>JABMCL010000047.1:1740000-1742500 GCA_018857735.1 Alviniconcha marisindica
TTATTTTGGTCAGATTCTCTAGAAGACAGAATATAATAAGTGTGTGTGTGTGTGTGTGTGTGTGTGTGTGTGTGTGTGTGTGTGTGTGTGTGTGTGTGTGTGTGTGTGTGTGAGAGAGAGAGAGAGAGAGAGAGAGAGAGAGAGAGAGAGAGAGAGAGAGAGAGAGAGAGAGAGAGAGAGAGATGGTTCCACAACATGGTTCTTATGCATTAACGTTCGTTGTGTTTTTAACACTCTGGATCACACAGGCCTTCGTCTGCAGATTTTTTAACACACTACCTAATATACGAGCATTTATTTTCTTTACTTTTGTTTTTGCCAAGCACATTATTGTGTGGCATTTATTTATATAGCGCGCATCGATCCTTTGCAATGTATACATTCCCTCCCTGATCCATGCTTCGTTACATGGTTTTGTTCTCTGTTACATTCACCACACGCAACCGTATTGAATAAAGGACAGGGCACATGATGGCAAATATAGGGAATTTAATTTCTAAGCGTACAAAAAACAACGAGAGAGAGAGAGAGAGAGAGAGAGAGAGAGAGAGAGAGAGAGAGAGAGAGAGAGAGAGAGAGAGAGAGAACTCGAACTCGAAAATGTTATTTGACAAGGATTGTAGTTTAGGTTCGGAGAGAGAGAGAGAGAGAGAGAGAGAGAGAGAGAGAGAGAGAGAGAGAGAGAGAGCGAGAGAGCGAGAGAGCGAGAGAGAGCGCAGTGTTTGAAGCTCGTTGGACGATTTCTGTAAATTATGCAGCACGGTCGTGTGAGCCATCCATATATCTTCTAGTGTCAATCTACAGCACAATGTGGAGTCCGGATATGTCTTTGTTTTTGTTTTGTTATATATAACATATTTTTATCATTGTCCTCGCATTGGGGCGCTGCAGACACAGGAATTTAGATCTCCTATGCTGAGCACCCGGAACCATCAAAGATTTAAGTGGCCGGATACAGGTTACAGGTAAACACGCGTGCACCTACGTGCGTGGCTTCGAATAAAGCGACACTGTAAACCTGTGCATGGTTACATGGTGTATACAGTACGTGCGCCAAGACGGCAGCAGGTTCACCAACCAAACCGCGCTGTTATAACCACTCATTTGGTGTCAGGCCACAGTCACTCCATTACTCAGTCGCATACAACTACAGAGCGCGGTGGGTCTGCTCGGAAGCTGTAGAGCTGCCATTGTGAAGCGCGTAGGGCTCACCTCGAGATTGATGCGCTCAGCAAGTCTTTTTTGCCCCCACATTTATTTAATACGTCTTTGTTACAAAGGTACACACAATGGGCACTCGAGGGCATGCAGAATTGGTACATTCAACATTGCATAAGACATATAAACATGAAATGAATGAACATACTGGAAAACGAAATGTAGATACATATCCCGGTCATTCTGCCAAAAGTGCAGGTGGCAGGTTACAACTAAACACACATACACCCTACCTATGTGGCTTTGAATGAAGCGACACTGTAAACTGGTGCATGGTTGGATGGTGTACACAGAACTTGCGCCTAGACGGCAGCATTTCACGTGGCACAAGCCATGCAACAACCACAGAGCGCTACCAGAACACCACTTCCGTGGATATTAAAAATATGCGCTATAAAAGGATACAGTCACTCATTCAGAATCTCATGGTTCAGGAGCTGTGTGAGAGTCGAGGTGGACGTCCTGGACTGTCCGTCCTAACGAGCCTTCTGGTTTCCGTGGACGTAAAGATTTATTGCACCGTGCTTCGGCATTGGTCACAACTTGTCCCTAATATGTCAACTGACATCTGAGGACATAATGCATCACTTCATCATCATTCAGAATCACATGCGACATGTGCAGAGTGAGTCTGCTCGAGAGCAGAGAATAGCGCTATATAAAATAATATAAAATTATGAATAATAATAATAATATCCGAAGGCTATATAGGCTTGAGATTATACATATATATACATATAGATTCTAGGACATTTTTGTTGTTGAGAACATTAGCCTGCAAAAAAAGGTTTCGCTCAGCAAGTCTTCATATTAAATAAATAGTATAATATGAGTGTGTTAGTTCGAGTCGTCCTGAAGTAACCATGTGCCGTTTACAGGAGGTTAAATCCGAAGATTAACTTATGCTCATTGTTTTGTTTATTGGTTTGCGCCCGTTCTTAGCTGTCTAATACAGCACCACAGTGAATGCCGTGTTGCCTGCCAAAAGTGCAGGCGGCAGGTTACAGCTAAATACACATACACCCTACCTATGTGGCTTTGAATGAAGTGACACTGTAAACCGGTGTATGGTTGAATGTTGTACACAGAACTTGCGCCGATACGGCAGCAGTTTCACGTGGCACCAGCCATGCAGCAACCAAAGAGCTGTATCAGTACACCACTTCCGTGGATATTAAAAATACGCGCTACAGCAAGGATACAGTCACTCATTCGGAATCACATGCGACATGTGCACAGTGAGTCTGCTCGATAGCAGAGAACAGCGCTATATAAAAGCGGT
>JABMCL010000047.1:1755000-1760000 GCA_018857735.1 Alviniconcha marisindica
TAAAACTAAAAAGAACAGTTATTGAAAATACAAAAATTATATAATAAACTAGTAATTTACAAATTTACACACACCCCACACCCACACACACACACACACACACACACACACACACACACACACACACACACACACACACACACACACACACACACACACACACACACACACACACACACACACACACACACACACACACACACACACACACACACACGCACACGCAGCGCGCGCGCGCGCGCGCTGGTCTGACGTTTGAACAGTTCTAGCACGTTTTGGCTCAGTGCCTTACTTTAAAGATTTAGATCGAAGCGAGGAAAAGCTGATTTTAAGAGGAGGTGTATAACATGGTAAATATGTGCTCAGTTTATGTTCTGCCTCCGTGTCCACTTCCACCCCTGTCTAGACGCATTTCCCTCTTGACAGCAGCACATCTGATAGTATTGATAATTTTGTTATTGTTTTGAATTGTGATGGAAGTATCCTGTACGGAGCTCATAAAAATGAATTCAGTGCACTTTTCAATCGAACAGTGCAGGGAGGGGATATTTATTTATGGCTATTATGCTTGTGCTCGAGAAACGAATTTGAAATACTCTCCCCCCCCCCCCCCCCCCAAAACCCAAACCAAAAACAACAACAACAAAACAAAAACAAAAACAAAACAAAAAAGAGAGAGGAGGATGAATGGGGATGAGGGGAACAGAGAGAGACAGACATAGGCAGACAGAGAAAGAGAGAGAGAGAGAGAGAGAGAGAGAGAGAGAGAGAGAGAGAGAGAGAGAGAGAGAGAGATTGATTGATTGATTGATGAACTTTATTTCTCAACGTTGAAGATATTAGCACAAAGGCCGACACACATATCTGCCGTTGCTACAGTACTACTAATAACCTAAGACATTCACAGTTAAATATTATTACAGAAGGCTATAGACAAATACAGCATCAGTAAGAGAGAGAGAGAGAGAGAGAGAGAGAGAGAGAGAGAGAGAGAGAGAGAGAGAGAGAGAGAGAGGCAGGGAGCAGGCAGACAGACAGACAGACAGACAGACAGACAGACAGACAGAGAGAGAGAGAGAGAGAGAGAGAGGAGAGAGAGAGAGAGAGAGGCAGGGAGGCAGGCAGGGAGTCAGGCAGGCAGGCAGGCAGGCAGACAGACAGACAGAGTCAGGCAGGCAGGCAGGCAGGCAGACAGACAGAGAGTCAGGCAGGCAGGCAGACAGACAGACAGACAGACAGACAGACAGACAGACAGAGAGTAAAACCACCTTCGGCGAACAAGCACCATAGCCACAAATCGAGCAGTTGTGCTTGCAGCACTTAAAATCAATGGACAGGAAATCCCAGACCACACTAACCTCTCTTCTTAAGCCGCTGCGGCATTAACCGGTTAACCGGTGCAGTCCTCACTCACCCGCAGTAGGCTCCATCGCAAAAACCTACGTACAGTAATGAAGAGACAACGAGAGAACACGCGGCCAACCAAGTGCGGGGACAGATCGTAAGATGTGTGAAGCACTTGCATTAGAACCGAAGAAACTCGATGCCGTTTTGAACTTTTCTGTGCGTCGAAGTTAAGTGTGGCCTGAGGGAATTTCGCTCTTACGCTGAAAAGCTTCTTCACTCCACCCTTCCCTTCTCCCCGCCCCCTGTGTTTTTGGTTTAGTTTTGTTTCTCGTTTGCTAGTTTCCTTCTCTCCTTTTCCTTCTTCTAAGATAGTGTCGACCCTGTGCGGGTTACAGGACGTCAAATTGAAATCCGATTATTAACTTCTTTTTTGTTTTGTTTTGTCCTTGCTTGTTAGAGAGAGTTACGAGAGGTTAAAGCTGCAGTGTTGTTCTAAGAATAGAAGTTTTCCAGCACGTGAAACCACTGTACACGAAATAACAGATGGATATCTAATTTGTTAGACTTTGCTATTGGAAGAGTAGTTATTTTAGACTGTTTACACTGTCAGATTTGTTTCTTTTTGGGGGAAGGGAGTGTGTGGGGTGTGTGAGATGTTACAGTTACACATATGGCATGGAGACACGAAGAGACCAGGGGGAGAACACTGAAATGTCCGGTCTGGTGTCGGATAGTCTGCAATGAACCAAGGAATCAATGGAGATACTCACTGACTGTGGCAAAACCCATCACGATCATGGATGAGGGCTCTCTCTCTTTCTGTCTCTGTCTCTATATGCCTCGCTCTCTCTCAGTCTCTCTCACTCCCTCTCTCCCCCACTCTCTCTCTCTCTCTCACTCACTGAGTCTCCCCATAATCGATCTGTTCCTGTCTATTGCCCAGTTTGTGCACTGTTGCCTATTCCGACTCTTGGCAACGGAGCTCGCAACAATACAGTAAGGCCATGCTTGTTGTATGCGCCTGCGGGCTCTCCTGACCTTCCATGTGTGTCATAACAATGGATTGGTTTCAAGCACGTGATACCCAAGTTATGGACCGACACCGCCGCCATTTTCCTTCCCAAACGATTCGATTTCGAGCAGTCAGCGGTCAGCGAGCGAATGTCCGACCGCGATCAAAAACAAAAACAAAAGCATTTGGCTGGTACTGGTCTCCTGATGATGGAATAAAAATCTGAGGAACAAAAAGTCAGACATGAAGCCAAGGGTAGCGATAGATCATAAGATGTGTGAAGCACTTGCACTAGAACCGAAGAAACTCGATGCCGTTTTGAACTTTTCTGTGCGTCGGAGTTAAATGTGGCCTGGGGGATTTCGCTTTTGAGGCAGAGAGAGAGAGAGAGAGAGAGAGAGAGAGAGAGAGAGAGAGAGAGAGAGAGAGAGAGAGAGTGAGAGAGGAGAGAGCAGAGAGAGAGAGAGAGAGAGAGAGAGGAGAGAGAGAGAGAGAGCGGGTGGAGAGAGAGAGAGAGAGAGAGAGAGGAGAGAGAGAGAGAGAGAGAGAGAGAGAGAGCTGTTGAGAGAGAGAGAGAGAGAGAGAAGGAGAGAGGAGAGAGAGATGAGAGAGAGAGAGAGAGAGCGTAGAGAGAGAGAGAGAGAGAGAGAGAGAGAGAGAGAGAGAGAGAGAGAACGTAGGCTACACAGAAATGCACCAGCTTGTTCCTGCAGGGTCTAGTCCTGCACGGACTGACCTGCCATCAGGGTGGGCTGGTGCCGGCACGGGCTTTAAATTACTTTGGCTGCCCGTCACTGCGGTCAGACGGAGGAGCGAAGGTCTTACGGTTATACAGCAAAACTGATGGAGTTACATCCACTGTGCGGTGCTAGAGTACCGTCCATTGCTGGCTGTAGTTTATGTATCCGCCTGATAGGTATTGGCAGTATTCTGGATTGACCGCTTCGTCCGGAAAGTGGCATGATGTAGCCATCGGCGGCCGCTGTGTGTGTGTGTGTGTGTGTGTGTGTGTGTGTGTGTGTGTGTGTGTGTGTGTTGTGTGTGTGTGTGTGTGTGTGTGTGTGTGTGGTGTGTGTGTGTGTGTGTGTGTGTGTGTGTGTGTGGTGTGTGTGTGTGTGTGTGTGTGTGTGATTGGTTGTGTGTGTGTGTGTGTGTGTGTGTGTGTGTGTGTGTGTGTGTGTGTGTGTGTGTGTGTGTGTGTGTGTGTGTGTGTGTGTGTGTTGTGTGTGTTGTGTTGTGTGTGTTTTGTTGTGTGTTGTGTGTTGTGTGTGTGTGTGTGTGTGTGTGTGTGTGTGTGTGTGTGTGTGTGTGTGTGTGTGTGAGTTGTGTGTATGTGGTGTTGTTGTTTTGTGTGTGTGTGTGTGTGTGTGTGTGTGTGTGTGTGTGTGAGAGAGAGAGGGGGGCGGGGGGGGGGGAGGGGGGGCGGAAGGGGGATGAAGGTAGACAGGCAAGCAGAGATATACAATCAGTTGTGCAAAAATTAAGATCCAAACACAAAAAGGTTCAAAAGAACGCTTATTTATCGTCAAGCCACAAAACGACATTTAAACAACAATTAAACGGTTAAAAGCGATAAAAAATGAGAAAGAAACTTATCGGTTTGGTTGATCTGTTGTCGCTTGTTCAGTGCTTGGAAGATTGTTCTTTTGCGTTCTTTTGAACCTTTTTGTGTTTGGATCTTGTTTTAGAACGGACACATTCTGTTTAAGATTTTTGTGCAAAAATTAAGCTTTGTCCAGAAGCGTACATAATTATGGGAAAAGAAACACCGACGACGTAAGTGACCCGCACAAAAGCCGGCTGAACAAACCAAAGCCTGACAAAACGGAAAGGATGAATGCCACTTCTGAGTACGGGTGAACAAAGACGAACGACAGTGTTTCGATAAAAAACAAAACAAAGCAGAACCATCAAAACCGAAACAAGCATGTCAAGATCACCTTGGACGTTCTTGTGAGGGATTCAAAGCCCGAAGCCGAATAAAGCTAGAAAGAAGAAGAAGAAGAAAAGGAACAACAACGAACCAACACGGATCGGGGTAAAAATTAAGTCTAACGATACATGAGGATCAAAGAGGAGAAGGTTTTGTAACTCTTCATTTTCGTTCAGCGAGACAGAAGCGCTAAAGGTCGAGCTGTTGTTCTTGCTAGTGTGTTATGTTCCATCCCATTTGGCTGCCACTATGGACACAGAGGAAAAGTCTGACAGATGGCGAAAAGAGCGAACATGGTGTTATTTGTTATTTGACAGGATGCAATCAACACCACCATTCCCCCCTCAACCCCCCCCTCCCCCCACTCTCTCCCCCCCCTTCCACCCCCGCCCTTCCGCCACACACAAACCGCCTTGAACAATTTGAACAATAGTATGGGTGAATACAATTTGAACAATAGTATGGGTGAATCTTCCGGCTTCTTGGGTGATACTTCCGCGAAAATAGGTCAGAACATGCATAAAGGTTAAAAAGAACGCTTATTCTAGTGGGACAGCAGAAAACAAAGAAATTAAAGCACGCGTTTTAAGTTGTGTTGGCTCGTTAAAATAAGCATTGTCTTTTTAGCGTAATATGCTACAAGCATGCACCGAAAACACTGCGGCGTGATGCTGTAATGGGTAGTGTTCGTGGATACGATACCCGGCT
>JABMCL010000047.1:1770000-1777500 GCA_018857735.1 Alviniconcha marisindica
TCTGAGAAGAGAAATGTCTTGAGTTTGCTTTGGAAGGAAGAGAGAGTGGCAGATTTTGTCCGATTTGCCGCTTAATCTCACAAAGCACAAGCCAAAAGCAAATTCGATCTTCACAACAACAAAAACATCCTCGTCTGCTGTTTGCAATCTAAAGACAACATTATTTTGCCGGCTGAAAGACACTCCATTGTAACAACTGCCTACGTATGGGCCTGTTGCTCGGCAGGAGAGAGAGAGAGAGAGAGAGAGAGAGAGAGAGAGAGAGAGAGAGAGAGAGAGAGAGAGAGAGAGAGAGACTTAGACTTGCTCCCCTCACAAAGAAAGCGCCTATTGGGTGTCGTTCCAAAAAGGATTCCTGCGATTAACAAAATCAGAGATCCTCTTGTCCAGGAAATTAAAGGGGGGTTTGGAGGGGGGAGGAGGGCGAGTACATTATCCTTCTATTATCCTTCTTGCTGTTTGTTTTGTCCCCCTACCCCTACCCCATTTCCCTTTGTTGCCTTTTTGAATGTTGAAATAGACGCCGCTCTGGTGTATGCTGGATCAGAATGAAGGAGGAAACATTAGACTATATGTAAATCACCGAGTCTACGAAGCGCTGGCGACCTTACCGTGGTAGGTAGGTATAGTGTTGCTTAATGTCCTCAGATGTCAGTTGACATATTAGGGACAAGCTGAGACCTATGCCGAAGCATGGTTCAATACAGCTTTACGTCCACGGAAACCAGAAGGCTCGTTAGGATGGACAGCCCAGGACGGCCACCTCGACTCTCACACAGCTCCTGAACTATGAATCCTTACCGTGGTCCAACATGTTCCCATAAATCCAATTCCCTAGAAGGTACAAGTGATTGATGAGTAATACAAAAAAGTTAAAACGCCCGCTGAATTGCGGTCATATCACGGCGAAGCATAACTAACCCTTTCACTGCCATGTTTGCCGCGCCGTCACTCGTAAAACGACGAATAAAAATGCCAGACTTGAAACCATTAAGGCCTTTCCCCCACTTCGCATGAGCACGTTAAAGGATTTCTATCAAGATGCACAGTACCGAAAGTAGATTTGTTATAGGACCATCAAATGTACTGTTTGCAGCCGTGAGCACTTTTCAGCCCGTATGTTTTACAGGCTGGGGCAGTGAAGGGGTTAAGACATCAAATCGTAAGGAAAAGTTCGAATAGCAGACCACGTTACACATCATTTTATGTTTGCAGAAATCGGGAAACGATGAAGTTGTGTAGACTCAGAAGGCAGAAATAGAACAATCAGAACCCCTCGTCAAACTGCTTCCCAACCTGCTCTAGGCTGAAAAGAGAGAACATTTGACATCTCTGGGTTCTCAAGAGAGAACATTCAACAGGTCTGGATTTTCAGCACGGAGAACCATTAACATCTCAGGGTTGTCAGCAGAGAGAACATTCGACAGGTCTGGATTTTCAGCACGGAGAACCATTAACATCTCTGGGTTGTCAGCAGAGAGAACATTCGACAGGTCTAGATTTTCAGCACGGAGAACCATTAACATCTCAGGGTTGTCAGCAGAGAGAACATTCGACAGGTCTGGATTTTCAGCACGGAGAACCATTAACATCTCTGGGTTAACATCTGAGGGTTGTCAGCAAAGAGAACATTCGACAGGTCTAAATTTTCAGCACGGAGAACCATTAACATCTCAGGGTTGTCAGCAGAGAGAACATTCGACAGGTCTAGATTTTCAGCACGAAGAACCATTAACATCTCTGGGTTCTCAGCAGAGAGGATGTGTTCTGTTTACAGGGAAGAGAGTCTACATATCTAAGAGGAATCTGATCGAAGCACACGCTTTTCTCTTAGAAGACGAGAAGGAAGCCATGGAGAAAGGCCTGACTGAAAGAAGGAAGGGGAAGGGAGGGAGGAAGGAAGGAGCATAGCAAGGAAGTTGAAGGAACGAAGGAATGGAGGGGAAACGAAAACGGGAAGGGGGAAAAAACAAGGAGAGAAGGAAGGATGAGGGATGGGAGCAAGGCAAAAGAGAGAAGGAAGGAAGAATTGTTTTGTTGGTTTTTGGTTTATCTGGTTGTTGTTGTTGTTGTTTGTTTGTTTGTTTTGCAGTTAAAGTATGAAACGACACAGTAACGACACTGTTTTGACATCAAATATTGTCTTCACATTTCTATACTGTGAAAGAGACACAGTTCATCCAGTGAAGGCACGGAGACACTCAAACGGATGCTGTTATCTCCGAACAGAGGTTTACAATTGACTAGAAAGGTCAAGGATAATTCCTATCGACATAATATAGGTAAGCTACAAGACACTTTTCTACCCTGTGAACTCCCTGATTGATTTCACTGCCACGGCTGACTAGGCGTTAAAATCCACTTATCGTTCTGTCCTACCCTGTGATAGTCTGTGTATCGACCATTGAAATGATGAATTGCTACGGAGTAGCAGGAACGGCGGACGTGAGGGTTGGAGGGACTCAGTTTAGACGCCGCCCATAACAAAATCGACCCCAGACAAGGACTACCGAGGTATCTCGTTAATCACTCACTCTAGACTATAAGGCATATTCGAAACATGGCGTTGAGTGATCGTTTGTCTTCTATATATCGCTGAAGTTACCAGCCCTCTTGGAATTCTTCTCTATCAATCAGTCAATCAGTATTTTATTTTATGTCTGTTCACATCGAGGTGAGATTAGACCCCCCCAAAACAACAACAACAACAAAACAACAAACAAACAAACAAAACAAAAACAACAAAAACAACAACAAAACAATTATATATATATCTATATCGCTGAGGTTGTCAGCAGCCTTGGAATTCTTCTCTATATCGCTGAGGTTGTCAGCCCCCTTGGAATTCTTCTCTATATCGCTGAGGTTGTCAGCCCTCTATTCTTCTATAATATATTGCTGAAGTTGTCAGGCCTCTTGGCATTCATCTATATTTGAATTCTATATATCGCTGAAGTGTTCAGCCCTCTTGGAATTCTTCTATATATCACTGAAGTTGCCAGTCCTCTTGGAATTAAGTATCGTGTGCACACCTTCTACCCCCACGCACGCCCCTACACCCAGCGGCAGCAACTCATGTGCTGGTTTTTGTGGCCTCACCATCCCTAAACTAGTAACCCCTAGAGGATCGTCTGAATTCTGAAAGGGTTAACTGCTTGATTTGGTGTTGTAGTTTTGCTCTCTCTTCTCATCTCTTTTTCGGTATCGTTCAATCAACAGCGAATCCGCTGTGCTTTAAAACAGAGGCTGCAAATTTGTGAGAAATTGTCCTCGATTTGGTCAGAAACACAGACGATGGTGCTTGTCGTCGACGTGGCCTCAATGCCATCTCTAAGCTAGTAACTCCAGAGGATGGTCAGAAGTCTGAAAGAGTTAACTGCTCGATTTTGGGTGGTGTCCCCCTAATCTCTTTTGCAGTATCAAACTGCTCGATTTTGGGTGGTGTCCCTCTAATCTCTTTTGCAGTATCAAACTGCTCGATTTTGGGTGGTGTCCCCCTAATCTCTTTTGCAGTATCAAACTGCTTGATTTTGGGTGGTGTCCCCCTAATCTCTTTTGCAGTATCAAACTGCTTGATTTTGGGTGGTGTCCCCCTAATCTCTTTTGCAGTATCAAACTGCTTGATTTTGGGTGGTGTCCCCCTAATCCTTTTTCTTTTGCAGTATCAAACTGCTTGATTTTGGGTGGTGTCCCCCTAATCCCTTTTGCAGTATCAAACTGCTTGATTTTGGGTGGTGTCCCCCTAATCTCTTTTGCAGATCAGTCATGATCCAAAAACAAAAAGGTTAAAACGAACGCTTATTTATTTTGACACGGACACACAGTATGCATATTTTCGGGGAGATCCCCTTTGTCAAGCCCCCAAGCGACACTTAAACAACAGATAAACGGTTAAAAACGATTTAAAAAAATGAGAGAGAAAAACTTATCTTGTTTTGGTTGAGTTTTTGTCGCTTGTTCCGTGCTTGGAAGGTCTTCCATAAGCATTCGTTTTAACCTTTTTGTGTTTGGATCTTGTTTTAGAACGCTAGCAGTCATTCTGTTTCAGATTTTTGCAGTATCAATCAATCAACAGCGAATCCGCCACATGCTGTGAGTTTGCGAGGATTTGGCCTCGTTTTGGTCAGAGCTAGGGAAGCAGTCAGATAGCTGGAGCGGAAGAGTAGAGCTACAATCAGTAAGCAGATGGGGAGAGGCGGAAAGTAGAGACTGACAATCAGATAAGCAGATGGAAGGCGGAAAGTAGAGACTGACAATCAGTAAGCAGATGGAAGGCGGAAAGTAGAGACTGACAATCAGTCATAAGCAGATGGAAGGCGGAAAGTAGAGACTGACAATCAGTAAGCAGATGGGAAGGCGGAAAGTAGAGACTGACAATCAGTATAAGCAGATGGGAAGGCGGAAAGTAGAGACTGACAATCAGGTAAGCAGATGGGAAGGCGGAAAGTAGAGACTGACAATCAGTAAGCAGATGGGAAGCGGAAAGTAGAGACTGACAATCATCGTAAGCAGATGGGAAGCGGAAAGTAGAGACTGACAATCAGTCAATAAGCAGATGGGAAGGCGGAAAGTAGAGACTGACAATCAGTCAATAAGCAGATGGGAAGACGGAAAGTAGAGACTGACAATCAGTCAATAAGCAGATGGGAAGGCGGAAAGTAGAGACTGACATCAGTCAGTAAGCAGATGGGAAGGCGGAAAGTAGAGACTGACAATCAGTCAATAAGCAGATGGGAAGGCGGAAAGTAGAGACTGACAATCAGTATAGCAGATGGAAGGCGGAAAGTAGAGACTGACAATCAGTCAGTAAGCAGATGGGAAGGCGGAAAGTAGAGACTGACAATCAGTCATAAGCAGATGGGAAGGCGGAAAGTAGAGACTGACAATCAGTCATAAGCAGATGGGAAGGCGGAAAGTAGAGACTGACAATCAGTCAGTAAGCAGATGGGAAGGCGGAAAGTAGAGACTGACAATCAGTCATACGATGGGAAGGCGGAAAGAGAGACTGACAATCAGTCATAAGCGATGGGAAGGCGGAAAGTAGAGACTGACAATCAGTCAATAAGCAGATGGGAAGGCGGAAAGTAGAGACTGACAATCAGTCTATAAGCAGATGGGAAGGCGGAAAGTAGAGACTGACAAAGGGCCTATACCTGCATTCTGGACTCAACGACAGCCAGGACAGCCTACAAATGCCGGACAGAAACAGTCCTCGCACGAGGCCATGCAGTCTGTGGCCGAACACTAAACCTTCACAGCCTTGACCTCTGCATCCGTGGTCTCCGCGGTGTCAAGGGGCGGAGCCGAAAATAGAAACCGACTGCATGGTGTCGACCGGTAGTTGACTACCAGGGTTGATTGATGCTCCATTAGTGCCACCTGCGTCTGACCCCAGGCTTCCTCCAGTCACGAGTCATTGACAAATATATGGACAGCGACTTTGTTATTCTTTCCGAGAGTTGGGGTGTGTCGGGTGGGGTGGGGGGATGAAGTGGTGCCTCCAGTCACGAGTCACTGACATATATATGGACATCGACTTTGTTATCCTTTCCAAGAGTTGGGGTGTGCGGGGTGGGGTGGGGTGGGGCGGGGTGGTGAAGGGGCGCCCAGAGTGCCAGCGTTGACAGGAGGAGAGAGTAATGTACTATTTTAGCAGTAACGATACTAACAGATTTTGTTTGCGCTCAGCTACCAGGTACGCTTCTGGACTGGTAAGCATGACATGAAATGTTGACGAGAAATTATATTTGGAATACACGTGGGTGTCAGTGACAGGCCGGCGTCGTGTCTATGGAACCATTTTCTGACAAGGGTCGGAGACTATGTTATTGACAATGTCACTATTGGTACCTTCTCGACGGCACTGTCCACAGTTTCAGCTGCGGCTTAAGTAACAGCTATAGCGTTTGCTGTGTGAACAATCCCACATTCCATACCATACAGCGTTTGATGTGTCAACAATCCCACATTCCATACTATGCAGCGTTTGATGCGTGAACAATCCAACATTCCATACTATACAGCGTTTGTTGTGTCAACAATCCGACATTCCATACTATACAGCGTTTGGTGTGTGAACAGTCCCACATTCCATACCATACAGCGATTGATGTGTCAACAATCCCACATTCCATACTATACAGCGTTTGATGTGTGAACAATCCAACATTCCATACTATACAGCGTTTGTTGTGTCAACAATCCGACATTCCATACTATACAGCGTTTGGTGTGTGAACAGTCCCACATTCCATACCATACAGCGATTGATGTATCAACAATCCCACATTCCATACTATACAGCGTTTGATGTGTGAACAGTCCCACATTCCATACCATACAGCGATTGATGTGTCAACAATCCCACATTCCATACTATGCAGCGTTTGATGTGTGAACAATCCCACATTCCATACTATACAGTGTTTGATGTGTGAACAATCCCACATTCCATACTATACAGCGTTTGGTGTGTGAACAATCCGACATTCCATAGTATACAGCGTTTGGTGTGTCAACAATCCGACATTCTATACTATACAGCGTTTGATGTGTCACCAATCCCACATTCCATACTATACAGCGTTTGATGTGTCAACAATTCCACATTCCATACCATACAGCGTTTGATGTGTCACCAATCCCACATTCCATACTATACAGCGTTTGATGTGTCAACAATCCCATGCCAGGATTACTTTCGCGGGCCGAACATATCAAACCAGGAGATAGCAGTGCAGCCGTGTGGGACTGGCATTTATAGAGTAACAATAATAATAGAAGTTTCTAAAGCGCCTACCCTGCGGATCAAAGCGCTGATCAGTACAAGCGTAACAGAACACACATAATGTTGTTGTTGCTGTTCGGATGATCGCTTTGATATAGCGCTATTCTCCGCTCTCGAGCAGACTCACTGCGCTCGCATGTGATTCTGCGTGAGTCAACAGTTTTTATAGCGCGTTTTTGACTATCCACCGAAGTGGTGTACTTAATGTACATCGAGATAAAGACTATTCCAAATTTAATTATCAGCTAACACGTTGTGTACATAATTATCAACACGGGTTCAAACATGACTTCGTCCCAATAAACCGTTTGCGGGTTGTGGACGTTAAGCTATACAACCAATCACAACTGTGGAACCAGCTGCGTCAGTGTGCATCTACCTGTATTTGTCAGCACATGTTTCATTTCTTCTGTTCAGGCGTACAGCACATTTACTTCCAGATGGTCAATTTTCATGGCACTGAACCATAAATACAAACATCGACCTGTGCTGTTTTCTTCCTGTTTTCGTCTGGATGACACGACCTGTGATCCGCTGGCTGTGGAGGTCTCGGATTAGGAAACGATTTCAATCCTGTTTCGGGCGGCACATCGGGTCTTTTGTTTGCATAATGAAACGCAGCGGAATGCTTCAGAGGGGCTGCACAAAACTCACGCTTCAAACCGCACAGAACCAAGACACTTGATCGTAGTTTTCCAAAACAACACGAACAC
>JABMCL010000047.1:1782500-1805000 GCA_018857735.1 Alviniconcha marisindica
ACTACTACTACTACTACTGCTGCTGCTGCTGCTGCTGCTGCTGCTACTACTACTACTACTACTACTACTACTGCTGCTGCTGCTTCTGCTTCTGCTGCTGCTTCTGCTGCTGCTCCTCCTCCTCCTACTACTACTACTGCTGCTGCTGCTGCTGCTGCTGCTGCTGTTACTCCTCCTCCTCCTCCTACTACTACTGCTGCTACTGCTACTATTACTACTACTACTACTACTACTGCCGCTGCTGCTGCTGCTGCTGCTACTACTACTACCACCCCCACCACCACCATTAGTACTACTGTTACCACTACTACTAATGTACTACTGCTACTGCTATACTACTACTGCTATTACTAACACTACAACTACTATTATACTACCACTACTACTACTACTAGCTGCTACCACTAGTATTGTTACTGCTACTGCTACTACTGTTACTACAGTTACTACTACTGCTACCACTACTGCTACTACTACCACCATTACTGCCATGATCAGTAAGAACAACAACATGGTAGTATTGTTACTGCTACTGCTACTACTGTTACTACAGTTACTACTACTGCGACCACTACTGCTACTACTACCACTACTGCCATGATCAGTAAGAACAACAACATGGTAGTAACCATACGCCCACAGTAATCAGGAAACATGACTATGGCGTGGCGCATTTTTCAAAGATCGATACCGCCCTTTACTCATGCCTCTAGCCACACGTCTTTGTAGCTGTGGTGGCGTTGTGACACAAAACTATCAGACCGTCTAAATAAGTAACCAGCCAGGTACTTTCTAACAGTTGCGGGCCCGACCGAGACCGAGACAACAAAAGGCATCTTATGCAAGAAAGACTATATAGGAATCTGAAACGGAACGAGGCCCAGAGCGCTCGTGCAGAATCAACAGACAGGGGAGTTAATCAGCGCTCGAAATACGTCACACAAGCACTGACAACAGCAAAGACCTGAGTCGCCTACGGTAACTCTCACCTGGCATGCGTGTAAATGCAAGGTACATAAACTCCACCAGAGGTACATTCTCTCCCCTGGCATGCGTGTAAATACAAGGTACATAAACTCCACCAGAGGTACATTCTCTCCCTTGGCATGCGGGTAAATACAAGGTACATAAACTCCACCAGAGGTACATTCTCTCCCCTGGCATGCGTGTAAATACAAGGTACATAAACTCCACCAGAAGTACATTCTCTCACCTGGCATGCGTGTAAATACAAGGTACATAAACTCCACCAGAAGTACATTCTCTCACCTGGCACGCGTGTAAATACAAGGTACATACACTCCACCGTACATCTCTACCCTGGCATGCGTGTAAATACAAGGTACATAAACTCCACCAGAAGTACATACATTCTCTCACCTGGCATGCGTGTAAATACAAGGTACATACACTCCACCAGAAGTACATACATTCTCTCACCTGGCATGCGTGTAAATACAAGGTACATACACTCCAACAGAAGTACATTCTCTCACATGGCATGCGTGTAAATACAAGGTACATAAACTCCAACAGAAGTACATTCTCTCCCCTGGCATGCGTGTAAATACAAGGTACATAAACTCCACCAGAAGTACATTCTCTCACCTGGCATGCGTGTTAATAAAAGGTACATAAACTCGACCAGAAGTACATTCTCTCACCTGGCATGCGTGTAAATACAAGGTACATAAACTCCGCCAGAGTACATCCTCAGAGACACGAGAGACTAGGGCCGGGGCTACAGAAGCTGAAGAACGGACGCAGAACCCCGGGATGTCGAATCATCCGATTTCATGATGCAGCCTGGGGCTTAAAGTGTTAATGAAACTGTTGGAACAAGCTACTTTGAATTGCCAGTGGTGGACAAATACCCTTACGACGCCTACGTTACAGTACTGTGCCCACCAAGCTTCCCGCTGAAGTAACATTTTATGTGCCCCCATAAGGGGATTTTTTTGAAAAAAATAGGTAATGAAAGAAGTACAACAGCATTAAATCACTGAAAACCTGAACCATTTTACTTTATTCAAAAACAAACAAACAAACAAACAAAAAACACAAAAATCACCACAAACAAACACGCACAGCACACCACCACACACACACACACACACACACACACACACACACACACACACACACACACACACTCACACACACAATTGCTGAAGAACTGGTTCAGAAATAAGGAAGTTACAGGCATTCAAAGACAGTGACTGTACGTTTGGTGCCAGAGTCAGAAAAACAGCTGGCGCCAGGAGCTGCTGCATTCCAGAACTGCTGGCGCTGAAAGGGTTAAAAACACACATAGGGTTAAGAATGTTAACGTCTGTTAATACGATAATCTGAAAGAGAATGAGGCCCAGAGCGCTTGTGTAGAAATGAGTAAATAAAGGGAGGTAACTAGCGCTTGAAAGACGTGACTGACACGAACACATCAAGTTGACAAAGACCTCAATCCCCTACGGTAACTCTGTTTAAACATGTTTTTTTTCAAATTACTGAAAGCATACCAAGTGACATACCGCAATAACACAATATCTCGGGGGGAGAGGGGAGCGTCAAACAAGTAAACTTACATGAGACGCTCAAAATAACAAGCATGTGATGTAGTGGGTAGGCCGCTAACATTGTAACTAGATTTTCAACGAGAGAGAGGGAGAGAGAGAGAGAGAGAGAGAGAGAGAGAGAGAGAGAGAGAGAGAGAGAGAGAGAGAGAGAGACAGACAGACAGACACAGAGAGAGAGAGAGAGTAAATAGTAAATGCAAGGTACATAAACTCCACCAAAGGTGCATCCTCAAAGACAAGACAGAGCGGCCTTTCAATAATGACGACCACCGGCAACAACGTTCATATAGACAGAGCTCAGTCATTGCGCGTAAATATTTTTACAACTAAGATCAAATGCACAAGTACTACTGACGAATTCAATCAACGAAATATAACCTGCTCATGACACACACACACACACACACACACACACACACACACACACACACACACACACACACACACACACACACACAACACACACACTGACGCACACACATGCACACAACTGAAACTGACACATAAACACACACACACACACACACTGGGCACACACACACACACATAAACACACACACACACACACACACACACACACACACACACACACACACACACACACACACACACACACACACACACACACACACACACACACAGTGACTGAGTTAACGAGTCACAGCAAGGCAATGGGGACGAGGACGAGCAGAATGGCGCCAACACTGACGCCAAAAGCAAGAGCCAGCTATGACTCGAATGATTCGAGGACTCAAACCTCACCACACATTTACCATCAGTCGCACTTCCTCGGGCCAAGTTAATTATCCCTAACACCCTTTTGGCTCTCTGATACGATCTTGCACTGCCATCCGGCTGTCATGGACGTACAAATTGTTTATCGGGACAGAGATGCTGTGTGGGTTCCCTCCGCAGCCTTGATCTACACCAAGCGAGAATGGCTTAATTTCCATCTTTCGACAAAGCCAGTAGTGGGGAGCGGGGATAGCTCAGTGGTACGGAGTGCCGGACTGCTGATCGAAAGGTCGCGCCGGATTCCCTTCTCGGCAGGATGCGGCGCGGCGCGATATTTCTTTTCTTTTCTTTCCAAGTTCAACATTTTGTGCAGCCTATCATTTCGGCGGTATCCGTTCCACCTCCGTCTTTTTACCGCATTAGCACGTAAAAGATGCTGGTCAGTCATTCGGCCAGAAGTGCAGGTGACATGTACGGCTATACAGGCATTCACTCTACGTGTGTGACTTCACATCGGAAAGTGAGTGACACTGTAACTAACTGGTGCATGGTTGTATGGTGCGCACAGAACATGCGTCGTACCGTGACATGTCAGACCAGCCATCACTGAAACGGCGTTGTAAGTATGGGTTACGCCATTTCACTGCCATGTTGTTCAAATTTTAACGCGCTGTGTAAGAACCCCCCCCCCAACCCCCCTCCCCAACCCCCCAACCCCCCCCCCCCCCCCACACACCCTAACGCACCCCACCACGCACACACATACACACACATACACACACATCACACACACACACACAGACACACACATGACACACACACACACACACACACACACACACACACACACACACACACACACACCACACGCACACACCACACACACACAACACACACACACACACACACACACACACACACATTCCACATACACACACACACACAACACACACACACACACTACAACACGCAACCACACACACACAACGCACAGACACACACACACACACACACACACACACACACACACACACACACACACACACACACACACACACACACACTAACCACCACACTCTAACACAACACATGTACACACACACACACACACACACACACACACACACACACACACACACACACACACACACACACACACACACATCATAACGCGGAACACACATGTACAACACACACACACACACACACACACACACACACACAACACACACACACACACACACACACACACCACCATCATACAACACACACACAACACACACACCACAACCCACTCACCACCCACACACACAACACACACACACACAACACACACACACCACACACACACACACACACACACCACACACACACACACACACACACACACACACACACACACACACAAACAGTTTCTCGCTATAGATGTCCGTATATTGGCACTAGCTGAAGTAAGTCTGCACCACTGAAACAGACACTGATATCTGAAAGTGTGGAGAGGCGACGTAGGCAGTTGAACTGTCTGATCTAGTATATCTGCGGACGGCATCTCTCTAGGGTTGTAAGTGGTAGACATCGTAAAGTGTCTGACACTGGCTGACAGAAGTGCCAGACACTGTAAAGACACAGACAATCGTATTTACCGAAGGTGTTATAAGAGATCTCCAACACCGTTACACCAGGATAATCCTTCTGTACAGCTTTCTCTCTCTCTGTCTCTGTCTCTGTCTCTCTCTGTCTCTCTCTGTCTCTGTCTCTGTCTCTGTCTCTGTCTCTGTCTCTGTCTCTGTCTCTCTCTCTCTCTCTCTCTCTCTCTCTCTCTCTCTCTCGGTCTGGGTTATGCCAGTACTACCCCTAAAAGTGTAAAGCAAATATAGCAAGACTAACAGGTAATGGCATAACTGGACGACAACTCTGTGTGTGTGTGTGTGTGTGTGTGTGTGTGTGTGTGTGTGTGTGTGTGTGTGTGTGTGTGTGTGTGTGTGTGTGTGTGAGTTTTTTATATATATATGTGTGTGTGTGTGTGTGTGTGTGTGTGTGTGTGTGTGTGTGTGTGTGTACGCAGGAATGAAAAACACTTACAGTACATCAATTGTCTTCGTTTAACGCCAGTAGTTTTCTCCTAAAATAGTATAGAAAATATAGCAATATAGTTAATGGCATAGTAAACAGTATGTTTAAGTCCACTGCCCACAGTCATGAACTGTAGCACAACTATGTGTTTTTGTACAGAGATGAAAAGCACTTACAGCAATTTTCTGTTGGGAAAAAAGCCGATTAATGGAAAAGCATCGATGTGCATTTCTGAATCCCGTGTTTTATCGACGGTGTAAATACAGACACGCGACCAGTATCAGGGCAAGGAGCTAGGCCTCCTAATGGGTTGTTCTAATAAGCCTCCCACTGGACAGGAATTAAAGATTGCATCTGTTGGGACCCTAGATTTATCAATGGTTCACTCTGTTACGGCTGGAGTAGTATGTAGGACAGAATATAGCCTTACATGCTTCGCATGCTACCAGCAGTTTTGCCTTTCTAACTAAATCTGCCTTCGTGGTTCATTCGAGTTTTCTTTTTTCACATTCATCTTGTACTGAAAAGCGACTGTGAATCTAGATTTATTAACGTTCACTCTGTTACGGCTGGAGTAGTAGGAAGGTCAGAATATAGCCTTGCATGCTTCGCATACTAACAGCAATTCTGCCTTTCTAAAAATGTCTGCCTTCGTGGTTCACTGGAGTTTTCATTCCCCCACCCCCACCCCCACCCCATCACATTCCTCTTCAGAAGGCAAATTTCTCTACACACAGACAATAAAGTTGTAATGTATTGCATTCTATTAAAACATTGACACGTGTTGCGAACAGCAGTCACATTTTTATTTGTGCCTTGATGATTTTTGTTTTATTGTGGCGTGGCCTTCGTGGTTGACTCCGCCTGAGCTTCAGATATTAATATTCAGCCCTGACAACAGAGTCTATAGCTCTGTGCGGCAAAATTAGCATGGACTGCGAAGTATGGAATTGTCAGGATGTCATGCTGCTGTCGGTCTGTCTGTCCGCCTAGCTATAGGGCTGTGCTCCACTCCGAACATTTCCGTGATCCGGGAAAGCCCTTGGGATCAGCGTGTGAACCTTAGAGATAGCCGGCCAGTGCAACTAATTGCTCGGCGTCCGCTGAGTGTGGTCGATATGAAGACACACCTCGGGCCACCCACTTAACCTGTGTGCCACTTCCAGCCAGCACCAGGGAGAGTTGGAGGAGGGAATCAGTCAGTTCTCTGGGACTTTTCGGATTCCGCAAGGCTGACGCTGACTGTGAATGCAGGACTATGGATTGGAAAAGAGATGTACCTTGTCACGGGAAAAGGTTGAATCTGTTGGCTGTAGAAAGGAGGGGTTGACGAACGAATACATTATTGGGTGACTGGACAGGATCTAGCCCGTCCCTAATAGTCCGCATGTGGTCTCTGTGGACGTTAAGTCCCACCATCAATCAGTCAATCAATCAGTCACAGGGCTCTAGACGGACGGACCATGGAATGGCTAACAGACTGCTTGGAGGGACGAAATGGAGACTGGAGGTAATTGAAATGTTCATGCCACTTGAGTAGTAATAAACTGACGATTTGCCCACGCATGCAGCCATGGACCTATAGATAGCAGCCATGGACCTACAGATGCAGCCATGGACCTATAGATAGCAGCGTGCGCTCCGGCCGTATATCTCCGGCTATATCTATAGGTCCGTGCATGCAGCGACGCATGCATTGTTTGGTCAGGAACTAAAGCAGGAGATGTGTGGTCGATGCTCCTTAATGCAGTCACACCGACACGCAACAATAGCCGGGGCTTCATCGTTCACTGACTACTGCTGTTAATAACATGAAGACTTCGGGAGATCGGTTCGGCCTTGTCTATGTATAGTGCTACTGAAGAGTTTAAAACGGCAGCAGTTCTGCTCTGCTTTGCGTTGTGTCGCCGCGAGACTAGCACGGCAGGAGAGGTATGGCTGACTTCACTGTGGCGCAGTGGGATTGAGTCTGCAACAGAGGTTCGATCTTCTTCTTCTTCTTCTTCTTTTTCTTCTTCCACTGCTACAGGAGAGTTTGAATCGTGTGTAGTGACAGTGTCGGGAAACGACCATGCAACAGGGTCGGCCGTTTGTTGAGCTGTTGTGAGGGTTAAACACCACAACAAAAAGGTTCGGTTCTGTGTCAGGCCATTGTGGGGTGTAAAGAACACAGGAAAAGGTTCATTTCTGTGTTATATATGCCACTGTTAGGTCTTAAAGCCACACAAAAAGTTAGATTTTGTTATATACGCCTTTGTGGGATTTAAAGACCACAGGAAAAGGTTGGGTCTTGTTCTATGCCTCTGTGGGATTTAAAGACCACATGACAATGTTCGGTCTTGTGTTATGCCTTCGTGGGGTTTTAAGACGAGAGGCTCGGCCTTCCTTGTGTTGTGCGTGTTAAAAGATCACAGGAAACGAGGTAGTGCTGTTGTGAGGTTTAAAGACCACGTGAGGTTTAAAGACAACACGAGGGGTTCTGTTTTAATTGTGATGTGCCATTGTAGGTTATAAGACCAAATGAGAGGTAATTCTGTCTTAGGCTGTGCCACTGTATGTTGAGACCCCAAGAGAGGTTTTTCCTTGTGTTGTGCCACTGTAGGCTATATAAGACCACATGACAGGTTCTGCATTGTGTTGTATCACTGTAGGCAATACGACTACCAGGAAGTTCTGCCTTGTGCTGTGCCACTGTAAGCTACAAAACTACAAGTAGAGGTTCTGCCTTGTGCTGTGCCACATCTAAGCTACAAAACTACAAGAGAGGCTCTGCCTTGTGCTGTGCCACTGTAGGTTATAAAACCACGAGAGAGGTTCTGCATTGTGTTGTACCACTGTAAGTTACAAAACCACACGAGAGATTCTGCCTTGTGTTGTACCACTGTAAGTTACAAGACCGCACGAGAGATTCTGCCTTGTGTTGTACCACTGTAAGTTACAAAACCACACGAGAGGTTCTGCCTTGTGTTGTACCACTGTAAGTTACAAAACCACTCGAGAGGTTCCGCCTTGTGTTATACCACTGTAAGTTACAAAACCACAAGAGAAGTTCTTCCTTGTGTTGTACCACTGTAAGTTACAAAACCACAAGAGAGGTTCCGCCTTGTGTTGTACCACTGTAAGTTACAAAACCACACGAGAGCTAGGTTCAGCTAGCGGTGTTGCGCCGCTGTGGCGTGGAGACGTCGTTCGTCAGTGATTGTTGGAGAAAGATCCCATCGACGGAATCGATGTTTGTAGGATTGTGACCTTTCACAACTGATGATGGGCAAACTGGTGGTGGCATGGGTGAGTTGAATCGGATATTATGGAAAAGCAAAACTGCTGAAATCTAATTGTATTACGTATATAATAACCGTATTGTAACGACGGCAGAGGAGACGGGGATCCCGTGACAAATGTGTCGTCGTGTGCTGGTTGCACAGGCGCTGTTAGCCGGCTTGTTCGGATTTCGCTGTTGCCCGCACGAGCGGCACAGTGCAGCACTGGTGACATTAACACTCTGTCACGGCTGGCGATGCGCCGCCGATCTGAAATCGTCGCGAGTTCTCTGTGGAGAGCGAGACATTCCCCTAGCCTCTCTGCGACTTCCAGCGTGGGCTCATTTGGCGTGAGACTGCATGCATGGTTACTGGGCTGAGGGTGGAGGCATTGTTCGGTAAGTCTCAAGTTCTTCCGTTCTGACTGTGTGTAGACTGTGTGTTTGTACGTTCTGAGGTGAGACCCTGTGTGGTTTGTGGGTGTGCTGACTGATGACGGTGGTTGTTTGTTTTCTGAGGTGACCCTGTACGGTTTGAAAGTGTTGACTGATGACAGTGTTTGTACGTTCTATGGTGACCCTGTTCGGTTTGAAGGTATGTTGACTGATGACGGTGTATGTACGTTGACGGTTTGAAGGTGTGTTGACTGATGACGGTGTGTGTACGTTCTGAGGTGACCCTGTACGGTTTGAAGGTGTGTTGACTGATGACGGTGTATGTACGTTGACGGTTTGAAGATGTGTTGACTGATGACGGTGTGTGTACGTTCTGAGGTGACCCTGTACGGTTTGAAGGTGTGTTGACTGATGGCGGTGTATGTACGTTGACGGTTTGAAGGTGTGTTGACTGATGACGGTGTGTGTACGTTCTAAGGTGACTCTGTACGGTTTGAAGGTGTGTTGACTGATGACGGTGTTTGTACGTTATTAGGTGACCCTCTCCGGTTTGAGGGTGTGTTGACAGATGACGGTGTTTGTCCGTTCTGGGGTGACCCTGTACGGTCTGAGGGTGTGTTGACTGATGACGGTGTTTGTCCGTTCTGGGGTGACCCTGTACGGTTTGAAGGTGTGTTGACTGATGACGGTGTTTGTCCGTTCTGGGGTGACCCTGTACGGTTTGAGGGTGTGTTGACTGATGACGGTGTTTGTCCGTTCTGGGGTGACCCTGTACGGTTTGAGGGTGTGTTGACTGATGACAGTGTTTGTACGTTATGAGGTGACCCTGTACGGTTTGAAGGTGTGTTGACTGATGACGGTGTTTGTACGTTATGAGGTGACCCTGTACGGGTTGAAGGTGTGTTGACTGATGACGGTGTATGTACGTTATGAGGTGACCCTGTACGGGTTGAAGGCGTGTTGACTGATGACGGTGTATGTACGTTATGAGGTGACCCTGTACGGGTTGAAGGTGTGTTGACTGATGACGGTGTATGTACGTTATGAGGTGACCTTGTACGGTTTGAAGGTGTGTTGACTGATGACTGTGTATGCACGTTGACGGTTTGAAGGAGTGTTGACTGATGACAGTGTGTGTACGTTAACGGTTTGAAGGTGTGTTGACGTGTTTGTACGTTATGAGGTGACCCTGTACGGTTTGAAGGTGTGTTGACTGATGACAATGTTTGTACGTTATGAAGTGACCCTGTACGGTTTGAAGGTGTGTTGACTGATGACGGTGTTTGTACCTTATGAGGTGACCCTGTACGGTTTGAAGGTGTGTTGACTGATGACGGTGTATATACGTTCTGGGGTGACCCTGTACGGTTTGAGAGTGTGTTGACTGATGACGGTGTATGTACGTTGACGGTTTGAAGTGTGTTGACTGATGACTGTGTTTGTACGTTCTTAGGTGACCCTGTACGGTTTGAATGGGTTGACTGATGACGGTGGTGGTTCGTTTTCTGAGATGTCCGTATACTGTTGACATCACTTAGCCGATAGTTGACTAACTGACTAATTCACTCACGCAGTCACGCACACACTCACGCACTCACTTACTGTCTAATTAACCCACTCACGCACGTGTGTGTGTGTGTGTGTGTGTGTGTGTGTGTGTGTGTGTGTGTGTGTGTGTGTGTGAGAGAGAGAGAGAGAGAGAGAGAGAGAGAGAGAGAGAGAGAGAGGTGTGTGTGTGTGTGTGTGTGTGTGTGTGTGTGTGTGTGTGTGTGTGTGTGGTGTGTGTGTGTATGATCTGAATAAATCATATGATTGTTTACGTTGTAGTAGAAGTTTCTTGCATTTGCATGTGATGGTTATCGCCCTGGTATAACCGTAATGGTTGACTGGGCGTTAAACGGTTACTTACTTAATATGTGTTGCTTAGTTGCTGCTGTAAGTTATAACCACATGAGTAGTGCGATAAATTGTTGATCTGTGTGTTTGTACTTTCGTCTGTTTTCATGGTTGCTGTTGTATTTTATTGTATTTTTTGTTTTTATGAGCCTATCTGACGGAATTGCCCCTTGCGGGAGGAACAAAGTATTACTGTTGAACTGAATTGAAGTCTGTAGTGCAGTATTGGACTTGGATTTTCGTTGAACATATTTTTTTTTAAACTTTATTATTGCGATATACCCTCAAAAGTGGAACTCTCGACATAGCGTTATATTTTACTGTTGATTTTGACACTGTTTCAAAATCTGAGTTTAGCTCTCGGCACTTGATTCGCGAAAACAACAGCTCATGCGATGGTTGAAGCAGATGTAGCAGGTGAAAGCCTGGTAAATCCACTGGGCTGCCGGAGGGTTTGTGTGAATAGCTCGTGCGCATTAGACAAACAAAAGACCGTAAACTGGTGCATTAGCAGTCTGAATGGAAAGGCTGTCACCAGGGTGCGTGTCTGGGTAGTTTAGAACATCCTGAGTTTCCTGTTGTTTTCTGAGGGCGAAAGGGAGGGCGGGAGAGAGAGAGAGAGAGAGAGAGAGAGAGAGAGAGAGAGAGAGAGAGAGAGAGAGAGAGAGAGAGAGAAACAACAAAACTTTATTTACAAGGATTGTAGTTTAAGTTCGTCACACCGTGTAAACAGTCCTGCTAAGAGAGCCATAACAATGTAGATCATTAGAGAGAGAGAGAGAGAGAGAGGAGGAGAGAGAGAGAGAGACACACACACACACACACACACACACACACACACACACACACACACACACACACACACACACACACACCCAGTGACACAGACATTGACACAGAGTTAACTGTGAAATCAATAGACCCATACGCTACAAGAGAGGTAAATGGTAGGGTTGGGGTGAACATGATTCGTCTGCTTCCGCGTGTATTTAAAGTTCACCTGGACAATCAAAAGCACATAGACAAGTAACACGCAATCGGGGGCATTTGGCGGGGGAAGGTGGGGTGGGGGTGGGGAGGGGGTGGGGGCATCAACAAAGAAGTCACCTTATTCACCAATCCATTAGAAGCCAAATGATTTTGTGGAGGAAGCAATTCCTTTCTTGTGTGTTAAAAGTATCGGTGAGTGGACGGTTTCTGCCACGTAAGTGGTTCAAACCCGCAGCCGCTTATTGCCGAGTCCACTGATCTCACCACTGGGCCAAAACACTTTGTCCACGCATATAACAGACGAAAAAGGAAACAGTCGGGAAAACAGAAAAGAAAGAAGAAAAACCCAACCATACTTACGGGTTCTTTTAAACGGGACTTCTTCAATCCTATTTCGTTGTGGAAGAGCATAATTCCACCGACCAAGATAGGGTGAATAAAGTTGGCTGCCGGAAAATCGAATACATGGAGACAGTAAAAGGATTTGCACAGACCAGTTTGGCTCTGCAAGAGTAACTAAAATACGTAGGATCGAAATACATTAGTGTGGATTGGAATGCGCCATGAGCTGAAAACTGCAGCTTTTGGTCGCCGTTTCTTGACAGCTAAGTTTTGTATGAATTCTGGCATTAGATCCGTACGTCAGCTTGACAGTTAAGTTCTGTATGAATTTTGGCAGTAGATCCGTACGTTGACAGTTAAGTTTTGTATCAATTCTGGCAGTAGATCCGTACGTCAGCTCGACAGTTAAGTTTTGTATGAATTCTGGCACTAGATCCGTACGTCAGCTTGACAGTTAAGTTTTGTATGAATTTTAGCAGTAGATCCGTACGTCAGCTTACAGTTAAGTTTTGTAGAATTCTGGCAGTAATCCGTACGTCAGCTTGAAGTTAAGTTTTATGAATTTGCAGTAGATCCGTACGTCAGCTTTACAGTTAAGTTTTGTACGAATTCTGGCAGTACATCCGTACGTCAGCTTGATAGTTAAGTTTTATGAATTCTGGCAGTAGATCCGTACGTCAGCTTGACAGTTAAGTTTTGTACGAATTCTGGCAGTAGATCCGTATGTCAGCTTGTCCTTACTGTATTAATTGTGGCAGTAGATCCCTACGTCAGCTTAACAATTAAGTTTTGTATGAATTCTGGCAGTAGATCCATACGTCAGCTTGTCCGTACTGGACAGTTGAATTGTGTATGAATTCTGGCAGTAGATCCGTACGTCAGCTTGTCCGCACTGTATGAATTCTGGCAGTAGATCCGTAGGTCAGCTTGTCCGTACTGTATGAATTCTGGCAGTAGATCCGTACGTCAGCTTGTCCGTACTGTATGAATTCTGGCAGTAGATCCGTACGTCAGCTTGTCCGCACTGTATGAATTCTGGCAGTAGATCCGTACGTCAGCTTGTCCGCACTGTATGAATTCTGGCAGTAGATCCGTACGTCAGCTTGTCCGCACTGTATGAATTCTGGCAGTAGATCCGTACGTCAGCTTGTCCGCACTGTATGAATTCTGGCAGTAGATCCGTACGTCAGCTTGTCCGTACTGTATGAATTCTGGCAGTAGATCCGTACGTCAGCTTGTCCGCACTGTATGAATTCTGGCAGTAGATCCGTACGTCAGCTTGTCCGCACTGTATGAATTCTGGCAGTAGATCCGTAGGTCAGCTTGTCCGCACTGTATGAATTCTGGCAGTAGATCCGTACGTCAGCTTGTCCGCACTGTATGAATTCTGGCAGTAGATCCGTACGTCAGCTTGTCCGTGCTATTCATCAGGCACGTCACCCGAAGCAGGGTACTGCGGACGCAGAAAGTAGGATGCTCCCTCTCCTGAGTCCCAAAGCCGCAAAATGTTCTCTCATCTAAGCCTGGAGCCGTTCAGAATATAGCTTTGCATCCTACGCCTACTGCCAGGAATTCCATCCTATTAATTTTTACATTCCAGGCTCATTGATTTTTGTTTTCCAGCTCCTTACTCCATTTTAACTGTGTTAGATGTCACTAACTCAGTTTCCCGTGTGGACCCCGGAATAAAATGTCGCTCTACTCTTACTTTTTAAGCTGACATTCCTGAGAACATCCTGTCGAACTCGCCTCAAAATGTTTTAGATCAGTTGCAGATACGTAGAAGGTAAATACTGACGTACATGCCTATTTTTGACTGGTTTGTTCTGTTCCTGTTTGCTGTTGACTGTGTTGTATGTTCAGAACTGTGGGCTAGAATAATGATTACTTGTCAACTGATGACTAAAGTAAACATGCTGCTTAACGTCCACAGAAACCGTAAGGCTTCTTAGGGACGAGAGAAGGGGGGAGGGGGGAAGGGGGTATGGAGGTGGGGGGAGAGGGAGATTATATTCCTATCGCTACACTGTCACCACCGGAATGACTTCTTCATTAAGGTGGGCAACGATGAGAACCAGTTTAATGTTTCATAATTGCGAGGAGACAAAGTCACAAGACAGTGTCTACAGACCACAACTTTTGAAGAGAAAGGAGAGCCGAAACAGATTCGAACCGAGGTCCCTCTGCTTACCAGAGGTATGTGTGTGCCTTACCGCTAGGCCAAACCGGCTCACTTGATGATTTGGGTTTCACCTGGATATGACCCAAAGCGGTTGACTGGGGCTGGAATATCAAGAACCGTCACGTACGTCGTCCACCCATACAGTGATCGGTTCCTCCGTCCGATCGTCCGTCATGTCCTGTGATCTGTTCTTTCGTCCGATCGTCCGTCATGTCCTGTGATCTGTTCTTTCGTCCGATCGTCTGTCATGTCCTGTATTCATACAGTCATCTGTCATCCAAACAGTCGCCCGATCGTCTGTCATGTCCTGTATCCATACAGTGAACTGTTCCTCGTCCGATCGTCCGTCATGTCCTGTATGCGTACAGTGATCTGTTCCTCCGTCCGATCGTCCGTCATGTCCTGTGATCTGTACCTCCGTCCGATCGTCCGTCTTGTCCTGTATCCATCCGTAGGTCCATCCGTAGATCTTTCCGATCGTCCGTCATGTCATGTATCCAACCGTCAGCTGTTCCTCCGTCCGATAGCCAGTCATGTCCTGTATCCATCCGTAGTTCTGTTCCTCCGTCCGATTGTCCATCATGTCCTGAATCCACCTGATCCTCCGTCCGATCGTCCGTCATGTCCTGTAGCCATACAGTCATCTGTTCCTCGTCCGATCGTCCGTCATGTCCTGAATCCACCTGATCCTCCGTCCGATCGTCCGTCATGTCCTGTAGCCATACAGTCATCTGTTCCTCGTCCGATCGTCCGTCATGTCCTGAATCCGTCCATAGTTCTGTTCACCCGTCAGGTCGGGAATACCTTCAGGTTCCCTCGAGCTCACTGACAATGAATGAGGCTCCATCGAGGTCATTAAAGATGGCTACCTTGAGGCGTCTTAGCTGGGGCTCATCGACAATGACTAACTACCCCGAGGCACCCTTTAGCTCATTAAAATGAATACATTGAAGCTCCTTCCAGGTCATTTAGTGGAAAGAGTGGTCTGAAAGGCGATTTCCGCAGAAGGGGTACAGGACCGTATTTTAACGTTGATCTCCTGCGGACACCACGCAGTGGCTTCCCAGACTCGCAGATTTCTTCCACGCTTCTGCTCCACCTTGGGGTGGGGCTGCTTTAATTGGCCATTGGGAAATGGGGTTAATCTGCTGTCTTACTGGTGTGTGTGTGTGTGTGTGTGTGTGTGTGTGTGTGTGTGTGTGTGTGTGTGTGTGTGTGTGTGTGTGTGTGTGTGTGTGTGTGTGTGTGTGTGTGTGTGGCGTGTGTGTGTGTGTGTGTGTGCGTGTGTGTGTGTGCGTGTGTGTGTGTGCGTGTGTGTGTGTGCGTGTGTGTGCGTGTGTGTGTGTGTGTGTGTGTGCGTGTGCGCGTGTGTATGCGTGTGTGTATGTGTGTGCGCGCGCGCGCGCTCGTGTGTTTTTGTATGTGCCGCGTATGCATTTGTGTGCGTGTGTTTCTGTGTGTGTTTGCATGTGCGTATGCATTTGTGTGTATGTGTGTTTGCATGTGCGTATGCATTTGTGTGTATGTGTGTATGTGTGTGTGTGTGTGTGTGTGTGTGTGTGTGTGTGTGTGTGTGTGTGTGTGTGTGTGTGTGTGTGTGTGTGTGTGAGCGCGTATGTGTGTGTGCGTTGTATGTATGTTGTATGTGTGTGTGTGTGTGTGTGTGTGTGTGTGTGTGTGTGTGTGTGTGTGTGTGTGTGTGAGCGCGTATGCGTGTGTGTGCGTTTGTATGTATGTATGTACATGTGTGTGTGTGTGTGTGTGTGTGTGTGTGTGTGTGTGTGTGTGTGTGTGTGTGTGTGTGTGTGTATGCGCGCGCTCGCTTGAGGGCGCCTGTGTATTTGTTAAGGATGTTGCTGTTAGCCTGCTTTTCAGTGTGCAATAAATTTAATGACTGTGATCCCTTGTTTTTATGCTCATGTGATGGGCTTTGTGCCCCCGATGCAGAAATGCCACATAAACGGTCATAATTATGAAGGGAAGGAGAAAGACGACGCTAATGTCAAAGCAACTCCACGCCCACGTTTCTTCTTGTTCCTGGGTTCCACACGACACGCACAAAATGTTGACGGAAACATTATTTTTTCTGTCTAATTTTCGATTGATGGAAAATCCCCCGAGGTTGAAACAAGTACGTCATTCTGTCCTTGCCTGATTCGAAGTTAAGCTCTTGCAGATTGAGCTTTTTAGAGCATGTCTGAACTCTCATCAGCAGAAGGAATACTTAATCAACATCAGCAAACATGAAATGAGAGATCGAAGACGTTAGATGTTCCTTTTTTTGTGTGAACGTAACGTAAAAACGGAGGAGAAAAAAGAAAGAAAAAAGTTCTTGAATTTTAACGTCCCTATCAACCACATAGGGTCACCTCAGGACGAATCACACATAAAAAAGTCACCAAATTATACGTTTGTCTAATTCACTGTTACAACGTTAAAACCCCTCAATCTATCCATCAGTGCACCATAACACATGTTCTGGTACCTATTTATATTCCGTTAGTCACTCACCGCGGGAACCTGCTTCAATCGCTTGCTTGTAGCTTGATAAATGGGATTACCCCGAAAATTTGCAGATGTGTTTTTGTCGTAATAATTAGCTTTCTTTTGAACTTTTTATGTGTCTGGATTTTGTTTTAGAACGCTGGCAGTCATTCTTGTTTCAGCTTTTTTAAATCGCTTCTGAATATGAGCAGGATGACCTATCTTATTCCGCGGGCCCACATGGGAAACCGCTTTAGGCAAAACGAACGCGGTTGAAAAGTAGGGAGAGGACTTGGAAAAATAAAGGTGAATGTACCGGGAAGGTTGAAATTAGGACAAGGAAGGAATTTGTGCCAGTGGGCGAAGCATGCAAAGCTATATTCTGACCTACTCCAGGCTGTAGAGAGTGAAAATTGGTCAGATCTGGGTTCTCAAGAGAGGGGGGGCTTAACTTCTGCGTCCGCAATACCCCACTGCGAATAGGAGAAGAAGAAGAGGAACAAACAATGGATGAGGAAAAAGAAGGAAAAAGTCAAAGAAGAATCACCGCAGGAGGAAGTATAGGAAAAAAAGGAGAAAGGGGAGAAGCAGAAGATGATAATCGTAATGATGATGATGACGACGACGACGAAGACGAGAAAGAGGAGGAGGAGGAAGTATAGGAAAGAGGAGAAGGAGGAGGAGCAGAAGATGATGAGCATAATGATGATGACGACGATGACGACGAGGAGGAGGAGGAAGTGTAGGAAAAGAAAGAAGGAGGAGGAGAAGATGATGATCATAATGATGATGATGACGATGACGACGAGGAGGAGGAAGTGTAGGAAAAGAAAGAAGGAGGAGGAGAAGATGATGATCATAAAGATGATGACGACGATGACGACGAGGAGGAGAGGGAGGAAGAGGAAGCATAGGAAAAAGAAGAAGGAGGAGGAGAAGATGCTGATGATCATAATGATGATGACGACGGCAAGGACGACGAGGAGGAGGAAGTATAGGAAGAAGAAAGAGAAGGAAGGAGGAGGAGGAGAAGATGATGATCATAATGATGATGGTGACGACAACGACGACAAAAGAAAAAAAGCAGACAAGAGGGGGGGGGGGGGGGGGGGGGGGTGTGCAGAGGAGGGGTAGAAGAAAGAAACGAGATTCGGCAAGTGAAACGGGGTCGGGGTTATAACATCTGGAGAGGCGTCCCCGAGGTAAAGCACAAACACATTACGTCATCAGAGGAACGAATCACCGCCATTAAGCACCGGAGACCGGTGATCCCCAATCTGGTGCCGCCCCCTCCCCTCCCCTCCCCCCCCTCCTCCCCCCCCCCCACCTGGGTCTGGAGGGCCCAGGCAGCATGGTGAGAGACAGAGGGTAGGGCTTCTCGCTAACCGTTTCGTCAATACAGACGCTCCGAGGGTGCCCAGGGGACCAATCGGGGGCCAGACTGCAGGATTTAGCGCCCATTTCGCCAAAGCACCAGCCCTATTTCGTCAAAATAACGTCCCCGTTTCGTCCTCGTCACCAAGACTCTAAGGTCTCTGGGACGGCGTCAGTTTAAATGGGGAAAGGGCTTTGTTTGTTTATTTGTTAATTGTTTATTTTTTTTTTTTTGTGTGTGTGTGTGTGTGTGTGTGTGTTGTGTGTGTGTGTGTGTGTGTGTGTGTGTGTGATGTTATAGTTGTGTGTGTGGGTGTGTGTGTGGTGTCTCTGTGTGGTGTGTGTGTGTTGTGTGTGTGCGTGCATGTGCGTGCGTGCGTGCTGTGTGCGTGTGTGCGTGCGTGCGTGCGTGGTGCGTGTGTGCGTGTGTGTGTGTGTGTGTGTGTGTGTGTGTTGTGTGTTGTGGTGCATGCGTGTGCGTGCGTTCGTGCGTGCGTGTGCTGCGTGCGTAGTGTGTGTGTGCGTGTGTGTGTGTGTGTGTGTGTGTGTGTGTGTGTGTGTGTGTGTGTGTGATGCGTTCGTGTGTGTGTGTGTGTGTGTGTGTGTGTGTGTGTGTGTGTGTGTGTGTGTGTGTGTGTGTGTTGTGTGTGTGTGTGTGTGTGTGTGTGTGTGTGTGTGTGTGTGTGTGGTGTGTGTGTGTGTATCGTGGTTGCGTGCTTTTGCTGTGCGTGCGTGCGTGTCGTGTGTGTGTGTGTGTGTTGTGTGCGTGTTGTGTGTGTGTGTGTGTGTGTGTGTGTGTGTGTGTTCCGCTTCTTGTTCTTGTTCTCTGCTTCTTCCTGCTAATAACTGGGCTCTCTGAGCGTATAATTAGCCTTACGGTGACGTCATCCATCTGATGACTGCGACCCGTCCCTAATCAGCGACCAATAAATTGAAGCGTTTTTGCAATTTGTCTGCAACGTCCTGGCTGGTTAAATCTGTGTATAGTTTACGTGGGATTCACGGAGCAGCAGGAAATGGCAGCGGATTACCAAGCCAACAACAGAGTTGGGCTTCAAAGGAAGGGACCGAAGTGATCAGTGGAAGAGGGAAGATGGTTCCAGTCTGACTTCTTCGTTTTTATTTTTGGTTTATGTCAGTGTTTGTTTTTGCCAACTTCCCTGATGTTTTACAACGACCATTAAAAGTAGATATTAGAAAGAAATGTCATTCCAATTTCGTTTCCAAGCAAGACATTTCTTCCAGTACAATCTAATTGTGGCTTCAAGATTCTGCTTGGTTGTTTACTCTGCTTGTGTAAGTGTGAGTTGGAACACACGTTATTATTGTTTACTCTGCATGCATAAGTTTGAGTTGGAACACACGTTATTGGTATTTACTCTCCTTGTCCAAGTGTGAGTTGAAACACACGCTGTTGGTGTTTACTCAGCTTGTCCAAGTGTGAGTTAGAACACACGTTACTGATGTTTACTCTGCATGCATAAGTTTGAGTTGGAACACACGTTATTGGTATTTACTCTCCTTGTCCAAGTGTGAGTTGGAACACACGTTACTGATGTTTACTCTGCTTGTCCAAGTGTGAGTTGGAACACACGTTATTTGTGTTTACTCAGCTTGTCCAAGTGTGAGTTGGAACACAAACATTGGTGTTTACTCAGCTTGTCCAAGTGTGAGTTGGAACACACGATTATTGGTGTTTACTCAGCTTGTCCAAGTGTGAGTTGGAACACAAGCCATTGATGTTTACTCAGCTTGTCCAAGTGTGAGTTGGAACACAATCTATTGGTGTTTACTCAGCTTGTCCAAGTGTGAGTTGGAACAGACGCTGTTGGTGTATACTCAGCTTGTCCAAGTGTGAGTTGGAACACAAGCTACTGGTGTTTACTCAGCTTGTCGAAGTGTCAGTTGGAACACACGATATTTGGTGTTTGCATGTTTAAGAGGGCGGGGCTATGGGGCTGGCTGAAAGCGGGAGGTCAACAAGAGAAGGAAGAAATCAGCGTGTTCAAAACAACATCTACAGGGCTGTCGACATTAACGTTACACCCGAGCTGTGTGCCTACTAGCTGGCTGTGACCCAGAACGGTGAACAGCAAGAGTAAACACGCTGTGACACTCTGATGCATATAGGTCGAGTCTATAGCTGCCTTCCCCAAAACAATATGAAACAAGAATGACTGCTAGCGTTCCAAACCAAGATCCAAACACACAAAAGGTCCAAAAGAAAGCTATTTATTAGGACAAGACACAACTTGCACATTTTCGGGGTCATCCCCTTTGTCAATCTACAAGACGACACTTAAACAACAGTAAAACGGTGAAAAACGATGAAAAAGGAGCTGGAAAGCTAAACCACTGATCTGTTTTTGGTTGAGCTATGTTGTTTTCCTGTCCAGTGCTTGGAAGATTGTTATGCGTTTGGGGAAAAAAAATCTGAAGCAAGAATGACTGCTTGTCATTCTTGCAAGCACTGGACAGAAAAACAACACAGCTCAACCGAACCAGATAAGTTATTTCGCTTCCCATCTGATTTGCCATCGTTTTAATCCTTTTAACAGTGTTTTTTTAGCGTCGTTTTGTAGCTTGGCAAAGGGGATTTTCCCGAAAATTTGCAGATTGTGTGTTTGTGTCCTAATAAGTAAGCGTTCTTTTGAACCTTTCATGTGTTTAGGTTTTGTTATGTGTTTAGATCTAGCTACCTTCCACAGTGCAGCCCACACTCCAAGCATCGCTTTCCGGCACCTTCCTCCAAACTCAGCCAGATTTGTTTACGCCACTGAAGGGGCACTCTTTATCTCCGCGCAGCTGTTCCGCGCAGCTGTCCAGCGATGCGGTCAGCGCCCTCCGAAAGGTTCGGGTACTAATATGACTGTAGAAGCAACCTAGCACCCAAGCACGCACGTAAACACGAGACGCATGATCTGACTGACTAGGTGTTGGATCGAGGCAGCCGGCTCCTTCTATGCATTGACAGAGTGCACCGAGTGACCTTGTTGTCATCGCAGCTTATTCCAGTCAGCAGCAGTCCTTAATAATTATAAAAAGAATGAATGAGCTCTTGCACGGCTCAGTCTTGCTGCCTGGAATCTTGAAGCCGTGTGTGTTGCGGATTTCGTGTTGGGTGGTTGCTCTGGATTTGGTCTATCTGCCTGGCGATGTTTTCAGCAGCTTTGCCGGGAATGAATTTATTGCTCATTACTGTTAGCTCAGGATGATCAGCGTTTTTTCTCTTACCAGGCTCCAACTTTCTGGAACCAACTCCCTGTTTCTGTGCGTCATTCCACCTCTGTTAGTTCTTTTAAATCTTCCTTGAAAACTTTTTCAAAAACCTTTTCTTCTATCCCGTTTTCCGGAGACTCTGTGCGTGCGTGCGTGCGTGCGTGCGTGCGTGCGTGCGTGCGTGCGTGCGTGGTCGTGTGTGTGTGTGTGTGTGTGTGTGTTGTGGTGGGGGGGGGGGGGTGTATTGATTGAATCTTGAAAATATGTACGTTTAAAGAATGTGTATAGGCGCTGAAAGCACCCAGTATTGTTCTTACTACTGTGAACTGCTTCTGCATAAAGTCAAAGCGCCGAAACGGTGACCTAGCTGTTTACCATTCTAGCCTTACGTTAAAAATGTCATTTTGTACGTTAAATTCTCTTTTGTTTTGCACGTGCTACACACGTTTCCACAATCGCGTTTATATATGATGCATTACGGGGACTTACGATCAATGAGGTATGATTTTTTGCGTGAATGTCTCCAGTTGGTTGAAAATGTCAGCGGTGTAAACCCGATAACTGCAAAGTGGGTTGAGGACTTGAAGAGAGAAAATGACATTTCCGGAATGCCATTCAACGAATAATTATGATACGAATTAGTTTTCAATATACAGGCTAGTTCCTTTTGAAATACACGTGTTGACTGAGGTCATTGTCTTATGGTTGTTGATGCTGCTGCTGCTGTTGTTGTTGCTCTTCTCCATCCTCCTCCATCTTCCGATGAGCCTCTCCGTCGACAGGACATTACAGTCTATAATTACCAGCACAATTTCCTTCACCTCCTCTTTACCTCCTCTTTTTGGGAATGATTAAAATCATCACACAAGGGAGTTGTGTTACTTGGCGCTTAAAATGCGTAACACAAGTACAACAACAAAGACCTGGATCCCCTACGGGAACGCTCACCCGGCACACGTGTCTATACAAGGTAATAA
>JABMCL010000047.1:1815000-1820000 GCA_018857735.1 Alviniconcha marisindica
TCAGAAAATAAACCGGGTGGATCAATCCTTGCATTTCTTTTGGGGGAGGGGGGGGGGGGAGGAGGGGGGGGGGACCGTAAGGGGCATCAAATCTAGCTATTCGATGCTAAAGCCGTCAGTGGTGACACTGTCAATTAAAGTTGTGTATTGCAATTTGAACACAATGTGACGTTACTGTTGTTTTTTATTTACTCCAGATTAAAGTTACGTATTATGAGATTAACACTATTGTTGCTTATTTTGTTTACAAAATAATTTATTGGGTCAAGTAGAGTAACTCACGTTTGAAATTAAAAGTGATGGCATCGATTCCTTTTGTTGCAATTCGTCCTGAGAATGATAACTACGTGCGGTTGACAGGACGTTAAAATCCGACTATTCACTAACCTACTGCTTGTGTATTGTAACTGGCGCATTGACCCGTACCCATGTAATTTTGCCTTTTAGTGACTGGTGTGTATGATGCGTGAATAGGGTTAGTATGAAATAATAACACTTAGCACTATGGCTTGTTTTGGGTAACAGAGTTACATCGTTGTTGTATGAGTGTGCTAGTAACGACAAATGAATGAACCACAATACAAAAATAAAAATCCTTGTTCTTTAGGGTTTTTGCTGTAATTGCGCACGTGCACCAACGGTGTGTTTACCTTATATGAATGTAAACTGTTTAAGAAGAAGAAGAAGAAGAAGAATACACCACGCACACCCACACACACACACACACACACGCGCCACACACACACACACACACACACACACACACACACACACACACACACACACACACACACACACACACACACACACACACACACACTAACAAACAACAACAAAACAACCGTTTAGCCGTTTATGTGTCTGGATCTCGTATTAGCAGTAGTTATTGTCTGTTAGTTTCCATGTACCGAAAAGCGCTTAAAGCTCATATCGGGATGATCAGGCGCTCAGCAACTGTCCATCCTCTCTATTTCTGTTCTCTTTACTCTCCATTATTTTTACTTGGCGAGAATATAACTGATATGTCTTATGTCTTACCCCCCTCCCACCTTTCCCCACCCCGCCCCCTCCCCCATCGACGACACAGCAAGACTGGGGAGTTGGAGCGGGGCCCGTGTCACATGCAGAGAGCCATCTCGGTCAACACCACCACCAACCTCACTCTGGACACGTCGCACATGCTGCTCAGCGGCTACAGCGCCAGCTCCCCAACGGGGTCGGAGTCGCTGGCGGCGCCTCCACTGAACGAGTTATACCGCTACCACGTCTTCCTCTCCCACTGCGCGCAGGACGTGGGCTGGGTTCAGGAGGCCGTCGCCCGCCTGCAGGCCCCGCCCTTCGGGTACAAGTGCGCCTACACCCCGGAGGTGGAGCAGGTAAATAAGGAGGTTTTAAAGAGCTGGAGTAGGGTTCAGGAGCTGTGTGAGAGTCGAGGTGGCCGTCCTGGGCTTTCCGTCCTAATGAGCCTTATGGTTTCTGTGGACGTAAAGCAACATTGAACAATGCTTAGGCATTGGTCACAGTTTATCCATAATAATAATGTCAACCGACATCCGAGGACATGGAGCTCTGCGTCATTATGGAGTAAGTAAGTAACTTGGTGTTTTGCGCCCAGTCAGTCTTTACGGTTATGTCAGGGCGAAAAGAGATGGAGACGGAGGACTTTTCGGATCGGAGCGCTGGGACGAGCTACTCATAGATACCCGAGACCCCTCCTCCCGCCCCTTTCCCCGTCCCTAATAAGCCTTATGGATTCTGTAAACGTAAAGCACCACGAAAGAAGGAAGACACAGACGGAGGATCTGTTCCGTGTGAAAGTCGAGGTGGCCGTCCTAGACTCTCCGTCCCTAATAGTCCTTATGGTCTCTGTGGACGTAAAGCATCACTGAACTTAGACGGCAGAGCTCAGGTTCTGTAGAAAGTCGAGGTGGCCGTCCTGGGCTTCCCGTCCTTAATAGTCCTTATGGTCTCTGTGGATATAAAGCAACATTGAACTAGAGACGAAGGCGGTGGTGTGGTCTGGCTTGTTTGTTTGTTTGTGTACCGCGGGAGAGACGGGACTGAAAATGTTGAAGGTCAGTGTTCGAGTTCACCAATAATTAAAATCTTACGAAATGTTCAGAATAATTTGTTATCATCAGTGCCATGACTACACTCATCGCCACCACCCGTATCGTCGTCATCATCAGCGTATCATCATCCTTACGCACACCCTCGTGGTCATTTCCCTCACTGGCCTTCTCCTTCATGACCAGGCCGTCCTCGAGAAGAGCCTGCTGTGTTCAGGGATTCTGGGTGATGGTGGTCATCATCATCATCATCATCATCATCATCATACCACCACCACCACCATCATAATCATAACTATCACATCATCATCATCACACGGTACCGTCACCACCACCACCAGTATTGTCATCATCACTGTCACCATCATCACCATCGCATCACCAACACCACTGTCACCATCGTCATCATCATTATCACCACCATCATCTCCACAACCATCACCATCATCATCCTTACTCCGTTCCCTCACGATGACTTGTGTCCTTCATCTGCATCTGGACCATGTGGTCTTGGAGCAAATTTGCTGTGCTCTGCGATCGTCACCACCACTACTACCATCACCACCACCACCACACCACACCACCCTCACCATCACCATCATCATCTTTACTCCTTTCCCTCGTGACGATCTTTCTCATCCTTCTCAGTCAGGACCATGCGGCACTGGAGCAGAGCCTGTTGTGTTCGGAGATGCTGAGCGATCATTGTCACCACCACCACCACCACCACCACCACCACTTTCATCACCTTCACCATCCTTACTCTCTTCTTCCCTCATGATGACTTTTCTCCTCCTTCTCCTTCAGGACCAGGTAGCCCTGGAGCAGAGCTTGTTGTGCTCGGCGATCGCCATCATCATCATCACCACCACCACCACCACCTTCATCATCCTTACTCTCTTCTTCCTTCATGACTACCTAGCTTTCTCCTCCATCTCCACCAGGACTAGGTAGCTCTAGAGCAGAACCTACTGTGCTCTGCGACCGTCATCATCATCACCACCACTACCACCACCACCCTCACCACCATCATCATCGTTACTCTCTTCTTCCCTCATGATCACCTTTCTCCTCCTCCTACACCAGGACCAGGTAGCCCTGGAGCAGAGCCTGTTGTGCTTAGCGATCGTTATCATCATCACGACCACCACCACCACCTTCATCATCCTTACTCTCTTCTTCCCTCATGAGGACCAGGTAGCCCTGGAGCAGAGCCTGCTGTACTCAGCGATCATCGTCGTGTCGTCGTCGTCGTCGTCGTCATCATCATCATTCATCATCATCATCATCATCATCATCATCATCATCATCACCATCCATCCACCACCACCACCACCACCTTCATCATCCTTACTCTCTTGTTCCCTCATGATGACTTTTCTCCTCTTCCTTCACCAGGACCAGATAGCCCTGGAGCAGAGCCTGCTGTGCTCAGCGATGCTCAGCGAGCGCGTGGTGCTGGTGCTCAGCAAGCAGTACGTGCGGGAGACGTGGTTCATCTTCGAGAAGATCCTGCGGCAGCTGACCCAGATGAGTCTGCACAACCAGCGCATCATGGGCGTGCTGCTGGAGGACTGCGACATCCCGGACACGCTGGGCGAGCTCTACTTCCTCGACACCTCCGACCCGGACTTCTTTGACGTCTTCGTTAAGCGCCTAAAGACAGGTGACGATGAAGGTGGAGAAAGTGATTGGGTTTTGAAGGGGAAGGACGAGGAGGAGGTGGTGGTGGTGGTGGTGGTGGTGGTTGTGGACATGTTTGACGATGATGATGATGATGGTGGTGGTGATGGTGGACATGCTTGACGACGATTATGATGGTGGATGGCATGTTTGACGATATTGATGATGATGATAATTGTGATGGTGGTAGTGGACATGTTTGACGACGACGATGATGATGATGGTGGTGGTGGACATGTTTGGCGATGTTGATGATGGTGGTGGTGGTGATGATGATGATGACATTGATGATGATGATGATGATGGTGGTGATGATGATGGTGGACATATTTGACGACGACGACGATAATGATGTTGCTGATGATGATAACGATGACACAATCGTCCGGACGCTTCCGATTTATGGGGACCATTTTGACGTCTTCGTCAAGCAATTAAAGACAGACGACGACAGATAAGAGCGCTGATGGGGAAGGATGAATGTGGAGTGGATGGAGACTGTGGTGATAATACCTGTCAGTAGCGGCCGTCGTGGTGATGTTTTTCAAACGATGAAAAATGTATAATGATAAAGATGGTGATCCATAGCGATGAAGAACACAGAGAAGGGTGAAGGTGGAGGCGATGGCGATTGATACCATCAGTAATGATGATGACAAAGATGATGTTGATGTTGGTGATGTTGATTAGACAATCGTCAGGATACTTCCTATCTTAGGACGGCTCTGACATTTTTGTCAAGCGATGAAAAATCGAATGGTGAAAACGATGGCGATGTGACTGAAGAACGGGAAAGCGAGGGAAGATAAATATTATGGTGATAATTAAAGCTGCCAGCAATAATAGTGATGATGTCAATGTTGTTGATGATGATGATAGTACAATCCTCAGTGATCAGTACAATCCTCAAGATACAACAAATATCACACCCACACTCTGCATTTAGTGGCGGTACATCCAATAACTGGACAGCCTTAATTATTTGCAAAAACGAGACGGCAGAATCACTGGTAAAGCCATATGTTTTCGGACTGTACAGTCAACACGTTTTCAAGGCACTTTAAACGCCAACAATTTGTTTTCCTCAGAGAGTATCGAGCTGTCCCGGGTCCTTTTCACGGCTCTGCAAGAAGGAAATTCAATTTTCTCCTGTTAGCGATACGTAGCCTTAAAAGGTCTCGACATCAGCAGCTAAAAGCATTAGGTCCCTACGGACACTGGAAGTCTGGGCTTTTTAAGTCAGGAAAG
>JABMCL010000793.1:2500-5000 GCA_018857735.1 Alviniconcha marisindica
AAGAGAGGGGAGAAAAGGGGAGAGGGGGAAAAACAAGTTGATGATTTTCAGAAAACCCACAGTACCATACCATACCGTCAGATCCAGATGTGTTCCTCAGTTGCTGACGGTTTTATAATCCCCACCTAATCAGCGGCCAGGTGAACAAAACAATTAGAACATTTCATCCAAGCTGGCTGACACACGGGTGAAGAACCGGCAGCAAAAGGAAACCCACATAGGAAGATTCTGTCATGTCACGCGGCATCCATAGAAAGTCATCTGTCACGGTAGCTGACTCACCCGAAGCTTACGTCGTGCTCAGCCACCCGTAACGCATGAAATTGATCCGAAATCTCCATTCAGCGTGCCATATCCGCATTCAGGTGTCTATTACTGACACCTGCGAACAGGCTCCCTCTCGGCGTGGAGTTTAACGTGCACAGAAAACTCGCACGGTTTATTTATTATACGGGCGGCAATCTGCGAAAAGAACTGAACGTGGGCTTGATAGAATCGACGACCTCACCTGCATACGTGGAAAACTGTGTTCAGTCAGTGTTGCTTAAGGAGTCTTTGGGATGGGCCTCCTCTTCTTTCACAGCTTCTGAGCTCTGCGCTCTTCTTCTTCTTCTTCTTTGTTGCCTTACGTCCACGGAAGCGAGATGGCTTATTAGGGACGGGGACAGAGTGGGAAGGGGACGAAAGAGTGAAGGCTCGACCGCGGAAACCGAAAGCGCCCTTCTCAAGTTCAGTGTTGCTTTACGTCCACAGAGACAGTGCGGACTATTAGGGACGGGGAGAGCCCAGGACGTCCACCTCGACTTTCACACAGCCCCTGAGCTGTGTTCGAGCTCGAGTTCATTGTTGCTTTACGTCCACAGAGACAGTGCGGACTATTAGGGACGGGGAGCCCTAGGACGTCCACCTCGATTTCCACACAGCCCCTGAGCTGTGCGAGCTCTGTTGGAGTTCAGTGTCGCCCTTTATGTCCACAGAGACCGTAGGGACTGTTACTGACCGGGTGCCCAGGACCAAACTCCAAGCGCTGGTTTACGACATCCTTCCTTCAACCACTGCCGTATTTAGTTACGCAATAGGTCCCAGAAAACTGTCAGCTAACGAGCATTTTTTTTTTTTTGGTCGGTGCTCAAACAGTAGAAAGTGTCGGAAAGCGATGCTCGGAGTGTGGCCCAGGACGTCCACCTCGACTTTCACACAGCTCCTGAGCTCTGCCCCATTCTCAGGTTCAAATTCACTGTTGCTTTACGTCCACAGAGACCGTGCGGACTATTAAGGACGGGGAGCCCTGGACGGCCACCTCGACTCTCACACCCGCGGCAGCACCCGAGCTCTGAAAACAACAACCACCACAACAACTGGTATCCGGTTTGGCTACTGAAGTACTAAAACCGGTGCCCAGCTGGTAAACAGCCCGAGGTTCGAATCCGCGTCAGCTTGACTTTCCTCTCTTCCGGCAAATGTCGTGGTCCGTGACTTAATAACACGTTTTGCTGTTTGCCTTCTCGACCCATTCCCATCCCCCATAATTAATGTAACACTGAAATAACTTTTTCTGCTGCCCACCTCAATGCAGAATCACAGGCTGGTGACAGTTTACGCCTTTGGGTTCGCAGCAGATGGGACCTTAAATTCCGCTGCGTCCGCAGTATCCCACTGGAGAGAGAGAGAGAGAGAGAGAGAGAGAGGGTGAGGGGATGGGGGAGAGAGAACTCAGAACTCAGAACGTTATTACACAAGGATTAAGATTTTAGGCAGTTGCCTATTCTTACAATCTGTCCCTGTTAATCTACATGCCAACAGGCTACACAAATGAAATAAACTACGCACAGGCTACACAAAAATAAACTACGCACAGGCTACACATAAAACAGTAGTAACAACATTGTAACACCACAGTAATGATGAAGAGGATGATAACTTTAAAACCAGAGTCAAAACCCGACGACAGCAGAGAGAGAGAGAGAGAGGAAAAGAGAGAGAGGAGAGAAGAGAGGAGAGAGAGAGAGAGAGAGAGAGAGAGAGAGAGAGGGGAGAGAGGGTGAGGGGATGGGGAGAGAGAACTCAGAACTCAGAACGTTATTACACAAGGATTAAGATTTTAGGCAGTTGCCTATTCTTACAATCTGTCCCTGTTAATCTACATGCCAACAGGCTACACAAATGAAATAAACTACGCACAGGCTACACAAAAATAAACTACGCACAGGCTACACATAAAACAGTAGTAACAACATTGTAACACCACAGTAATGATGAAGAGGATGATAACTTTAAAACCAGAGTCAAAACCCGACGACAGCAGGAGAGAGAGAGAGAGAGAGAGAGAGAGAGAGAGAGAGAGAGAGAGAGAGAAAGGGGAGAGAGGGGAGAGAGAGAGAGAGAGAGAGAGAGAGAGGGTGAGGGGATGGGGGGAGAGAGAACTCAGAACTCAGAACGTTATTACACAAGGATTAAGATTTTAGGCAGTTGCCTATTCTTACAATCTGTCCCTGTTAAT
>JABMCL010000793.1:12500-35000 GCA_018857735.1 Alviniconcha marisindica
AACCCCTATCTCACACTAACACAAAGAAAGCTAATGAACTTCACATCATACAGTAACCCCTTGTCTGAGACCAACACGAGAAAAAAGCTAATGAACTTCACATGTACTCCCTGTTTGAGACCAACACAAGAAAAACCAACGAGATTAATTCACGTCATACAGTACGAGAAAAGCTAATGAACTGAACTTCACATTATACAGCACTCCACAAACACAGACTATACTGATGATCGTCAGGGCCACACAGATAATGCCATAATTAGCTCTCGTACATACACATGTTTTCCTAGATGTCAGTGGACATTCTGTGCAGATACAGCTTTTGTTATTTCTGTCAACAACCCCTCGTGGTCTGCGACTTGAGCTCCAAGAACACTTGCGGCCGGGTGAAAACATACCGCCAATCAATCCATGGTCAAACTGAGGCGAGCTGCGGCCCAGGGTACCTCCAAGTGAAGGTAAAAATAACCCATCTAAGCGCCAGGGTAATCCAGGGTAAAACAAAAACAAAAAACTGAACAAGAATGACTGGTAGCGTTCTAATTCGCGTGTTGTGTTTTGTCCAGTAAATAGCAAGCTCCAAACACGTGAAAGGTTCAAAATAACGCTATTTATTAGGACAAAACACAACACGCGAGTTTGGGGGTAATCCCCTTTATCAAGCTACAAAACGACACTTAAACAACAGATTACCCCCAAAACTCACATGTTGTGTTTTGTCCTAATACATATCGTTATTTTGAACCTTTTATGTGTTCGGGGCTTTGTTGTTTTTTGTTTGCCTTAGAACACTAGCAGTCATCCTTGTTTCAGATTTTTCAAATAGAAAGCGTTCTTTTGAACCGTTTATGCCTTTGGATGTAATCCAGGGTAAAAACCGTCCCAACTGAACGCCAAAATACTCCCACTCGTGGGCAAAAACACTGCAAGTAAATTAGCGTAATATACGCCAGACTAGGTGTACGAAATGTCCAAAATGATTGCCAAACTGTCTTTAAGCGAGGGTAATAATCGTAGCAACTGAACGTTGAACCATGCAAACAATTAATGCGTTTGCAGCAAGATAACTCCAGTTCAGCGCTAAACTACCTCTAAGTGGTGGCAAAAACCCATCTCGTCTCTTCTGCATACTGATCTGTCGTTTTCTTCTCATTGTACCAACCCTTTCACCAGTAATGCATATATTTATAGTGTGTGTGTGTGTGTGTGTGTGTGTGTGTGTGTGTGTGTGTGTGTGTGTGCGTGTGCGTGTGTGATGAAATGGGCGTATCCTTGTCTTTGTAAGCGCTCTGGGCTCTCACGAGGTGGGACGCCACAAATAATCTTTTTCTTTAAAAATAAAATAAAATAATAAAAATAGAAATAAAAATAAATAAAACAATAGCGTCAACAGAGCGTCAAACAAGTCATTGGGGGAAGAAAGAAAAAAAAAGAAAAAAAGGTTCTAAGCTCCCAAAGACCTGCAAATGAGGACAAAAACAACACCGAGCACCAGACAGCCTTCACTAGAAGACAAGAATGAACCACAATGAACAGCAAACGGCATTAGGGCTAACTACCCAAAAGACAGCGAACAAACTGAAAGCAGAGAGAACCGAAACTGAGCGACCAGCTATCACTGGTTCAAGTTCGGTGTTGCTTTACGGCCACAGAGACCATAAGGACTATTAGGGACGAGAAACCAGGGCGTCCACCTCGACTTTCACACAGCTCCTGAGCTCCGTGAGCTCGGCTCGAGTTCCGTGTTGTTTACATCCACAGAGACGATAAGGACAGGGAGCCCAGGACGTCCACCTCGACTTTCACACAGCTCCTGACGTCCACACATCGACTTTCACACAGCTCCTGACGTCCACATCGACTTTCACACAGCTCCTGACGTCCACATCGACTTTCACACAGCTCCTGACGTCCACATCGACTTTCACACAGCTCCTGACGTCCACATCGACTTTCACACAGCTCCTGACGTCCACATCGACTTTCACACAGCTCCTGACGTCCACATCGACTTTCACACAGCTCCTGACGTCCACATCGACTTTCACACAGCTCCTGAGACTGACTGAAGTGTTGCTTTACGTCCACAGAAACGGTAGGGTTATTAGGGACGTCGAGACGTCCTCGACGCCCAGGACGTCCATCTCGACTTTCACAAAGCTTCTGAGCTCTGAGCTGCAGCTCCTGAGCTCCTATTATTATTATTTATCGCTTTTATATAGCGTTATTCTCTTCTCTCGAGCAGACTCACTGCGCACATATCACATGCGATTTTGGATGAGTGACCGTATCCGTTTTTATCGCGGTCTTTTGTGGCTACATCCTCCGAAGTGGTGTACTGACAGCGCTATTTGGTTGTTACATGGCTGGTGCCACGTGAAACTGCTGCCCTCTCGACGCACGTTCTGAGTACACCATACAACCACGCAACAGTTTACAGTGTCACTTCATTCGAAGCCACAGATGCGGGGTGTATGTGTGTTTAGCTGTCACCTCCCATCTGCACGTTTGGCAGAATAATAGGGGTCTATTACGTGCTACTGCAGTAACAGGGGTGTCGAACGGATGGAGTCAGCACAGAAAGCTGACCGTGGAAAAGAAAATTCGCCGCTCCTGCCGGGACTCAAGCCTGCGACCTTTGAATATCCCGCTCCCAAACTGCCTTGCACCTGAGCGCGCACGTGATGCACGTGTGCCCCAGAGGAACGCCGTCAGACCGTGGTGCACGCACGGAACATTCCCAAGGAATTTTCAGTTCAGGTCATCCAGCAAACCGAGATCGAAAGCGAATCTTAGGAGTGTGTCGGCTACGATGAGGACGACAAAAATCCCTACACACCGCTCTCGTCGTGTGTGTGTGTTGGGGGTGGGGGGGGGGGGGGGGGGGGGTGCAGGTGTTGCGCACGCCCCAGCCTCGCTCCCGATCTCATGACCTACCGTGACCTGGCTAGCTAACACACACGAATGGTCCATAGACCCGTCAAGATGTCTACCTCACAAAGAATGGTCATAATCACCCTTGTTCCGATTTTCAAGGCGGTATTAACGCGAGGTATGAACCAGTCAGGCACTGTTGGAGCCCCGCCGGGTCCTGAAGCTGACCAACAGCTTGACGAACGACCGCCGGAACTGGGCGTTGGAGATGCCGTAGACGAGCGGGTTGGAGGCGTTGCCCAGGAAGAAGAGGTAGCGGAGGCAGAGGTTGTGGGTCTGGTTGAACACGTCCATCCAGAAAGGCAGCCAGGTGATGAGGAACACCACGCTGCACAGAAACAGCATGCGGGCCGTTCTCCTGTGCACCTGCATCTTGCAGTGAGTCACCCTCCGTATCCGCAAGGACGATGCCGAGGCGGGCAGCCCCGCGTTGTCCCTCCTGGCCGCCCAGCCGTTGAGCTCGCAGGAGGCGGTCAGGCGGCCGACCTCTTCGTCCGAGGAGCACTCGGAAGCTTCGTTGCCGAGGCAGAGCATGAGCTCCTCGTTGATCCGAGGACTTCTCCGCTCCTGCTCGTTCTCCGGAAGCGACGAGTCTCTGGGCTTCTTGAGGGTCTCGCCGGACGAGGAGGCGTCCACCTCAATCCTGAACGACTGCACGATGGATCGGCGCTTGGCGCGCCTCCACAGCGACGAGTAGACGATGGAGTACAGGACGACGATGACGACGAAGGTAGCGACGAAGAAGAGCATGAGCGCCGTCTGGTAGGCCCTACTCAGCACAGGACCGAGCAGGGAGGTGGTGAAGTGGCAGAAGGAGACGTTGTTGTCGAAGTTGTGAGGGAAGACGCAGTTGACGTCCTTCACCTCGTTCTTCGTGACGGCCGCGAACATCGCCATGGAAGGGACGGCGACCACGACGGAGATGCCCACCACGACGAACATGCCCTGGTTGACGTTGTGCACGGTCAGCCTGTGGCCGATCAGACACACCGCCATGTACCGCTCCACAGCTATGGCAACCAGCGTCAGGTTGGAAGCGGTGATGGACAGGTGACGCAGGAACTCGAAAATCCTGCAGATGATGTCGGAAGTGACGAGATGCAGCTCCAAGATGATGGTGTAGGGCATGATGACGGCGCAGACGACCAGGTCGATGACGGCTAGGACTTTGATGAAAGTGCTGGACGTCCTCCTCTCGTTGCTCGCGCAGTAGACGAGGAGGACGGGAATGTTGCCCAACGTCCCGAGCACGGAACACACGCTGACCATCACCATGAAGGCCACGACCTGGATGCCGCGGGCTGTTGACAGGACGAACTCTTGGTCCGTCTTGTCGTCCGTGGTCGTGGCGTTGTCGTGGCTCATGTACAAGCCACTGGCGTCCATCACTGTCGCGTTGAAAGAGTTGTTGATCCGCCCGTAAACCTGGCTGTACGTGTTTGGTGGCACGGTTGGTTGGAATGTTGCAGCCATGGCTCGGACAGTGAAGTGCAGCAAGCTAGTCAGTGGAGTTTAACGTCCCATCAACCGTATGTGGTCGGTCTCCTTAGGACGAAGGAACAGCAAGTAATGCCACAACCATTAAACCTTGGATACAGAAGAATATTATTTTTCCGTGATACAAAAACAAACAAACAAACAAAAAACAAACGTGAGTTCAGTGCTCTTTGGAATCAAGATCCATAATCCAAAATGAGCGGTAAAGCCCGCACGAGCTCCATCCTGTCTCATGTCTTTCCCCAGTGTTGCTTTTGGAACAGCACGGTTCACATTCTGATAGACATTGCACGTGCAACAAGTGAAATGTTTCTAGGTGCTAAGTAAGCATTTCAGTATAATTATTACCAGTAAAGGCAGAGAGCACTCTGGTAATCTGACTTCTTGATAATAACGTCAGCAAAATCAAAATCGCTTCACAGAACAAAATTAAAAGCGTTTCACAAGAATCAATCGTGTGGCAGTTGAATACCAACACACAATTTATCAAAAATAAATTCCGGTGTTTTTTCTTCCATGAACACAGCACGATTCACAAAAAAAAAAAAAAAAAAAAAAAAAAAAAATCATTATACAACTCCGACTGCTTCGAGTGTCAAACAGTTCACACGTTTCGAATGCAGTTTCTTTCGTCCACTACGCGCAGCACAGATTGTTAAATCCGAACAACGTTATCTCGCTAGTTGTCCCGTGAGATTTTCCATCGGTTTTCATTCACATGCCGACGGCTCGTGGCAGTTCAATCAAGGGGAGAGAAAAGAAATCAAACGACGTTTCCTGAGAGACGACAGTCCAGTTGTGAAGAGCTCCAACTGTTCAAGACAATCACTGCTGCTTGGTGAGCAAAACCTGCAGCGGAGCTTCCCACAGAAACTGTCGTCTGCGCCAAAGTATATTAACTCAAGGCAGTTAACTCTGAGAGAGGAGAGTTTCCTGGAGTTTCAGTCCCTTATTTTGGCCACAGAGGTTGAAATCGAAAGAAGCGCCACTACGGGAAAGGTTCTTGCTACAGTTCGCACAGCTGCAAGTTCCGACCCATTGATTTCTGCCAGATGTGATTGAATCTGCTCGCGGAAGTGACTGATTCGAATCTGGCAGCCGCGCCTGCCCATCGATCTTGTAGGTTCTGATGCCGGCAGCGAAACTGCGATGCTGGGTGGACTTCTGCCGCGGATTACTGATCCTCATGAATATTTATCGTAAGGGGCGTGGCTGCGACGTCACTCATAAGCTCAAAGGAAACTTATCGATTTCTTCCCTCCGCCAAACACGAGTTCCGAGCACAGAGCCAAGTGTATCACGTGCGTCATTCATCACTCAAATGCCGCGATCCCGGTGAGGTTATTTTCTGTATTGTTTGTACAGGTCTGTATCATGTGGCCCCGGCTCTAGCCCGAAGTATAGGTTTCCCTTTTTGTTGTAATTAGTTTTAATTTATGCCTGAAAAACGAATCATATTTTAGTTCATTTTAGAATCAGTTGCTACACACTTATCGTATGTACACGCCGTGTCTCTTGTTCTTTGGGTGATTTCTTTAAAAAAAATTTTTTTTTTTAAACTGTTTCGTTTATAAGTGACTTGCAGTCGGATTCGGGTGCGTGGGTGTGTCAGTGAACTGAACTCGACGCTCGAGTCCCTCGCTTTCTCCCTTCCCGACCACCTGGCAGTATTATACCCCTGTGGTGTTGTATTGTATCGCACAGCAAACAAAGAATAACCACTTGTCTATAAGAGAAAAGATTATGTTAAAACTAGACTTTCTTTCAGTACCCAGGGTGGGTGTCTATAAGGGAAAAGATTATGTTAAAATTGGACTTTCTTTCAGTACCCAGGGTGGGTGTCTATAAGGGAAAAGATTATGTTAAAATTGGACTTTCTTTCAGTACCCAAGGTGGGTGTGTATGTGTGTGGGTGTGCTGTGGGTGTGTATGTGTGGGTGTGTATGTGTGTAGGTGTATATGTGTGTGGGTGTCCGGTGAGGTGGGCCTGAGGCATGTTTTCTGCTGTAATAATTTGTATTATTGATTTTTTTTATAAATCCAGCATGTCTGTTTATTAGTATCAATTTAAAATGCTTTTGACGTTGCTCTGACGTTATTGTTTTTTTTACATGTTTAAAAAAGAAAAATTAATGAGCCTTTAGTAGTTAGCAGAATTCCCCTGGAGAGAGTACATTGACTTGACTACCGTGGGCTATCTGGTGTCTCTGTCACTTGGACACGTTGAGAGATAGAGGCAAGACTGGTGCCCCTAATGGAGAATAAACCCCACTTGTTCGTAACTCACACGCCTTCGCGACTCCACAGTCTTCACTGAATAGACAACGTCGGAAGAGCCATCAACACTTATCGTCGCGACAGCGGGGTCTTAGTCTTCTCGATGGCGGATACATATCAATTTGTAACAGTCCATTTCCACACACGCATCTGATTGGCTTTAGGAGACGTTGCCACTGGTAACGAATTAATTAATACAACCTTCATCTAGTTTTGCCCTCCACGTGTACACAGACGATAGGAAGCAGGAAATAAGCTCGTCAATTAATGGTAATGAACTGACAAGATAACTTTTTTTGGGTACGGGAGAATGAAAGAAATTCTCATTAGTGTGACTTTCGTGTGCTTTGTGCGCACCATTACTGCCACTACAAATGTACCGTCTTGGCCTACTCAGAATGAGTATTTCCACCTATCAAGACTTTATATATATATATATATATATATATATATATATATATATATATATATATATATATAATATATATATATATATATGATCGGATCAAGCTGAAGAATCTCCTGTACCGACACCAGCTATGCTCAGTGGTTATGTCGATGGTGCATCCACAGCGCCACAAACACGGGTAGCTGCGAAAAACCGATCGATGGATAATTAAGTCTTGCAAAAGAGAGAGTTGAAACACACGATCACAGCGCCCATCGTACGGCCCAGGAGAGTTGTTGTTGTTGTTGTTGAAGTGTTGCTTTACGTCCTCAGAAACAGTAGGTTTACTAGGGATGGGAACCCAGGACGTCCACCTCGACTTTCACACAGCTCCTGAGCTCCTGAGTCTCAGGAGAGTTTAGCGTTACTAACTGTTGGCTTCAAAGACGTCAATGCATTTAACGTTAACTTCAAACGTGACCCCCATGACACCGCGAGACAGAGGCTACTGTCAAATACCACCAATGTCCTCAGACGACGTACTCGACGTCCGTGACATAATCGTTAGGGAATAATGTTGTTAACGTCCACTGAGGCGAGTAGGCCTATTAGGGACGGCCATAATCGTTTCCACAGGTTACTGTGAAATACCTACGCCAGACGTAACATTGGGGATCATTATCAAACACTGCCGCGAGAAGTTATGACATCCATTACATCGTCACGTTCGGAGGTTGCTGCAAAGCTCCACTATCCTCGGAGGGCGTGACGTCATGGCACCACCAACGACGTCATCACGCGTCAGAAGGTTTCCGCCAGTACCGGAGGTATTCTGCAGGGCAGTGTGGAGAGTCCGCTATCAGCCAGGTCACTGTTAACGACAAGAACATAATTTTTATGATGATTGTACTGTGTGACAGTGCGCAAAAATACAGAAAGACAAACTCACACACAAACACTCACTGGGTCTCTCTCTCTGTGTCCATCTCGCCCTCTCCCCTCTCTCTCTCTCTCTCTCTCTCACACACACACAACACACACACACACACAACACACACACACACACACACACACACACACACACACACACACACACACAAAGACCACACCACTCATCACACCCCCTCTCTCTCACCTCGCACGAAAGGGTCTCTCTCTCTCCCACCTCTCTCACACACACACACACGGACGCACGCACGCACGCACGCACGGACGCGCGCGCGCGCGCGCGCACACACACACACACCACACACACACACACACACACACACACACACACACACACACACACACACAAACAGATACACACACATGCGCTTGCGCGTACACAGACTTAGAAGCTAGCTAGAAAATAGTATATATTATCATGTGACTATTGCAATCAAGTTGCTATAACAATGCATTTTAATTGTATACTATTCTAATTACTATTATAATACAGAGTATGATTATTGTTACTGTTTCTGTTGTCGTTGGTGCTGAGGTTATCATCGTCATAATCATTATCACGAAAATAGCGGAATAAATGATGACGAAGAATAAGTCGCGATGTTACACATGGCTTAGGTCTTTCGCAACAGGTAACTGGTTGAATTGCAGTGATTTATGTCACTGGCGGCAGGTAACTGGTTGAACTGCAGTGGTCTCCGTATGGCGTCAGGTAATTGGTTGATTGAGTGCTTTACGTCACTAGCGGAAGATACCTGGTTTATTCACAGTGGTTTTCGTCTTTGATGACAGATAACTAGATAACTAGTACGTGAAGGCCAGTGCCCGAAGTCAGTGGACCAATTGTCAACGTCAGCGAAGGCAATGGACAGCAACAGAATTCGATTCCGGTCCGGAATCTACGTGCGTGCTATAAAGACCTTACATGTTTTTCCCTATGTTGATTACCGCGAAAACAACATAGAGTCAACCGCATAGAGTCACGTCAGGACGAGACGGAGAGAGAGAGAGAGAGAGAGAGAGAGAGAGAGAGAGAGAGAGAGAGAGAGAGAGAGAGAGAGAGAGAGTTCTTGGTTAGTCAGTTAGTTAATTAGTTCTTGGATTTTTAAGCTCACGTCAACCGCACAGGCCACGTCGAGAAGAAGAAGAAGAAGGAGGAGGAGAAAGCGGAGGAGGGGGAGGAGGAGGAGGAGAAGGAGTAGGAGGAAAAGGAGGAGGAGGAGGAGGAGAAGTCATGCACACAAGAGGAGGAGAAGTCATGCACACAAGAGAAGGAGAAGTCATGCACACAAGAAGAGGAGAAGTCATGCACACAAGAGGAGGAGAAGTCATGCACACAAGAGGAGAAGTCATGCACACAACAGGAGGAGAAGTCATGCACACAAGAGGAGAAGTCATGCACACAAGAGGAGAGAAGTCATGCACACGAGGTCAAGCACAAGGAGCGAGGAGAAGTAGCAACAAGAGGAGAGATGCACACAAGAGGAGGAGGTAGCAACAAGGAGGAGGAGAAGTCATGACAAGAGAGAGTCATGCACAAAGAGGAGGAGAAGAGAAAGAGGAGGAGAAGTCATGCACACAAGAGGAGAAGTCATGCACACAAGAGGAGGAGAAGTCATGCACACAAGAGGAGGAGAAGTCATGCACACAAAAGGAGAAGTCATGCACACAAGAGGAGGAGAAGTCATGCACACAAGAGGAGGAGAAGTCATGCACACAAGAGGAGGAGAAGTCATGCACACAAGAGGAGGAGAAGTCATGCACACAGACCTCGCTTTCCCCTAGATGCGCTTCGGTCCTAATAATCAACTCGTTATTCTGTCCTTAGTATAGGAGGCACAGCCCGTGTCCACGACTGATCACTTCCGCGGCCAGCATACACACGTCCAGACAATCCTGAATCGGACAATCGGACAGTCTCATCGCTCTCACTTCCCTCCCTGATGATTTCACGCCGTCCTAACGCCAGCGCTTGTCATTTGAAAGGGTCCTTCGGTATACATGCCTGACTCCCAGGAAACGCGTCAGGGGTTGATCTACCAAGCCCAAGCAAACAACAACAACAACAGCATTAGCAGCAGCATCAACAACAACAATACCCCCGAAACAACAACAACAAACTAAACAACAGCAATAACAACTACGCCATCATAACAAAGGCTAGCACAAGAGGTGCCCCACCCCCAACAAAAACAAAGCAAAACTAAACACAAACACACACACACTGTCCGTCTCTCTAACAGAGAGAGAGAGAGAGAGAGAGAGAGAGAGAAGAGAGAGAGAGAGAGAGAGAGAGAGAGAGAGAGAGAGAGAGAGAGACAGACAGACAGACAGACAGACAGACAGACAGACAGACAGACAGAAGGAGAAGAAGGGGCGGAGGGGGGGGGGGGGGGGGGGGGGGAAGGAGACGGGTTTTCGCACGTAGTTCTGATCAAAATCCGAATTAGTCACACAGTAATTGGACGTTGCTTTTGGGGAGGAAATTCTAGCACAGACAGTTAATGTGTTATTAATGTGAAACCTGAACAGCCACAGGCTAATTGGATGTGACTATTCTCGGGTTTCGCTCCTCATCCTCTTCTTTTTCTTCTCACCCTTCCGCAAAACCTGCCGTGGGATTAGCTACTGAATCAAGACCCCCCTGTGAAGAGCATATTCTCCTTTAAAGCCAGGTGAGAATATTACTTTGCCCGCTTCGCATAATGACATTATTAAAAAACAAAAACAAAACAAAACAAAAAACAAACAAAAAACAACAACAACAACAAACAACAAAAAACAACAAACACATCAACAAAAAACAACAAACAAAAAAACACGAAACAACAACAGCGACAACAACAAAACTGTTGAAGAACGCAACGTGTTTTATTTGTTATTTATTATTAACGTCTTATTTTTTTGAAATAATGTTTCCAATATACCATTATAATCAACCAGCCGCCAAAGTACGACTGACATTAGTGATTAGCCGATCAGACGCGGGTCAGACTGTACGTCATTCACTTCTTTCCTGCCTTGACGTTTCTTGCATTTGCAATAGCGCTTACTTGATTCCCGCAATGTGCAGAACGAACCCGTTCTCTGTCGTAGCCTTAATTAATGCTGTTTGATACGGGAAATAAGATCGAATATCATCACACAAAAAGGGTCGAAATATCATCACATAAATCAATCCTTCAAATATTCCGGCGCCGACATACTTCCTAAACATAAATATGTCGACACCGTACTCTGTCATAGCCTTAATTAATCCTGTTTGATACGGAAAAAAAGATCGAAATATCATCACATAAAAAAGATCGAAATATCATCACATAAAAAAGATCGAAATACCATCACGTACATCAATCCTTCAAATATTTTCGCCCCGCCGACGTATTGTCGAAGTATCTGAGCAGTGGGCGTGTCCTGGCGACAGATTATAACCATGGAGACATCTGGAAGTATACACAGACTGAAAAGACTCAGTCTACGGGTATTGACAGGGTCGAGGCACAGCTTCACACGTACACACCCACACTGTAACCACACTTCCGGTCTGCCCTCCTTTCGAGAGGAAGTGGAGCCAAGAAATCAATGCTTGAACTGCGTAATACATTTTCACCTACAATACATCTATTGAAGAAACAGCATAATTTGTCTGTGGCTTTGCATGGCAGAGTTCCGGTTGTTCTGAGGTTTGCTCCTTGTACTTGTTTGGCTCGTTCTTCCAAGTTCAGTCAGACATGTTGTTTTACCCGATTTCTCTTCACACATAGAAACGTTCATGTATGTCATGGGTAGTGGGGGGTGTGATGTAAAAGAGAGTTTGAAAAGCGCCCATACCTAACGTACGCCATAGATGAGAACATTGTAGAGATAACTCTTCTTATACTTCTTTTTCTTCTGACTGGATGGATTTCGTTTTTCCACGCTATGAGCTTCGTTGTCAGTCTGCTGGTACCAAGATTAAGTAAGTTATCATTCAGTGTCACGTACTTTCCTATTATATCAAGGAATTCGATAATAACAACAGCAAGCAAACAAACAAAAAACCATACACCAATCAACCAACCAAACCCAACCAACAAACAAACAAGCAAACACAAACAAGCACAACAATAACAGCAGCAGTAGCAGCAGCAGCAACAGCAGCAGCAACAGCAGCAGCAGCAACAGCAACAGCAGCAGCAACAACAACAACAACAACAACAACAATAACACACACACACACACACACACACACACACACACACACACACACACACACACACACACACACACACACACACACACACACACACACACACACACACACACACACACACACACACACACAAACTCCCCCTCCCTCACAGCTCTTTCTTGAAATGGAACAAATGCGTTAGAAGACCGGTCGTTGATCGGAATCCTCAGTGGAGTTCATTATTTTGCCATGATCCGATTAGTACCTCTCATCCGCTTCGGCGATTGTGGCAGAATAATGATTTCTCTCGGTGCAGTATAATCCTAACAGCCATCTCTACTATCATACGCACAATGAGACACATCTGTACACTACTAACAGCCGTCTAACTGTACTTTCATACTGACTATGAGATACATCTGTGTGGGATTTGCTAACAGCTGTCTCTATAATCATACTGACAAAGATACACGTCTGTGACGGTACTATCCAACAGCTGTCTCGATCTACAATCATACGGACAATGAGATACGTCTGTATGGTACTGTCTAACAACAATCTCTACAATCATACGGACAATGAGACACGTCTGTGACGGTACTATCTAACAACAGTCTCTACAATCATTCGGACAAAGAAGCACGCCTGTAGCTGTAACAGTACTATCTAACAACAGTCTCTACGACAATGAGACACGTCTGTGACGGTTCTATCTAACAACAGTCTCTACGACAATGAGACACGTCTGTGACGGTTCTATCTAACAACAGTCTCTACAATCATTCGGACAAAGAAGCACGCCTGTGCCGGTACTATCTAACAGCCGTCTCTTCGACCACTCCGACAATAAGACATGTATGTACGATGCTATCTAACAACGGCCTCAGCCCCGTCCATATCTGATCGCCGTTCCGGTCAAGAACTAGAACTCCTGCAGCAGGCTAGCTGTAAACCAGAGCAGGACTGAGTTGGGAGAAGCAGGAGCTGGTGAGTGTTGATTCATGCCTGCCTGTCTGCCTGCCTGTCTGTCTGCCTGCCTGCCTGCCTGTCTATCTGCCTGCCTGCCTGTCTGTCTGTCTGTCTGCTTGCCTGTCTGTCTGTATGTCTGCCTGTCTGTCTGCCTGCCTGTCTGTCTGTCTGTCTGCTTGCCTGTCTCTCTGTCTATCTGCCTGCCTGCCTGCCTGTCTGTATGTCTGCCTGTCTGTCTGCCTGCCTACCTGTCTGCTTGCCTGTCTGTCTGTCTATCTGCCTGCCTGCCTGCCTGTCTGTATGTCTGTCTGTCTGACTGCCTGCCTGCTTGCCTGCCTGCCTGTCTGTCTATTTGTCTGTCTGTCTATTTGCCTGCCTGTCTATCTGCCTGCCTGTCTGCCTGTCTGTCTGCCTGTCTGCCTGCCTGCCTGTCCATCCGTCAGTCCGTCCGCTCGTCCGTGTTTTTATTAGAAATGTCAAATCCTGTTACAAGTAATTCATTATTTTAATTTCCAAACAGGGGCTGTGTCTTTACCGAAAACATTTTGTCGTAGGCCTGCCCGCACTTTTTCAGCTTCAGGGTGGATCAAATAAAAAAATTAATAAAAAAAACTCATGCTCGGGACCCTGGATTTGATGGAGAAACCAACCATGCAATGGAAACATGATGCATGCAAGCGAACTCATTTCCCACCCCCTCCCCTCCCGTTCTCCACGACAAGCACGACAACCGCCACCCTCACCACAAACACGCAACAGCAGCTATATACACTTCCCACGTTAACAGCCACAAACACAGCAATTTGTCCAAACAGCAACCCGCAGATCCATTTCATGATGGCTTTTTTTTTTTTTTTTAAATTGCACCTCGTCTGGCGGACCAACAACGCCACGCTGGCCGTTGGCTTTTATCCGAGAGATTCCTCAGCTGAAACTGGCGCCCTGGAACCATAAAAGACATGCAGGTCTCCAAGTGACGGGCAGGAGCGATTGTGCGGCTAATGGCTCCCTGTGACGGCCGAACCACCATCGAACGAAAACCGCCACTGATGACCGTGCAGCGAAATTAACGTCGTCTGCGGGAGAGGCTTAATTTGTCTAGCAAATTGGAGAGCTGGGGTTGGGGGTGGGAGAAGGGTGCGGGGAGCAAAGACGTATATATATATATGTCCCACCACCGTTCCCCCACACCCATATATATATATATATATAAGAGAGAGAGAGAGAGAGAGAGAGAGAGAGAGAGAGAGAGAGAGAGAGAGAGAGAGAGAGAGAGAGAGAGAGAGAGAGAGAGAGAGAGAGAGAGAAGAAGAAGAAGAAGAAGAAGGTACGAATCAGTCTAGCCGACCGGGCAGGCCTTGATAAAGCCCCACGATGGGAAAAAATTTTGAGTAAAAGTTTTCCAACCAGGACATGCTTGGACTGTTGTTATACGTTTCTCTCTCTCTCTCTCTCTCTCTCTCTCTCTCTCTCTCTCTCTCTCTCTCTCTCTCTCTCTCTATGGCGAGGATGGCGAGTCTGTATCTAATAATTACCTGATCGACATACAGTTTGGAGCCGGAAAACAAGCCGATGGTCATGTTGTAAGAATGACTCCGTACGAAGTAGAATACAACCTTTGGCTTGTTCTGGGGCACAATTATTAGCAGTGTAAAAGTCGCTGGTAAAAATCTGATTTGCCGTTCGATACACCACTTTGAAAACGATGAGAGAGAGAGAGAGAGAGAGAGAGAGAGAGAGAGAGAGAGAGAGAGAGAGAGAGAGAGAGAGAGAGAGAGAGAGAGAGAGAGAGAGAGAGAGAGAGAGAGAAGAAGAAGAAGAAGAAGAAGAAGAACAAGTTGGATGAACCGGAAAGAGAGAAAAGGAAAACGTAGAATTCCTGGCAACTGCTGGAGCCTGTAGAATCTGCAGTCTATTCTTCTTCAAACTTCAAATAACGATAGTTTCGGATTCTGAGCCGAGGCGAGTTCATTTTGCATCCTTTATACCCTGTTGTTTGAGAGAGAGAGAGAGAGAGAGAGAGAGAGAGAGAGAGAGAGAGAGAGAGAGAAGAGAGAGAGAGAGAGAGAGAGAGAGAGAGAGAGAGAGAGAGAGAGAGAGAGACAGACAGACAGACAGACAGACAGACAGACAGACAGAGAGACAGAGGACAGAGACAGAGAGACAGAGAGACAGAAACAGAGACAGAAAGGGTGTGGGGACCACACACACACAAGGGAACCGCCGCGGATTTCGTGACAGTTGGTAAGTGGTGAATCCGAGACAGGTTAGGCTTGTGATTGGTTGGAATTAGCTTGACGACAAGCGACAACCCTCCTGTGTATTGCTGTCGTCCTGACGGAGAGCTTTGGGCTTCTCTGCGCATTTCTGGTCTTCCAGTGCGTGCGTGGGCAAATGGCTGTGGCAAAGGTACTGCTTAAGGTCTGTCTGTCTCTCTGTCTTTGTCTCTGTCTCTCTGTTGGTCTTCTTCGCAGATGACCCCGTGTGGTCCACAGGACGTTAAATTCCAACGAGTAACGAACTCTGTCTCTCTGTCTTTGTCTCTGTCTCTCTGTTTGTCTTCTTCGCAGATGACCCCGTGTGGTCCACAGGACGTTAAATTCCAACGAGTAACGAACTCTGTCTGTCTCTTCCTCCTCTCTGCCTGTCTGTCTGTCTATCTGTCTGTCTCCTCTTCCTCTCGGTCTGTCTCTTTCCCACTCTATGTCTGCTTTTTCTCTCTCCTCTCTCTCTCCCCACATCCGTCTGCTCTCTCATCTCATCTCTTCTTCTTCTTCTCTCTCTCTCTCTCTCTCTCTCTCTCTCTCTCTCTCTCTCTCTCTCTCTCTCTCTCCTCCTTCTCCTCTGTCTGTCTGTCCCCCCCTCCTCCCTGTTGCATAATTATTGCCTACGCGGTTGAGTAGACGACGATATACAATTTTGTTTTCACATGTCTTTGCGTGCTCTTGTGGCTACAAACATCTAACGAACTATTCTTATTATCGTAACTGATTGTATGTGTGTGTGTGTGTGTGTGTGTGTGTGTGTGTGTGTGTGTGTGTGTGTGTGTGTGTGTGTGTGTGTGTGTGTGTGAGTGAGAGAGAGAGAGAGAGAGAGAGAGAGAGAGAGAGAGAGAGAGAGAGAGAGAGAGAGATCGCAGCTAGACTACAAAGCTAAGTACTGCAAATATTATGCAGGCTGTCAGTTGGCGCCACCAACCGCTGACAGAGTTCGCATTTGACTCTGAAAATATGGACCAGTAGTACATTTAAAGTGCATTATGAAAACGTGAACTAGTGATACATTTAAACTGCATTATCAAAACTTGAACCAGTGGTACATTTAAACTACATTATCAAAACTTGAACCAGTGGTACATCTAAACTGTATTATCAAAACTTGAAATAGTGGTACATCAATGGCTCCGGACAGTCAATCACCGAGCAGCTTCAGCCAATCAGAACGTCACAAATAATAACCCTCGCGAAAAGCCCAAAGAGTTGCTGCCATGTCTGGCCCACCAACCAAATATAGCAACAGAGGGAACGTCTAGTGGGTTTGGGAACAAAACTCCAACATAAACAATGGCACATTTCGTTGAAGACGATCGAGAGATATCAGCAGCAATCAAATGAGCCAATTTAAATTACGTTAAGTTGACTGCTGCTGTCACACTCAAATCATCGAAGATTCCACACAGAGAGAAAACGTTCACAGCGCCACACGATGGACAGACGGACAGCTTGAGCGCACCTGTTGTTTGCTCAGTTAATTTTGTTTATAATTCATTCCACCCACCTCACCTGGGACATAGTTCAGGAGCTGTGTGAGAGTCGAGGTGGCCGTCCTGGGCTGTCCGTCCTAACGAGCCTTCTGGTTTCCGTGGACGTAAAGCTATATTGAACCATGCTTCGGCATTGGTCTCAGCTTGTCCCTAATATGTCAACCGACATCTGAGGACATTAAGCAACACTACCTACCTACCTACCTACCTCACCTGGGTAAAGCTACAGCAGCCGCAAGAGCAGCGCCACCCATTCCGCGGAAGGCGTGGTTAGAACTCGGTGCGGAACCCTCTGTTGCTCCAATTGCTCAGCCAATGCATCTGCATGGTCGCCCCAACAAGACACAGGTCCCACTTGATTTATCTCCCCATCCGATCGACTACGCAGACACGTTGAACTCTTCGCCACCATGGCAGACAAAGCGCATGGCTGAGCCAAGATCGCGTTACCCCAGTAGCACGTAAAGGATCCCGGGCTCATTCTGCCAAAAGCGCAGTTGCCAGGTTGCCGGTAAACATACAATCACCCTCTGTATGTGGCTTCGAGTAAAGTGACACTGTGCATGGTGGTATGGTGCACACGGAACGTTCGCCGAGACGGCAGCAGTTTGACGTGGCACCAGCCATATAACAATCAAACAGCGCGTGAAGAACACCATTTTGTTCGATATTCAAAACCCGCTCAGAAAAAAAAAAAAGAAAAAAAAAAGGCTATACAGTAACTAACTGAGAGTCACATGCGACAAGAGCGCAGAGAGTGTGCTCGAGAACAGAGAATAGCGCTATTTTTAAAAGAGATCAATCCATCAACCTAACCCATGCAGGCTTAGCTTACAATATTCCGTCTGAGCTCTAAGCTCTGCCTCCCATAGCATAGCAGCGTTCACGCACGCTTTCGATCTGACCGACATATCCATCTTACTGCCTTGGTTGGTGGAATGCGCGATGATTTGAGGCTAATTGGGGAGCGCGGATAGCTCAGTGGTTACAGCGCGTGATCGAAAGGTCGCAGGTTCGATCGAGTACCAGGCGAAGCGGCGGGAGAATTTTCTTCTCCGGGGTCAACTTTCTGTGCTGACTCTTATTTTGGCATCCGTTCCATCCCCGTTACCACAGTGGCAAGTAAAAGACCCCGGTCGTTCTGTCAAACGTGCGGGTGGCAGGTTACAGCTAGACATACATGCACCCTAGTAGTATGTGGATTTGCATGAAGTTACATCGTAAACTGGTGCATGGTTGTATGGTATACACAGAACGTGCGCCGAGACACCAGCAGCTTCACGTGGCACCAGCCATGCAACAACCAAATAGCACTGTAAGTACACCACTTGGATGGACATTCAAGAACGTGCTATAAAAGGCTACAGTTACGTGCGACAAGAGCGTAGTGAGTCTGCTGAAGAGTGAAGAACAGCGCTATATAAAAGCGATCAACAGCAACAATTTCTCTCATAGTTCAGGAGCTGTGTGAGAGTCGAGGTGGCCGTCATGGGCTATCCGTCCTAACGAGCCTTCTGGTTTTCGTGGACGTAAAGCTATATTGAACCATGGTTCGGCATTGGTCACAGCTTGTCCCTAATATGTCAACTTACATCAGAGGACATTAAACATCACTTCATCATCAACAATTTCTCTGTGAGCCAGTTTGGCCTAGCGGTAAAGCGTTAGGCTGGTAAGCGGAAGGACCTCGATTCGATACCGCTTCGGCTCTCCTTTTTCGTTGAGGTTTGTGGACACTGTTTTGTGACTTTGTCCATCACTTCCTACTGAAACATTAAATCGGCTCTCATCGCTGCCCATCTTAATGCAGGAATCATTCTGGTGGTGACAGTGTAGCGATAGGTATATAATCTCCCTCTTCCCCCACCTCCATACCCCCTTTCCCCTCTTCTCCCCGTCCCTAATAAGCCTTATGGTTTCTGTGGACGTTAAGCACCATGTTTACTTACTAACAATTTCTGCGTTCAGAAGAATGCAATTGGCCTCATTTCATTGCAGCTGTTATAGTTTTTATGTCATCGTTCTTTCGCTATGCTTTAGTCTGAGGACCAAATATGGCGGCCAATTTTCAACATGTTTGTAAACCCTCTATTCTATGCGAAACACTAACCGCTAAATTTCAGGCTGAAAACACCTCGGCCACTTTTTCCCGCGTTGGGGGACCACGAGCGCAGAAATTAAGGTCCCCTCAGTTGGTAATCCGAAGCTTGTTCAGGTTCTAGCTATTAAGACTGGAGTAGGTCAAATTATAACTTTGCATGCTTCGCCTACTGTGAGAAATTCTCCCTTTCTAATTGTCACCTCCGCGGTTCATTCACCTTCAGTTTGGCCCAGTCCTCTTGAAGTGCAGAATGACGTGCGTGTGGCATGAACAGCGACACCGACTTTTACTCGTGATTTGAAGAATCACGTTTCTCTTTGTTACGACCTTGGCGGTGGACACGGCAACGCATTTCAAAATCACCCAATCAATCCTCGCCACGCCCCATCCTTCGCAAGCACGTGTCGAAAAGGAGTAGATTACCACGCCAAGGTATAAATCTGTCTGTTCTTTCCGCAGGTTTTTGACCTTTAGGTTTTCCGTTTTCAGGTTAAAGGGACAGGAGACGTGGGGAAGGGAGGGGGTGGGGGCGAGGAGGTCGGGGGGAGGGGTGGGGGGGAGGGGAGCTAAGAGCCAAAGCCCTGACCCTAAGGGTTTTCTTTTGGTTAATTCAAATATGCATCTTTGGACTGCATCTTTGATTCTGAAAGAGATAAACATTTTTGGGGAATTTTGTTTGGCTACGTTTAGGATATTAATTTTTACCCACTTTTCCCCGCCTGTGGTTTTTTAACTGACAATGTGCTAGTTGTAATACCTGGATATGTTTAGTATATATTGTGTTCTGACAAAGAGAATTTCGCCCTGATATAACCGTCATGGTTGACTGCCTCACCGAGGAATCTAACTCGCGTCAGCATCGTGCCTCTACCAACTGAGCTGTTCTGCCGCAAATATTTAACTCACTTTATTTAACCGTATCACAACTTAACCCATATTTAACCTTTGCAAAAGTGAATTTGTCGCTGCAAAGAAGCATGCTTGCAGTTGTCAACACGGATTCGTAGCTTTGAAAACGTACACCTTTTTGGGGACAAACTGTGCATGCTTGCAGTTGCAAATATAGATTCACAGCTTTGAAAACGTACACCTTTCAGGGACAAACAGACTCGCAGCTTTGAAAACGTACACCTTTTAAGGACAAACTGTGCTTGCAGTTGCAAACACAGATTCGCAGCTTTGAAAGCGTGCACCTTTCAGGGACAAACTGTGCATGCTTGCAGTTGCAAACATAGATTCGCAGCTTTGAAAACGTACACCTTTCAGAGACAAACTGTGCATGCTTGCAGTTGCAAACACAGATTCGCGGCTTTGAAAACGTAAATCCTTTCAATGACAAACACATTCGCAGCTTTGAAAACGTACACCTTTCAGGGACAAACTGCGCTTGCAGTTGCAAACACAGATTCGCAGCTTTGAAAACCCACACCTTTCAGAGACAAACAGATTCGCAGCTTTGAAAACGTACACCTTTCAGAGACAAACAGATTCGCAGCTTTGAAAACGTACACCTTTTAAGGACAAACTGTGCTTGCAATTGCAAACACAGATTCGTAGCTTTGAAAACGTACACCTTTCAGAGATAAACAGATTCACAGCTTTGAAAACGTACACCTTTCAGGGACAAACTGTGCTTGCAGTTGCAAACACAGATTCGTAGCTTTGAAAACGTACACGTTTCAGGGACAAACGGTTGCACAGCACAGAAACAGAATTATGCCAGCGCCCGCCAGCGATAGAGGCCATGAGGTCATTGTACTACCATATGGTACCACGCTGCAGGCCGGTCGGGGTGCTGTAGACTCCATGCTGCTGTACGCGCTTCAGCTTTCAGGTTCAGCGGTCACAATACCAGTCTGTACCCTCATATCGCTACACCTCAAGCGGTGCTGCCTTTAAATGTTATTTTATTTTATAGCTTTCAGACTATGTTCGTTCAAATCATCAATTCCGTTTATCTGCTCTGTCGCTGTAGCCTATACTGATAGCCTTTCAAAGGTTGAGCCTCCATCAACTTCCATGCCCCCCGCCTTCCTCAAATCTTTCTCTCTCCCTCCCTCCCTCTTCCCGCACACCATTACTTTAATGTATTTCTTTAACTGTACGTGCCGTACCAGCTGTTTATAAAAAAGAGGGCTAAAAAGTAATTCCACGTGTGTGTGTGTGTGTGTGTGTGTGTGTGTGTGTGTGTGTGTGTGTGTGTGTGTGTGTGTGTGTGTGTGCGTGGTGCGTGCTGTGCGTGCGTGCGTGCGTGCGTGCGTGCGTGCGTGCGTGCGTGTGTGTGTGTGTGTGTGTGTGTGTGTGTGTGTGTGTGTGTGTGTGTGTGTGTGTGTGTGTGTGTGTGTGTGTGTGTGTGTGTGTGTGTGTGTGTTTTACGTTGCTGCATCAAAAGGGCAAGCTGTTTGCAAAGACAAAGTCCAGGTCCTAAAAGACAAATATCTGCTTAGTTAACGGACACTGTTATTATAATGTTTATCATTATTTTTCTGGGTAGGCCCTGCCACACCCCTCTAGATCCTTCCTCCTCCCCCCCCCCCCCCCCCCTCTCCCCACGTCACTCGGACTCACCTCCTCCACTTTACTCTGTGGCCAATGAAACTTAGTTTGACGGAAAATGTTCACAAAGAAGCATGGCCATCTGACATTCTTCATCTTCGAACCTCATAAATTCAAAACTCACACCAAGGTTCGAAGCGTCAAGCCCTTTGTCCTCAGTTCGTCCGAAAGTTTCAACACAGAAGCGTGCATCTAATAATTCTTCTCCGGCCTTTTCGCTTCACTCAGAATTTGAACCGAACCTCATTTATTTAATGCAGAAACCCGATGTGTGAGTGACTTTCAGCATCTTGGTGCTCGGTTCGTCTGAACGTTTTGAGGCAGAAGCATAGTCACCTAAAATTCTCTTTCTTGGCTTCCTTGAGACTTTGCGTTGAACCTCATTCAGTCATTTATACGCAAAGCCGATGTTCGACCCTTTGACGTCCCAATTTAGTCTCCCTTTAAAAAAGAAGAAGATTATTTATGGCACCCCATCTCGTAAGAGCCCAGAGCGCTTACAAAGACATAAGGATACACTCATTTCATCAACACACACACACACACACACACACACACACACACACACACACACACACTCACACACACACTCACACCAACACACACACACACACACACACCACACACAACACACTCACACACACACACACACACACACCACACACACACACACACACACACACACACACACACACACACACACACTACAAAACATTTCGCTCAGTTACAACTGACTATGTGCGCCCCCCCCCCCCAGCCCCCCACTCCCCCTACACATCCCCTCCCAGCATCACCTAGTCACCCCCTCTCCCCTCCCTCACCACTACTTCCTCTCTCCCTGCATCATTCACGTCCGTCTCCCAATGCATCATTCACTCGTCTCCCACTGCATCATT
>JABMCL010000793.1:40000-47500 GCA_018857735.1 Alviniconcha marisindica
GTTGTGCTTTAATGTACCAGGTCGAACGACAACTTCAATTTCCCGCAGGGATGAATAAAGTATATTGTTATATCTGAGGATGTACCGCTGTGCTGTGGAGTTTAGGTACGTTGTGTTTACTGGCATGCATTAGAATCGCCAACTTGTCACACCAGTGAGTGAACTTGACAATCAGACAGCGTGGCTCATCTTACCGGCGTCTGCCGTTGATCCCGTATGCTTGATGAATGTCTGGAGAGAGAGAGAGAGAGAGAGAGAGAGAGAGAGAGAGAGAGAGAGAGAGAGAGAATAGGACGAGAAGTAGGGGAGAGAGAGAGAGAGAGAGAGAGAGAGAGAGAGAGAGAGAGAGAGAGAGAGGTGTGATGTTGTGTGTGTGTGCGGGGGGGAGGGGGGGAGGCGGGGTGTAGAGAGAGAGAGAGGGGGAGAGAGAGAGAGAGAGAGAGAGAGAGAGAGAGAGAGAGAGAGAGAGAGAGAGAGAGAGAGAGAGAGAGAGAGTCCAGACAGAAGTGCGGAGAGAGAGAGAGAGAGAGAGAGAGAGAGAGAGAGAGAGAGAGAGAGAGAGAGAGAGAGAGAGAGAGAGAGAGAGAGAGAGAGTCCAGACAGAAGTGCGGAGAGAGAGAGAGAGAGAGAGAGAGAGAGAGAGAGAGAGAGAGAGAGAGAGAGAGAGAGAGAGAGAGAGAGAGAGAGAGAGTCCACATAGATGTGCGCAGTTTAACTGCATCGCTAGCGTAAGACTGTTGGGGTCAAAGACTCACATCACCAAGAAGTCAAGAGCAGGCAGCAATTTCCGTGTGCAGGAGAGGGGGAAAAAGAACCACCAACTGCTGAAGTTTCAAGGTTTCTTTTGACAAGCTTGCGAAAATTGCTACATGGTCATCTGGACAATCCGAGGCCAGTCTTCCTTTAGTTTGCTTCTCTTTTTTTCCACCACCGTTTCCCCATCGGGACCCCGCGGACGCAGAAATTAAGCGTACTGAGTCTGCTCGAAAGTGGAGAATAGCGTTATATAAAAACGACCAATCACTCAATCAAAAATAGATCAAAACCTAAAGCAATGAGAGAGAGAAAGAGAGAGAGAGAGAGAGAGAGAGAGAGAGAGAGAGAGAGAGAGAGAGAGAGAGAGAGAGAGAGAGAGAGAGACTAGCTGATGCCAACGATGTCGAGACGCAAACCCTGAAATATACGCAATCACGCGACAGAAACGGACTGAACAGCAGATAAAAATAAAATTAAAAATTAAAGGGAGAACTAACTCGAATTCGAATATTATTTAAAAAAATTACGAGGACTAATTTAGGTTCAGTCAAAACCTAACAACTGGTCATTGCTAAGCTACCAGAGAGAGAGAGAGAGAGAGAGAGGTCACACCTAAAGCGTGGGCAGACGAACTACCGTGTCTGTGTCACATACTGTCGTGATCCCGACTGGCTCGGAGTGTCCCGTCTTTATTACGGCAGATAACATATATTTTTTGTTGGGGTGGGAAAAATTGTCCATTGCTGCATCGAGCTATCAGGACACGGATGAATTATCCTCATGCAGAAAATCACTTGTTCACGTGGGCGAAACCAGGGTAGTCATTGTTGCGTCATTCTGAAGACAGTAAAACGGGTCAAATTATGCGAGCAGACAGAAAACTGTCTTTTTTCTCTCTTTTTTTTCAGTTGTGAGGGGGACAGGGGGCGGGCGAATGTCAGTCAAATTAGTAATTGCGCAGAAAGATACTGGAGCGTGGAGATATTTCTCATTTCTCTTTGCGCCCTGATATAATTTGTTTATGCGCGTGGGCGATACGTGTTTGTTGCACCGGCCTTGGGACACTGAATACGTGATGGTAATGGGGTCAAACAGATTACTTTATTGTGTGTCTCTGTGTGTGGGTGTTGAAGGGGGGGGGGGGGGGGTTGTATGTTAATGAAACTGATATTTGCGCAGGACGCTTTTGGGGCCAAGAGAGACTTGTCATTTTTCTTTTCAGTGCAAAACAGACAGACACGCACGCACGCACGCACACACACACACACACACACACACACACACACACACACACACACACACACACACACACACAACACACACACACACACACACACACACACACACTCACACTCACACACTCACACACACACACACACACATTACAGTGTCACTTTCAGTGTCACTCTCAGAGAACCAGGGTATGTTTGGGAATAGATTAATTTTTCTTTTAGTTTTAGCATATTATGTGTATTGATACATTTTTAAAATGAATTTTGAATACGATTTATATTGATATATGTATTGTACATTTACCATTTTAAATTGTTCGTTTTAGGCTAATTTAAGTAATTTCTAATGTATTTTTGATGTGTATCTTGAAATGCTACGTTTGATGATGAACCGCTTTGTACAGAGCTAAGAGCTAAGGAGAGGCACCTCCTCATGTATATCGATCAGTTAAAGCATGCCCTTGTTCTAGTGGGTAGTTCAGGCGGGGTTGTTGTTAACGCCCTTGACCCGGCATCGCCGGCTTAAGTCCCTTGGCTGTTTTTACTTCCGGTGCGGAATGGAAGGCGGTGACAGTGAATTCGCGAAGTTTACAGTGCCAACTTTAAAGGCACCTTTGAAGGCCCGTAGCTAGAGTGTGTCTGGCAACAAGCATGAACTTTGTGTTCGTGCTGTTGGGCGGTTCAGCGAAGCTGGTTTGCGCGAGTGAATGCCCTTTGTAAAGTCGCGAAGGTCGCGCGTCACTTCCGGCCGATTTCTGAGTAGGCTTTCTTCACGCTGTATAACAATGGAAGTTCAAGCAAGAATTGCGAAGCAATAGAAATGCCACCACTGTTGCAGTTGCAGAAATTACCGGGAAAGGGGATGGAGGGTGGGAAAAAAGTGTCTTTGCGTCGTTTTGGGGCATCCTGTAGCACGAGCAACAGGTTATTGCTTGTTGCCGGACACATTCTGACTACGGACCTCCAAAAATGTCTTTAAAGTTGGCACTGTAAAATTCGAAAATTCACAGTCATCGCCTTCCATTGTGAAGAAAGTACGCACCGGAAGTAAAAGCAGCCAAGGGACTTAAGCGATGCCGGACAAAAGTCAAGGGAGTTAACAACCCCGCCTGAACCGCCCAATAGGCTTGCCTCTTCCACGCACTCGCGATCTTCTGGTCAGCCAAGAAACGATACAAAGACACTTTTTTTCCGTCCTCCATCACCTTTCCCCTGTTTTCAAAAAATTTGTACACTCTTCGCAATTCTACGTTCAACTCCATTGTTATACACAGCGTGAACCAACACCTACTCAGAAATCGGCCCGGAAGTAGCAATTGTGGCCTTTCCCGGCTTCTTGCACGAAAAATTACAAAGGGCATTCACTCATGCAAACCAGCTTCGCTGAATAGACGATTTCCGGAAATAACAGGCGAAGATAATTTGACAGTGTTTTCTTACTCCGGGAGAGTGAAATCCCTGAATGGAGGTGGCAGGGAGAAGAGCCGATCTGAGACACTTCGAGATCTTCAGGCATGGACCCATTATAATTTATACTAGACTACCAGCTGGGAACCTACTATCCGATCTGCACGTTACCCGCGAGCAGTGAGTGTTTGATCGGCATTTCTGATGCCTTTTTTGCCTTTTTTTTACGGGTATCCGCCATCTTCCCCACGTGCTCACTGTACCCCCAACAAAGCGTGCCTACTCTGCGCTACACCCGCAGGCCTGGGCCTATATATACAGGTCCATGCCCGAAGGCTCTTACCGAGTGCAGTCCCCTGGATTTCCGAAGACCGTCTATTGCCCGATAGGTTACCCTCTCGCTGCTGTACTGCGTGCACGCCACGTAGTTTTTCCCCGCTTAAGGCGCTGATACGCCAGCCGTTTCGACCGTCCGAACCTGGTCTCAAACGGATCGTGTGTCAGCATAGACACACGGCTGAAACAGCTCAGCACGTCGGTTTGAGCCTGTCTGTTCCAAATACAGAATGCTATATTACAAACGGTTGAACTGCATCCGCCAGCCAGTGAACGCCCGCCGTTTGGGCTGAAATGAAGGAAAGGCCGGAGGTAACGGTAACGGTAAAGGGACGGTAACTCCCGATAGCCAGGTTGAGTACGTCGACCTTCCTCTAGCCTTATTTAACCCGTCAGTTTGGCTGTATGGCGTAAGTGAAACATGGTGCTTAACCCCCAGAAACCGTAGGCTTATTGGGGGCGGGGGGAAGGGGGGGGGGGGGAAATGGAGGTGGTAGGAGGGGAAAAAGGGGAAATCCCATCGACACGTCACCCCAAAAATTCCAGCATTAAAAACCATTTTAATGTTTCAGTAGGAAAATGGACAAGACAAAAGGTCCACAAAACAACCTTTTTAAGAGAAAAGGGGACCCAACGGAGGATTTCCCCTTCCCCCAACGCCTTACCGCTGGCAAACCGGCTCACTCGTATGCGTGGCAGTCAGTCGTTTTTTAAGACGGACAGATCCGACCCCAGTGAATGTTAAACCCTCAGCCCCGGCATTGTGGACATTAAGCCCCTTTTTCACGCACCGCAAGTGGGTTTCCTAGGGTAAGGCGTTAGGGTGGGCAGAGGGGCCCGGTTAAACTTTGGGCCCCCCTTTCTTTCAAAAGCTTGGTCTGTGGGCACTGTCCCTTTTGGACTTTGTCCCTGCAGTTTTGAAACAAAATGGTTCATCACGCCCACCTTAATGCAGAAATCTGGTGGTGGTGACAGTGTAGGATAGGTATTTATCCCCCCACCCCCACCCACCCACCCACCCCCCACCCCTTCCCCTCCCCCCCCCTCCCCTTAAAAGTTTTAGGTTTCTGGGACGTTAAGCATCATGTTGACTTACCCCCCAAAAGGTTTTCGCGGCTTAGATACCGTTGAAAACAGCCCGTGTGTCAGCGCCTTAACCAAGGTGACAAAACTGAGGGGCCGCGACACTTGCGAACACGAGCAAAGGAGAGTGCGGGCACGGCGGAACAGGCGGTGCTCTGGGAATTGGGGCCCCCTGGCACTCTCGCCCATCAGCATGCTGTCCATGGTGCAGTACGTTTACACGGTCGTCTGGCCTGGCGACTATGGGCAGAAAGGAGAGAGGCGGGGAGGGCGAGAGAAAGGAAGAGAGAGAGGGGGGGGGAGAGGGAGAGAGAGGGAGGAAGAGAAAGAGGGGGAGAGAGAGAGAGAGAGAGAGAGAGAGAGAGAGAGAGAGAGAGAGAGAGAGAGAGAGAAGAAGAAGAAGAAGAAGAAGAAGAAGAAACTGGATGAACAGAGAGAAAGAGAGAGAGAGAGAGAGAGAGAGAGAGAGAGAGAGAGAGAGAGAGAGAGAGAACACACAGAGACACACAGAGAGACAGAGACAGAGAGACAGGCAGAGAGACAGAGATAGAGAGACAGAGAAAGTAAAAGAATAGGAAGAGAAGTAGGGTGAAGAGAGAGAGAGAGAGAGAGAGAGAGAGAGAGAGAGAGAGAGAGAGAGAGAGAGAGAGAGAGAGAGAGAGAGAGAGAGACAGACAGACAGACAGACAGACAGACAGACAGACAGACAGACAGACTACAGACAGAGTACAGTAAGATCGCAGCAAGACTGCAAGGCTAAGTACAGCATTAGGAGTTCAGTGGCGAACATTACACAGATTGAGAAAGACGTGGAAGAAGGGGAACTAATGCACACATAATCATGCACTCTCCTATACTCTCCTCTTCGCAATACAGCTGGACTGGAACTGGTAAGGGCGGTAACTCTATGTAAACCCCAGCTTACGTTGTGCGCAGGCCGGTAAGAGAAGGAGAAGAAAAGAAGGGGAAAGGGATCGACATGAGGAGGAAGAAGAAAAAAAGGAAGGGGGGGTTGGGGGGGGGGGGGAGAAAGGTGGAAAGGGGAAGAAGGGGGGGGGAAAAAAAAGGAAGGGGGCCAAGGGGGGGGGGGGGGGGGGGGAAGAAGAAAGGAAATGGAAGAAAATGGGTAAAGGGAAAACCTTAGAAAAGGGGGAAAGAAAAAAGGGGAAAAGGAAGGGGAGCGGGGGGGGGGGGGGGGAGAATTAAAAGGGGGGTGTAGTGGGGGGGGGAAAAAAAAGAGGGGGTGGGGGGTGGGGGATGGGGGAGAGCAGGGAAAAAGGGGGGGGGAGGGGGGCAAAGAAAGCAGGGGGGGGGGGGGGGAAAAGGGAAAAGTTGAAAGGGGGGGGGGGGGGGGGGGGGGGGGGACAAGGGGAAAATAAAGGGGGGGGAAAAGGAAACAGAAAGGGGGGGTGGGGGGGGGGTGGGGGGGGAGAAGGAAAAAAAAAGGGGGGGAAGAAGGACAAGAAAAAGCAGAAAGGGGGGGGGGGGAGAAGGACGAGCATCAAAAAGGGGGGGAAGGGGGAAAGGAAAATTTGAAACAAAAAGGGGGGGGGGGGGGGGGGGGGAAGAAGACAAAAAAAAGGAAAGAAAGGGGAGAAGGACAAGTAGAAAGCAGAAGCGGGGGGGTGGGGGGGGGGGAGAAGAAGAAGTAAAGGGGGAGGGGGGAGAAGTAGGGGAGGGAAAGAACAAGATGGAAGGGAAGAGGGCTGGGAAGGAGAAGAAGTAAAAGGAAGACGAGAAAGAGGAGGAGGGAAAAAATGAAAAGAAGTACCGTGTACGTGCGATATTAATAACAACTACGATAACAAGATGATGATGATGACGACGACGAGAAAAAGTGGAGGAACGGAAGGAAACGAAAGGCCGAAGGCGACAAGAAAACAGGAACCGCCGGAAACGGCAAATCACGCCCACTTCCACCATCCTTTTTTTCTTTTCTTTTTCTTTCTCTCTGTTAATGAGGTACCATCACCGGAGAACAGCAGAAGATGTGTCTACTCTATTGATTGATGCTCGTGCAGCCAACGCATCCTCGGCACTCCTCTCCTCCTGTTTCGGCGTCCTCGCCCATTTGAGTCAAGGCCAACCACAATTGTCAATACGCTACTGCCTGGACTTTCCTTCAAGGAGAGCTGGCTGGCATGCTCAGTGCTCCACGTGCGTTATTTCCGACCAACCAGGACGCGTCAGCACAATGAGTTTTCCAACTCTTTGTGCACGTGCACAGACCTCGCACGCGCTACGGTATCCATGGTGCAATCAACGCGCTAATGCTTGGAGCAATCCCGTCTGTCATCTGCGGACAGTTGCAGATGGATTGATGGATTGATTCTGGAGCCTAAGTCAAGGGCAGAGGGTTATGCCAAGGCGAAGGGAAATTAAGTCACCAAATTACAACTAAAACTGCCGTTAAGTAGTTCTTCACACACACACACACACGCGCGCGCCGCGCACGCACGCACGCACGCACGCTCACACACGCACGCACGCACACATACACACGCGCACGCACACACACTCACTCACATACACACGCACGCACGCATGCACGTACACACACACACACGTACGCACAAACACACGCCCGCACACACACACATGAGCAAAGAAACAATCGAACAACCAGTTCACCTGCCTCTCAGAATTGTTCTGTACAGAATTTTGCCCGTTTTTCGATGACTTTTGA
>JABMCL010000793.1:62500-102500 GCA_018857735.1 Alviniconcha marisindica
AGAATAAGAACAAGGAGGAGGAAGAAGAAGAAGAAGAAGGAGAGAGGAGGGGAAGAAGAAGAAGAAGAAGAAGAAAAAGAAGAAGAAGAAGAAGAAGAAGAACAAGGAGGAGGAAGAAGAACAACAACAACAAGGAGGAGGAAGAAGAAGAAGAAGAACAAGGAGGAGGAGGAGGAGGGGAAGAAGAAGAAGAAGGAAGAGGGGGCGGAGCAGGAGCAGGAGGAAGAGGGGGAAAAGAAGGAGGAGGAAGAGGAGGAGGGGAAGAAAAAGAAAGAAAGAAAGGGCACTGTATAAGTAGGTAAGCACAATCAACGTTTGCCAATCAAAAGGACACGGTATGCACGCGCAGAGACAGTCTCTGAAATCAGTTCTTTCAGAGTAATACCTCTCATCAACTCAAACTACAGCATAAAACGAGTTACAGAGATACAATGCTAGAACTGAGTTATAGGAACTGAAGAACCTGAAAAACAATCACATGATCAAAACAAGCAAATAATCTAAAATAACAACACAACACACCGCTGGATGGTAATAATAAAGTTCCAATTATATATATATATATATATATATATATATATATATATATATATATACGTAAAAACGTAATCACATGCATGCCAGTAAAGGAGAATCGTTATCAGAAAAGAAGAAGGAAAACAAAACAAAGAAAACACCTCACCCCAAAACAATAACAATAACAACAACAACAACTACACACAACAACAACAACAGCTACAAAAGAAGAAAGAAAAAGCCCGAAAAAAAACCGGACTTGCCAAGGAAAAAACACTTTAGCTGAAAAGAAGAAGAAGCCCACACTTTCCTTTTTCCTTTTGACCAACACTTTCCTGATCAGTTCAACCCAATCAGTAAATTAAACTAGTCAATCAACTTACCTGGGAGAAAATCGTTCCAGTGTTGCTCGCGTCTTGAATGATCTGAAGTGTTGAGGAGCTTGAGACACTACCTGCCGCCTGTCCAAAGTCAAAGACATCACACCATCGATCACCTGGCGGAGAGAGGCGTGGAAAGAAGAAGCACTCGACGGTCTTCCTCAGAAGGAAGAGAAATTAAGGGCCATCGTCATTCAGACTACCATTGGCACTGTTTCAGATGCAGCGGCCGGGAAACTTCTGAGAGACAGGGCTGAGCGCATATGAGCTTTTCTCAGCGCATATATAATACCATCTTGAACTGAACTGAATAGCGCATACCCACGATGCAACCCACGACGACTGGGCTATCTCCGAACCGCCAACCAATCAAGTCCCTCACTACAGCATTAACTAAATTTCAAGTCAGCGCAACTGACTGTACATGATGCATGCATTCAAAACTAGGACCGGCATTCACACGAAGTTAGACATGTTTGTAATCGAAGTCCCATTGACCGGAGCCAAAAAATAAGGAGCGTGAGAGAGAGAGAGAGAGTGAGAAAGCGCGGTAGAAAATCGTTTTCATTTGCAGACACCGCACGCCAATGTGGGTCGGCACGAGCAGCGGGAAAGCCACGTGCGTGTGGCCGTATAGCGCACGCGCGACTGAGTGGACGCAATTTGGGGGAAAAGATCAACCCACGTGACTTACATATTCCATGCATGATCTCTTCCCAGTTCGCGAGACCGAAAAAAAAAAAGGGGGGAGAAGGAAAAAAAAAAGCACCACGGAAACAGCAAGACTCAACATTTTTGCTCCGAGCATCAAAGATATTCTATACCAAGATAGCGCGTTCCACACCCAAAGCGCGAGGGTCGCCGTCCATTTCTCTATAAGGGGTTAAGGGGTTGAGTTGCTCTTCTCTTTCTCTCCCTCTTCTCCTCCCCCTCCCTATATATAAAGTAAACACATCATTATACACCACACACACACACACAACACACATGTATATCACAACCCCCAACCACACACACACACACACACACACACACACACACACACACACACACACACACACACACCACATGCATGTCTGTCTGTCTGTCTGTCTGTCTGTCTTCTCTCTCTCTCTCTCTCTCTCTCTCTCTCTCTCTCTCTCTCTCTCTCTCTCTCTCACCACACACACACACACACACACACACACACACACACACACAACACACACACACACACACACACACATGCATCTCTGCTTCTGCCTCTGTCTCTGTGTGTGTCTCTCTCTGTCTGTCTCTGTCTATCTCTGCCTGTCTCTGTCTCTGTCTCTGTCTCTCTCTCTCTCACACACACACACACACACACACACACACACACACACACACACACACACACACACACACACACACACACACTAACTTTCGGCTGATCGGCTGATCGCGTGAAAAGATCGTGTTTGAAGTGTCTTTGCTTCGAGCTAAAACAAAGCCAAAACAAACAAACAAACAACGACAACGACAACAAAACGGAGCAGGAAAGGAATGACTGTGGTGCAGCATGATTGTGGCTCATCTTCTTGCAGACACTCTGTCGATTGTGATCTTCTCTTGCCGTTATTAGGCGGAAGAAAAAGTGCTAATCGATCCATTCGATCAAAGAAGCCTGCTCTGTTCCAGGCATGGAGCTGAAATCTGTCCTCATTCCTCCCGCTCCCCTCCTCCCGTATGAAAGACTTCGTTGTCTTGGTGTAGAATGTCTTTGCAAGCATCAACTGGCTCACCGTTTTTCTCACCGCAGTGGGGCAGGTCAATGGTCGCTGCTTAAAGGGTAACTATACATCTGGCGAAAAGTTTAGGAACATCCGACAACAACGAGGACTAAACAAAAACAAGCACTGGGTCGCTTTTGATACCCATTGCATTTTCAACTGACTATTTCCAAAAAGGGATTTGCACTGAGTAGCGTTGTTCAGATAATGTTCGTTACATGAGACAGACAGCAGATGAAATTCATAACTCCCCATCCAAAAATGGAAAACAACAACGAAAACAAAAACAAAACAACAACAAAGGACAGACAAAAATCTGCATATTTCCGGGATTAACCCCGGAACCTAACTGCAATGAATATTGATTAACATTTTATGAGGGGTGTATATCGTTATGTGTGAACTGTTCTACGCAGAGGGTTTAGATGGCAACGTAGCAGACTGTGCACGCACAACTTCAGGATTATTTGAACTGAAAATGTATTTTAAACGAAAGGAAGCGACGTTATTGCCGATGGCCCTCGGAGTGACTGTGGACTTCGCCTTGAAAATCAATCTGACATTCTCGCCTTAAGGCAGGTAGACAGCAGAACGTAATATATACTAATAACAAATTGATCGAAACCTTGTTTAACTGGCACAAGAGGACGGCGCCAGGAGCAGAGCAGGTTCATGCTTCACCTGATATACGGCGCCAGTGTATCTCACTTTTGTCTTATTTTCCCTTAAGCCCGTTCTTAATTGGGCCAACTGTTAGTTTGCCGAACTCATACTTCGGACAGTTCGACGACCTATAATTCGTTTCTTAATTGAGCTCAGATGTACGTTTAGTTCCCCGAACATGGTTCGGACAGTTCCACGAACTATACTTCGTTTCTCAACTGGCTTATAATGAGATGCAAGCTTCGGCCCGAACTTGCGGCAGAAGCGCAGCAGACAGCATGATCCAATAAATAGGCTAAAGTCAAGTCAGGTCAAGATACTTTAATCATCCCTCACACACACATTCAACTACTATATCATTCTGGGTCCCAGAGACAAGTCAACAAATAGGTCAGTTCCCTCCGAAGCGAGTGAAATATCGACACCATGATCCATTTTTCTTCATCCACAGGATGCCCGTGGGATTGCTCACAGGATTGCTCTCAACCAATCAGAGGTAAGGTTCGCCGAATTGGGCGACTATTCCCAGAGCATGTCGAGCAAAGCTTTTTGGACCCCGAACATAGCTTCGTCGCAGTTGAGTCCAACTGCCCGAAGTAGGTAAACGAAGTAAAAGTTCTCCCAATTAAGAACGAACTAATTTCGCCGAACTTTTTTCAGATTCGCCGAACACCCCGAACTAGGTTTGCGAAGCAAAAGATCGTTCAAAATTAAGAACCGGCTTTACAATTTAACCGTCCCTAAACAGAGCGGTATGATTCGCATTCACAGTTGAGTGAAAGGAAGCAACAGTGCGTGACGAGGAGGCCAGATTGAGGTTCCACGCTGCTCCTCGGTACGACGCCAGTGTATATATATGGCAGAGTAAGTTCCACCAAAGACAGCCGCCTCAGTGGTTCTCGTTCACTGGTGAAGTGAGGAAACGGAGACAGAGAGCTACCAACTCTCGTTTAACTTGCCCCGCCCCGCCCCGCCCCGCCCCCTCCAGCTTTTTTGTTTTGTTTTTAATCACTGAAACAGTTTCGTGGAATTTACCTTGTATTTACTCACATGCCACGTGAGAGTTGCCGTAGTCGACTCAGGTCTGTGTTGTGTTCGTGTGACTCTTTCGCCGAGTTAATTAGCTCCCTTGTTTGTTGATTCTACCCAGGCGCTGGAGGCCTAATTGTGTTTCAAATTACAAACAGAAGAAGAAGGAAGGCTTGGAGAGGGGTGGGGGGGGTGGGGGTGGGGGGAGGGTTAGAGGGGGGGAACCACACCTGAAACAACAACGTAGTTCAGCTGAAGTTCATTCAACTGTTGCGTGATTTCTTTTGATGCGTCTTGCACACACACACACACACGCACACGCACGCACGCACGCACGCACGCACGCACGCACGCACACAACAAAACACCACCACACACCACACACACACACACACACACCACACACACACACGCACGCACACAGCACACACACACACACACCAACACAGACCACACACAGCACACGCACACACACACACACACACACACACACACACACACACACACACACCAAATAAGCAAACAAAAACAAACAAACTCAGAACGTTTTAGTCCAACACTTTTTTCTACTTCTTGCTGTTACTGAGGATTAAGACTTCTGTGGCTCATTACTCAGAATTTGATGTACGTAATGCTTTCAAAGTTGGTAGCAGTATAGGTCATTGTCCCAAGAGTGGGAATTGATCCCCCGGGCAACTGGAGTCGGTTTCCACGCCTGTCCCTTATCCCTTCACGGGCAGAAAACGCCGAGAGATCCCAGCAGGGCTGAAGGAGATAAAGTGAGATCCCGACGTGTCAGATACACTTCTGTGGTGAAGAACTCATTTCACCCAATTGGACATTGTGGCTTCGGACCGGGTTCGGTGTTGGGAGTGTAATTAAACATTGATTATACCCTGTGAATGCACACACACACACACACACACACACACACGCGCGCGCGCGCGCGTGAATCGAAGCACATCGTTAGAGGTTTTCACGCTGGTAGCTTTGAATGCTTTATCTACTGCCAGCAACTGTTCCTTTCTCATTTCATCCAGTTGGACCTTATGGCTGTGGTCCGGTGTCGATGTTGGTGGGTGCTTGACCTACTGCCAGAAATCGTTCCTTTCTCATTTCATCCAGTTGGACCTTATGGCTGTGGTTCGGTGTCGATGTTGGTGGATGCTTGACCTACTGCCAGAAATAGTTCTTCTCATTTCACCCAGTTGGACCTTAGGCTGTGGTTCGGTGTCGATGTTGGTGGATGCTTGACCTACTGCCAGAAATCGTTCCTTTCTCATTTCACCCAGTTGGACCTTATGGCTGTGGTCCGGTGTCGATGTTGGTGGATGCTTGACCTACTGCCAGGAACTGCTGTTGCTGATGTTGATAGCTGTTATACAGCGCTGTTCTCCGCTCTCGAGCAGACTCACTGGGCAATATTCCCAGAGCATGTTGAGCGATGATCACCCTATGGTGATGATGTGGAGCTTCATGTCCTCGAATGTCGGTTGACGTATTAGGGACAAACTGTGACCAATGCCTAAGCATGGTTCAGTGTTGCTTTACGTCCACAGAAACCATAAGGCTCATTAGGACGGGGACCCAAGGACGGCTACCTCGACTTTCACACAGCTCCTGAACTCTGATGTGATTCTGTAAATCAGTAAGTAAACATGGTGCTTAACGTCCACAGAAACCACGAGGCTTATTAAGGACGGGGAAATGGTGGTGGTGGTGGTGGTGGGGAGGGGGGGGGGAGGGGGGTATGGAGGTGGACCATTTTGCTTTACGTCCACAGAAGCGAGATGGCTTATTAGGGACGGGGACAGGGGGGAAAGAGGGCGAAAGAGTGAATTAAGGCTCGACCGCGGATACCGCCCGAAAAAGACCGGAGAGACCGTGGACCGCCGCCAGAACAATGTAAGTGTTAAGGCGGTGTCACCTCGCGACTAGTGCACTGCGCAACTGGTGTTTCAACCGCCGTGCTTGGGCAGAGTCACAAGGACAATGTCCGTTGCACTGCTGTTGAGGAACAACCTGAAGCGAAAGAAGTCCAACGTGTGTGTGTCCCCAGCTCCACCTCCCTACTCATGATCTCTTCTGGGCTGAGGGTCCAGCTCCACTCCCTCCTCTTGATCTCGCCTGGAACCCTGTTGTTGTATTATTCCATTTCGTTTTGTTTTAGTCAAATCTAATTCATCTCATCCATTCTAGTAAGCATGGTGCTTAACGTCCACAGAAACCATAGGGCTTATGAAGGACGGGGAGAAGGGGGTGTGGAGGTGGGGGAGAGGGAGATTCTATACCTATCGCTACACTGTCACCACCAGAATGACTCCTGCATTAAGGTGGGCAGCAATGAGAGCCATTTTAATGTTTCATTAATTGTGAGGGACAAAGTCACAAGACAGTGTCTACAGACCACAACTTTTGAAGAGAAAAGGAGAGCCGAAGCAGATTCGAACCGAGGTCCTTCTGCTTACCAGCCTAACGCCTTACCGCTAGGCCAAACCGGCTCACTGTGATTCTGCATGAGTGAATAGCTTTTATAGAGCGTTTTAAATATTCACCGAAGTGGTTCGCTCTCTCATTTCATGCAGTTGGACGCTACGGCTGTGAACGGCGGAGTCGATGTTGGTGGATGCTTGACCTACTACCAGGAACGGTTCCTTTCTCTTTGGTCCTGTTGGAGCGGGGATGGCTGAGTGGTTAGAGCGCAGTGCTCGTGACTGACAGGTCGCAGTTTGGAGTCCCCGCAGGAGCGGCGGAGGAATTTTCTTGCCCAGGGTCAACTTTCTGGCCTGTATCTGACCATGCACAGCAAGTGCCCAGGAATTCTGCCCTCTTTGCTCATTCAGCTTCATTTTCTCGTCTCCGACATAAAGTGGCATGGGCAGTGTATCACGCTTTTTACCTGATTTGATGACTTGTGTTTCCCCCTGAGTTGAAATTTTGCCTCTTCTTTCAAGGCCGCCCTCAAGAAGCACGTGTTCAGTAATAAGCCGTGCCTATCCCTTGTCCGATGCGCGCGCGCGCATGTGTGTGAGTGCGTGTGTGTGTGTGTGTGTGAGTGCGTGCGTGCGTGCGTGTGTGTGTGTGTGTGTAGGTGTGTATGTGTGAGTGCGTGCGTGCGCGTGTGTGTGTGTGAGTGCGTGTGTGTGTGTGAGTGTGTGTGTGTGTGTGTGTGTGTGTGTGTGTGTGTGTGTGTGTGTCGCATGCTGTGTGTGTGTGTGTGATGCTGTGTTGTGCGCATGTGTGTGTGTGTGTGTGTGTGTGTGTGTGTGTGTGTGTGTGTGTGTGTGTGTGTGTGTGTGTGTGTGTGTGTGTGTCCGATGCTCTGTGTGTGTGTGTGTGTGTGTGTGTCCGCATGCCTCTGTGTGTGTGTGTGTGTGTGTGTGTGTGTGTGTGGTGTGTGTGTGTGTGTGTGTTTATCTGTGCCACATCAACTCGCAAGTAAAAGTCTGACTTATTGGTCAAGCGCTTTATGCTTCAAAAGATTGACGAAACAAGTTACGTTGAATGAACAGCAAAGACAGAAATAAAGACACCGTGGCCTTCATGGCAGTATGCAAAACAAGGAAAACTATTATTCTGGCGGCACCAGGATTAAGTCGGTCCAGACATTTCGATACTCTGGATTCCCAGCAGAGTGACCTTAATTTCTGCGTCCACGTTTCATCAACGGCGTGTAAGAAGAATGACAAAAATTATGAAACCCACCATGACTAAATTGTAATGGTTAGATTGCAGACTTTTCGGCTCTGATCGGCTTCAACCAAGAGCTGATACAGTGATTCGCAAACTCCAAGCACCGGTTTACGACATTCTTCCTCCAACCACTGCCATAGTTGATTACGCCATAGGTCTCGAAAAACTGTCAGCTAACGAACAGTTTTTCGAGGATGCTCAAACGGCAGTAAGTTTGTAACGGACAGCTCAAATTATATCAAACGTTCCTTTTATAACTGACCGCGTTGCTTACCTTAGCACAAATAAAACCAAAATCGTTTGAATTCAGACGGAACTTCTTCTTTTCTTTTTTCTTTACCCGGGGTGGATGCGTCTCGTGTTTACGTGCGTGCTTGGGCGCTAGGTTGCTTCCACAGTCTTATTAGTAACCAAACCTTTCGGAGGGCGCTGACCGCGTCGGTGGACAGCTGCTCGGAGATAAAGAGTGCCCCTTCAGTGGCGTAACCAAATCTGGCAGAGTTTGGAGGAAGGTGCCGGAAAGCGATGCTCGGAGTGTGAGTGAATCGTTCTAAACAGGGCACTGCACTACTGTAGTATCTCTGGCACGGTTGTGAGGTGACAGGTAGGTAGGTAGTGTTGCTTAATGTCCTCAGATGTCAGTTGACATATTAGGGACAAGCTGAGACCAGTGCCGGAGCATGGTTCAATATAGCTTTACGTCCAGGGAAACCAGAAGGCTCGTTAGGACGGACAGCCCAGGACGGCCACCTCGACTCTCACACAGCACCTGAACTATGAGTGAGGTGACATGATAATGATGGAATGATGCTTAATGTCCTCAGATGTCAGTTGACATATTATTATTAGGGACAAACTGTGACCAATGCCGAAGCATGGTTCAATATAGCTTTACGTCCACGGAAACCAGAAGGCTCGTTAGGACGGACAGCCCAGGACGGCCACCTCGATTCTCACATACTTAACGATTTGTTGGTAATGATTGATGGAGGAAACAATGCTCTGTAGACGTTTAATCTGTTTTTGGGGCAGTCCCGACAGAATGCTGCTGTAAGAACTGTCATGAAATGCAAAAAAACAGATCACATCACTCCCATTCTTAGACAGCTTCATTGGCTTCCCATCCAGAAACGGATCTGCCACAAAATTTCTCTGCCACTTACCGGTCAGTTCATGATAACACCCCCCTCTACCTCTCTGATCTCCAAAAACACAACCCTTCTCGCCTTCTCAGATCAGCATCTAGATCTCTCCTTGATGTTCCCGGGCCCAGGGATTCCAAGACAAAGCGGTACGGCCAGCGAGCCTTCAGATATGTCGCTCCCTCCCTCTGGAATGTCCTCCCCGAGAGCATCAAGGAGAAGGACTCCATTCAGTCTTTCAGACCTTCGCTGAAAACCCATTTCTTTACCTAGGGATGATAGTCAATGCGATTGTGTACGTGCGCCTGCGCTGGTGTGTGTGTTAAGTGAAGTTGATGTTGCCATAATTACTCTGTGTGTGTGTGTGTGTGTGTGTGTGTACGTGCGTGTGATTCTTTTTTTCTTTCTTTTTTCTGTTATCATTATTTGTAACTCTGTATATATTTTCACATTTAACTGCTGTGTATATTTCCACTTTTAGGAAGGGGTGGGTGGGTAGGAGCTGTTTGTACTTTTTGGTATGAGTGTCCTTTGGTAGTTTTAGCTTGCGAGAGCTTACATGTATGCACTGTGTGTATCTGGCGCTGTGAACACGCAAGGTTTTGTGTGGAAGTTTTTTTTTTATGCGCTATATATATATATATATATATATATATATAAATTTTCATTCGTTCATCACACAGCTCCTGAACTATGAGTGAGGTGACACTGTGCCCTTGACGGGAAGTAAACATCCCCAGAACTAACCAACCAACCAACCAGAGAGCTGGGAGCGCTGCGGGCCCACGGGAAATGCTGGGATCACACGTCCGGGTTTCATCCTCTTCACGCGCGCGTGCGGGTAACAGTAGCTAAAGCAATTGTCAAGCTTTCGGCTCCGATCGACTCCCGCCTGGAGCTGTGAGTGCAATGGGTCCGCAGGGACCGCACAGCCAACTTCACCCATTTCACTTCATGGATACTTCGTGGAGTGGGGAAGGTGGTGGGGGGGGGGGGGGGGGGGGGGGGGGGGGGGGGGAAGGGGGGTGTCGCTGAAATTATCCGACCAGCATCGCAGGCGCCGGATTTCCCATGACAGCAAGCGAGGCCTGGGGCCTTGTTAATAATTGCTTTGTTTTTTTTCAGCGTGGTGTCCCAGTTTTGCTGGACACTGACGGGTACTGCCCCTGATCCGGGCTATCGACATTGCCATCACAGACATCGCGCCGTCTCCGGGCGGAACGTGGGGGCAGCAGCAGAATGTTTGTCACGACAGGAGCTGTAGGTCAGGACTACTTTCTGTTGTAGCGATCTTAATGACATGACATAATTATTTCACTACTGAAATCCTCGACAGTGGGAGTGGCCGATGACGCGTACTGTACTTGTATCTACGACAGTGTGCATGTACAGTTGGTGGGAAACGGCTGCGCACGCTACTCTCTCTCTCTCTCTCAACATTAACCGTTTTCCCGTACGCGTGCATACCGTCATAGTCTCAAACACACAGGTTGCAAGGCGCACCGAGTCCATGCAGTTTGTATGTTAGCGTTCCTCAGCTAAAACCCTGAGGTTCACCCAGTGTTGGGTGAGAAAGTAGCGTGTGCAACCGTTTCCCTGCAGCTGTACATACTGCCGTACATGTACACAAGTACAGTGTGACGCGCCACCCCGACTTTGGGTATTTCAGTGATGGAGTTTGTCATGTTATGAAGATTACTATAACTGAAAGTAATCCTGACACATGAAAACTCTTAACATACATTTTGCTACAGTCCCAACGCTCTGGATAGAAACAATAAGACATTATATAAATATTCATCTGTAAGATGATATTGAGTGAAGCAAGTAAATATTTATATGCATATTATGCAAAACAACACGATGAGAATGCAGAGCAAGACAAGGGTAACAGAACTGAAACAGCTGGGTATGACATGAACGTTCCAGTGCAAATCCACATGTACCTAATCATTCATTCAACAAAAACTACATACCATCATGACTCTCATATGACGCGTTTATTAATTAACATCGCCAAAGTACACATGCAGTACATGTCCACTTTCTTGCAGCCGAGTTTCGTACACAGTGCATGCATCTTTGGAACAGAAACTCCAAACCAACCAAGACCTTAGTTGGTAACTGCTTCAAAACAGTAAACAAAAAGAAATAAACAATCCAGCTTTTTTACAAAGATGCATTACAATGAGCATTATTAGCATAAAAACCTCTTTTTTTTTAACATACAGATTATTTTGGTTAAATGTCACAGGGTTTAAAAATCCTTTGGTGTATCTAAAAGTGCTGGACATGCATTCATGATTATTTAAATTGCTAAATCAAGATTACTAAGATCATGATGATGTTACTAAGGTTACCAAGATCATGATGATGTTAATTTTTCATATATAAAAAAAACGGAACAACTTTCCTTCAGCACTTACTGATTCAAATTTGATGAAATCAGTGAAGCAAAATTGCCGCAAGAAACAACACGCAACTGTCTATAATTTTCATTTTCAAAACATGTGACATGATCTGTCTGTCACAAAAGCTGTTTTTACGGCCATTACTGATATAACACAACCACACACGTAACATTAATAAACCGCCTTGGATGACTGGCAGCATTTACATAGGTTAATACTCCCCGTTTTCAGGTTTGAGATTTAGACCTTTTTCATGGAACGTGAAAGCATAAATTTCAAACTCTGACATACAGCTATTATTTCTCACAAAGATGCATTATACAAAGCAGCTGTTTGAAATGATAAACTCGCATTTTCCAACAACACATATGCTCTTTGGCTGAATGAAATTGTGCAGTAAGCTGTGTGTGTGTGTGTGTATGTAAGTATGTGTGTTGTGTGTGTGTTGTGCATGTGTTGCGTGTGCGTGCATGTGTGCATGCGAGAATGAATACACAATATGTAAATACTGACAAAAGTAAATAAAATAGCAGTGTACACGATATTTATGCAGGTCTATGAGTGCGTACATGCAAATCAACACACAAGCAGAAGGATACTGATAAAGTTGAGAGAAAAAATTATGGACATGGTATTTAGCTAGGTCTAGGTACACAATTCCGCATACAAAAACATAGCAACAGATCACGCATACATAATAACAAAATTAAGTCATGACACATGGAGAATGGAATGAGAATTATAGCCTATAGATAGATATGGAATGAGAATTATAGCCTACAGATAGAAATGGAATGAGAAGGCCAATAAAGAACAAAAGTAGTCTTTAAAAAACACACCCAAAAAACACAACAAAACCAGCACATTTGAAAAAGTAAGTTTGTGACATGAATAAATCTTCAAATCGGGACTTAATTAATAGCACTTATGTCATACAGCCTTGCTATTACATACTGTTAACATAAAAAACTAACTCTACTGAGTAAGTCACTGCCAGTAAGATATAATTCATAACACTGGAAAAAAGAAAAAGAAAAAAGCTTTTATGAATGTTCAGTTAACTTAACACACACAAACACTACTGATTATAGCAGAACAAATGCTTGTAAATACTGACTTTTCTCAAAAATACACATGACTTTAGATACCAAATAATCACAAGAATGACGCAATATTTAAAGAAAGGCTTGTTTTAGAACAATGCAACAGAATAGGGGAAATTAGTAAAGTGAATAAAACACCCTTTGTCAACAGCTGTGTAAAAAAAGAAAGAAAAAGAAGAAGCAAAAACTAAGGGCATTTCCACCAGGAATTAAAAAAGCAAAACTAAAACTAAAAACTAAACAAAAAACAACCCCCCCCTCTCCTCCCAGTGAGGACAACCCTTACCCGCAGAGCATAGGGGTTGGCAGCATCCATCACAGGCGTGGATGGGAACAGCAATTACTACAGAGATAGCCCCATTGTCTACTTGATTAAATAAAAGTTTTTTTGCTTGTTTGTTTTTACAACTTTGTGTTTCTCTGTTTCTCATTTAATAGCTTCTTGTCACTTTGCTGTCCACTTGCATTTCCAGAATCTTGTAGCTGATTTTATATATATATAATATGATACACTATTATGATCATGATATGTGCAGAATGTTTGTAAAAATCGCACTGTTACTTCATATACAGGTTATGTACAGCTGTTATCACAATTGCAAGAAAAAACACGTATAATACACATAATTACATATGGCAAATTTGGTGTGTGTGTGTGGAGAGAGAGAGAGAGAGAGAGAGAGAGAGAGAGAGAGAGAGAGAGAGAGAGAGAGAGAGAGAGAAGTGTATGTGTGTGTGGGAGAGAGAGAGAGAGAGAGAGAGAGAGAGAGAGAGAGAGAGAGAGAGAGAGAGAGAGAGAGTGTTGGTGTGGATGGAGAGAGAGAGAGAGAGAGAGAGAGAGAGAGAGAGAGAGAGAGAGAGAGAGAGAGAGAGAGAAGGTGCATACATTGTGTGTGTAAACATATAAGGGTATTCCTTGCTGTGTAAACATCCTGTGCTTAGTGTCAGAACACAGAGCCACTCTGACAAGGTTGCACCGCCTTTTCTGTTAAACTGTGTAAGAAAACAGGTATTGGTGACTCACTGGTATCACAAGTTAAATGACCAAATTAACTGAGGCGCACAGGTGATTATTTTCACAAAATGCCCGTGCTCTCTTGGTCTGACACTGCAAGGCGCAAACTGTGATGACATGTAGGACTAGGACCTGACGGGTAAAAACTGCCAACTGAATAAAAGTTTGAAAACTCCCATAATTCAGACTTAGAATACAAAATGGTCACAGTCTGTTTGCAAGGCCATTTCATTTTTTACATGGAAACATTGTCTTCTTCCTTCTTCCAGTTGTTCTGAGGTGACCCTGTGCGGCTGACAGGACAATTAAATCCAATGACTACAGGACAATTAAATCCAATGACTACAGGACATTAAAATCCAATGACTACAGGACATTAAAATCCAATTATTACAGGACATTAAAATCCAGTTACTACAAGACATTAAAATCTAATTACTACAGGACATTAAATTCCAATTACTAACTAGCTATTTTTCTTCGTAGCCACAATCATTATTTTAAGTATTTTTGCTATTGTTATGCTCTGCTTTTCCACGCCACTGGCAGCTAGGCACTCCCATAAACTTTATAGGAAAGTCTAACTGACGGCAGCATGGAAACACTCCCCCCAAGCTGTATCAAAAATGCATGTCCAAAACTCTGCACAGAGGTTGACTCAGAAGAACTGTCATTTTAGTGTAAAGCAGTCCATCACCCTGTCACTTCCAGGAGTCAAAAACTGCCCACTAGATTTACAGTCCAGCGTGACAGCCAACCAGCCACAAGCCCCTGTCAAAAAATTTGACTTGATTTCAGCAGTGCTTGCATCACCACCTAGCCATTAAGATAAAAACTGGACTACTTTTAAGGAAATTAAGCTTTGAATACTATTGTGAAAGTACACAGACGTACATGTTCACATATATATATACAAAGACCCGCACACGCATGCATGCACACGCACACAAGCATGACACACATATGCTGGCAGTCACAGGCCACTTAAAGCAGTTCTAGAACAGCTGCCAAACTCTCAGTGGTGGACACAGTCATTGCTGCCTGCAGCTCTTACTGTGCCTATAAAACCATGCATCATAGCGTGCACCTTCAGCAAACAAAAATTCTCTCTTCATTTCAACCTTGAGTTAACTTGTACACAGCAGTCATGCAATATCTTGGAAGGGATGTAAAAGTCTTGGAATTGATTCTAGCTTACTTGAATTAATAGGTTCCAGAACAAAGAAACAGATGGACAGCAATTGGCAAAGTTCAGTTACTAGTAGGAGCTATGTGATCTTGATTACTGAGCCCAATTTCCACTGTACACTACAGCATCATAACTGGCACTAAAGTCATTGGAACTGAATTATCTTTACATGTCAAATAAATCTGCACATCTGAATACATGGTTCCATTTAAAAAATTAAATTAAAAGTACAACGCAGAGAAAAAGAAGTTTGCAAGTTAAAACATGTTCAAATGAAAATCTCAGCCTTGTTTGTGCATCTGTACAAAATGACGTATCAAGGAGAACAAAACTGTTGTGTAGATCTGATTATCCGTTTAATGGTGAACTTACAGTCTGCAAGTTTGGATTTTCATTTGTTCATTTGATTTTGAGAAATGCTGCCAAACATTCAGAAGTTACAACATGTTCAAATGAAAATCTCAACCTTGTTTGCAGATAATACATGTTACAATATTATATAAATAATACATATAATGTACAAAAGGACATGTGTCAACAAGAACAAAACTGTTGCGTAGACCTGATGGTGAACGTATACGTACGCGCAAGTCTGGATTTTCATTTGCTGAACTGATTACGGAGAATTCTAGACAAAGCCAGAACTCGCATTGCTCACTGTAAACTCATCCACCAATAACAAATGAGCACAAAATCATCCCCCCCCCCCCCCCCCTCCCAAATAAAGTCCATTAATAGTTTAACAGTGCCCCCATAGTAAATTTCCCTCACACGATACAGTGGCCTGTCCACAAGAGGGGTGCTTCATGCTGACTTCAGAAACACATTTTGTACTGCTCACCTTTTGTACTGCTCACCTAAGTGATATATTAACCAAGATGATAATGGTCCTGACCAGGATCAGATTTTTGATAACCCCTGTGCCATCTCTTTAGCACTGTGGACCAAAACTCTGATTCGGCTCAGGGTGGGGTGGGGTGAACTGATGCACCCGGTAGGCTTTTTATGCCGGGAGTAAGTCTCTCTCTCTCTCTCTTTGTCAGATTTAGTCTGTTTAAAGTCTTCAAGATCTAAACGTAACACCTCAACAACTAATTACGGGCTTGTTTTTTCCCCCCTACACTTTGACCTAAAACCAAGTACTGTATCACTGATTACTCCAAAACGGCCTTGTGTCAGCTGATTCCTTGCTTTTCAGCTCACCAGCTTCTGGTTTTGCCTACAGGAAGTCAGTTTGTCTTAATTGCATTTCCCAGCCTTGTACCATCATCTGAAATATGCCTTTTCAGCTTCACAAAGTTAATCTTTTGCTCACCGAAGCAAGGCCTTTCCATTTGACTCAAATCACATTCACCTGACGTGTGGCTTGTTGACATCACCCACCTGTTTCCTCAACGTTAGTGCTATGACCAGGTTCACTTTCAGCTGACGATGGTGACGTGTGGCTTGTTGACATCACCAACCAGCTTGCTGAACGTTAGTTATTTCTTTGACCAGGTTCACTTTCTGCGCACTGAAGCATTGACAGCAGAGCACCGCTGGTTGAACGGTGAGCAATGGCCACTCATGTTCTGTCGGGCACGTTGCAATCTGAAACATCATCCACTCCAGCCTGTGGTCACTTTTACAACAGGATATTTAACAGGGGAAGCTGGGAATGTCATATCATGATGGCAAAAGACAAAATGTCAAACTACAAGTAAAATGTTTTATATGCTGATCATGACATTTACTTGAAAAAGGGAGACTGAATCACCAAGCCTGCCGCCAGTCCCAGCTTGTCCACCCCCCCACCAGCCAGCAAATATTAACCATTCTCTTCCTTACTGAGTGAGTACCCCATGGATGTTTCTCTCTCAAGGAATATTCAAAACTCGACCATTCTCAAGGAATATTCAAAACCCTGGACCATTTTCAAGGAATATTCAAAACCCTGGACCATTCTCCAGAAATATTCAAAACCCTGGACAATTCTCCAGAAATAGTCAAAACCCAGGACCATTCTCAAAGAATATTCAAAACCCTGGACCATTATCAGAGAATATTCAAAATGGACCATTCTCAAAAAATCTTCAAAACTCTGGACCATCTCAAAGAATATTCAAAACCCTGGACCACTCTCAAAGAATATTCAAAACCCTGGACCATTCTCAAAGAATATTCAAAACCCTGGACCACTCTCAAAGAATATTCAAACCCCCCAGACCACTCTCAAAGAATATTCAAAACCCTGGACCATTCTCAAAGAATATTCAAAACCCTGGACCATTCTCCAGAAATATTCAAACCCCCCAGACCATTCTCAAAGAATATTCAAAACCCTGGACCATTCTCAAAGAATATTCAAAACTCTGGACCATTCTCCAAAAATATTCAAAACCCTGTACTATTCTCAAATATTCAGGAGGTGAGGTCACTGAAATAATTGAGATCAAAAGTCAAAGCCAGGCATAGCAGTTGTATCCAGCCAGTGCAGATGGTTCTGAAGTTAGTCATTGGATTTTATTATCCTGGCAACTTCAAGGGGTCACCTTGGGACGATCAAATTTTGTCATCAGCAAATGCATATTTCAAAACACTTCTCACAATTATATACTATGCAAACCCCTTTTCAAATCAAATCCACAAAATCAATCCCTCCACAAATAAAAGATATAAAAACAAAACAAACAAACAAAAAACAACAACAGATGTATGCACAAACATCAAACGCACGTTTTCTTAGAGTTAAAAATCTTGACGTGCCTCAACATTTTTGCACTCACTGTTGATCTCATGACCTAGCTCCCCGAGTCAACCAGAATGGTCCACATTTAAAAAACAACAACCCCAAAAACAACACACATGACAAATGAGATGTTACAAGATTTGAGCAAATACCTGGTGAAAGGCCTGCTCAGATAGGACTTCAGCTTGGACCTGACTGAAGTGCGAGTCTTGGCGTTGTGGAGGGCGAGGGTGCTGCCGCGTGGGTAGTAGATCTCCGTCCCTGTTGCCGTGGATACAATAGACCCCATGGAGGAATTGGCTGGGTCCCTGGCTGGGGAGTCGTGCACCACATTGGCTGCTATACTGACACACTGCACAGATACAGGACTGATCAGTTCTTCCTCTTCAGGGGGGGGGGTTATTATTCTTGGTATCTGATGCAGTTATCCTCAAAGGTGATACCAGGACAAAACTCAGTGCAATACATCAAATCACTGGTCCAACCTAAAGTCTGCATTTTTGTTTATCACACGTTATGTTGGAAGAGAATTTGGGGAAGAAAAAAAAGATGTTGAATGAAAAGAGAAAACAAATAAATATGCAAAATTTCTAGCAGCAGGCACAGCATGCAAGGTCGTATTCTGACCCATTTCAGACCTTAATTAGCTTAAGGGAGAGCCTCTGACAGATCTGGGTTCACAGCAGCGGGGACCTTCATGTTTGTGTCCATGGACATGGTACCCCATGACAGGGAGGGATACAGCAAATACAGTAACTTAATGTGATCACTGCCTGTCATATTCCTTGCCACAAAACCCTCCGATAACTAGGGTCAAAAACTTACAAGCAACTACAGCAAACGAGGCTAAAACAGTGTGGAATCAACACCTGGCACAAAATATTAATATTCATCTCCAGATTCACAAGTAAGCTCATTAGGTGAGAGGGTGGTGCCCAGTAAGTACAGCTGAGCCTCTGCACACCCCTGAAAGAAAAGACCCAAAACAACCTAAGGAAAAACAAAATACCCCCCCCCCCCCCCCCCCCCCCCCCGGGGCTCCTACTCCTCCAAAACAGCAGCACCCAAACCCCATCATAAGTAATTTACGTACATCCTCATTCGCAGCAAAAGAGTCGTAGTTCTCATCCTCAGCCACAAATAAGGAACTTCTCTGACTGCTTCCGCATGTGGATGATGATTCAGCCATCGACACAGTTTCCCCTCCCTCAGATATTGCAGAAAACCGATTGCCTGCCCCCTCTGGTGCCGACGATTCCAGACGGAGTTTTGGTGGTGAGGCGCAGGCAGCTGGGAGATTGTCATACCAGGATTGCATACGCTCTCGGAACGGCTCTATCCGTTTTCGCATTCGCGGTGAGCAGCAATCTTCTGTGTCTTGTTCAAGGGCAGGCTTCAGTGGTCTTCTTCGCACGGGTGTATTCTGGGATCAGACAGAGGAAAAGTTCACTTTGCTGAGAGGTATCCATGGAGATACTCAGTTATGACGGAGCTGCAGTCAGCACTGTTACAGCAGCAACTAAAGTGGACACTGCTGACACACAGGTGGGCAGAAACTTTTGTTGCTGCTTATGTTTGGCTGACAACCACAATGAACAACACTGAAAGTGAATCATCTTGAATCTGGAAAGTTTAAATGTATATCATAATCATGAAATTCCCAAACTTTCCAAGACCTTGGCCAAAAATGCGAATCTTCTCAAGCTTTCCAGGCCTGGAAAGCAGCACCCCAGTTTTCCAAAAAGTTTAAAGACCATACAAACCCTGCTTTAGTGGAAAATAAGAAAAGATTATATATATATATATATATATATATATATATATATATATATATATATATATATATATATATATTAACCCCAAATGAACCCGACACCACTCCCAAGAAACAGCACCACCGGTGCAATGAAGAGTCTACCCACTGACCAGTATGGCTGACTTTTTCTGCTGCTGTCGGTGTTTCCGTAGAGAGCGGCCTCTGAGTGGGATCTTGTTGCTGCTGGGCTTGCGCAAGGTCTGATGGTCATTGTTTGCCTTTCTAATTAAAAAAGAAGAAGAAAAAAAGTCCGTTCATGAACACTGATAGCAGAAGAAGAAGAAGAAGAAGAAGAAGAAGAAGAAGAAGAAGAAGAAGAAGAAACCCCAAAACCCCAACCAAAAAAACCCCACATCCTCCTACACATCTAAAGAACACAATTTCTTTTACTTTCTCATCCCTTTAGTTTTGGGTTTCTGTATTCAGAATAATTTTATATATGTATATAATATATATATCTATATATATATATCAAATTGTGCTGAAGAAAATCTCATTCTTCATCATTATTTTACTCTAGATAGCAAATGGAAATATGACCCCACCCCCCCACCCACCCCCAAAAACAACAACAACAACAAACAAACACCACACACACTCACAAACAACCAGTCTAGCATTATGCTACAAGAACCTAAAGCAGTCATTTCAAGGCATGCTGACTGACACGCTGGATTGTAAATCCAGTGGCCAAGGGTTCGACTCCTGTCCTGGCTGTGGCAGGGTGAAGGACAGTTTTTCACTTCTTCCGAGTCAACACTTGCACAGAATTGTACGTGCCTATCTTACCTTCACGTGCACACAACACGCATAAAGATCCTGGCACACGTTAAAGGTCCCAAGTCCAGCTTTCAGTCAGAAAAAGCCTAATGGACTTTGCCATGGGAACATACAGATGATGCGCCATCCATTGTTGCAAAATGCTCAAAATAATGACTGCAGCTACTTCTCGTGGAAGAAGTCTGAACAAGGCTCCGGCCCACAGGAATTTTGCATCAAGAAATTGTGCGACTGTCAAGTACATTAGTTAATTCATGTAAACAAAAGCTCTGGCCCACAGAAAACTTTGTGAAGGTGTCGAGATCTTACAAACATCAGAAAATTGTGCGACTGACAAACACAATAGTTAATTCAGGTAAACACAAGCTCCAGCCTATAAAGCGCTTTGTGAAAGTGATGAGATCCTATAAATATAAAGAAGTTGTGTGACTGACAAATACACCAGTTAATTCAGGTAAACGCAAGCTCTGACCCATAGAACATTTTTTGCGAAGGTGCAGCAGCCCTACAGGTGTCAGAAAATCGTGAGACTGACAAGTACATTATATTTATAGTTAACTCAGGTAAAAACAGACGATCAAAGTGACCTCACCTGATGGCTTTTTCGATGGCTTCACTCCAGGCTTCAGCTACGCCTGTGTCATTGGAGTACAGCAGCAGACTCTCCTCCTTGCACGTGATCTACAAACAGAGGAAGCCACGTAGAAATGTCCATTGTTGGATATGTGAATATGATGGCATGAAATAGCCCCAAATCACCTAAAGTCATTTAAAACACTCTATGACAGTAGGGTATACTAACTTTCAAAACTCAAAATTGTTGGACTTCTCATTGTCAAAACATACTCATTTCCCCTCGTTCAAAAGTCTGATTTTCCAACTTTGATCTGATTTCAAACACTATAAAGTTCCGATAAAAAGGCTGCTGAATGCCACAGGAAAACCATGCCACTTAAAATTTAGCAAAGTGATTAAAAATGTCAGCCTTTGAAGCTAAGGGATGCCCAGTGTGCAAGAGAACATTTACAGGTGACAAGGAATGGGATAATTGTATGATCTGCGACACTGACACTAGCTTCAGTTTTCACTGCATAAAATACAGTGAAAACACAGCACACAATTCATCATCACCTTAAAATGGCAATGCCCACAGAAGTTCAATATTTTCCAGTCTACTAACTCTCTGGGACAGTGAATGTGAAAATCCCTCAGCCTAAAAGTATTATTCCTGGCCCGAAAATGATCCCCTGAAAGTTTGATTCTTCTTCTTCTCCACTTTATACTCATACCTCATTTTCACAATTTTTGACAAGTCTATGGTGATGACAGTGCAATGCAGACAACACTGCTCTAATTCATTCTCTGGCGATAATTTTTTTCATGATAAGTTCAGAAAAAGCATCACAGCAGAAGGCAAAATTATGATTCACCTGACAGTCTAACAGTTCTTCGATCCTGACTTGCGTGGAAGCTTTTTTCTACCCGCCTTGAGCAACCGGGTGAGTGTATTTCCCCAGCCCTGGGTCACTGAGACCTCAGTGCATCGGTGCTGTTGTAGAATTAATGTAACATCTTCTCTTGAGGCACTAGTCAACTGACCAATGATTCATCATTGATTCAGCAACTGCAGCAGCAGGAGAACCAGGACTCATCCGCCACAGACTGGGACAAAACCAGGCATCAACATCAGTGTTTGGCAACCGCCTTCTTTCACAAGTCACTGAGCGTGCAACCTGAAAAACCTACCCTGAACACACCAGCTCCGTTGCTGTCTGACTACTTGGCGTAGGTGACAAACACCCTGAACACACCACTTCCATTTATGTCTGTCTGCTTGGCGTTGGCGACAAGTTCACAAGTGTGCAACCTGAAAAACTTACCCTGAACACACCACCTCCGCTGCTGTCCGACTGCTTGGCGTTGGCGACAAACACCCGTTCCAGCTTGCAATGCTTGATGGGTAGGACGCAGCAGCACGTGTAGCTGTGACCTCCGCTCTCCACCAGTTTCGGCTTGCCGTACAGCAGAATGTCATTGAACAGGAAGAACATGCGCTCGTGGGATTTGGCCCCTTTCCGAGAGACCTGCAAAGCACTTCATCACTGAAATCCTCATTCTGCCCACGCGCTCCTTGAACAATATCCTAGGCTTTATCCCAGGTGGAATTAGACAATAACTTGGAAGAACAGCAGCAAACATGCATGTACATGCACCCCCCTCCCCCACCCCCCTCAGTACTTTCATGCTTTGTATAGTCAGAATGCTTGTGTGTGCGGGTGCCTTTGTGTGTGTGTGTGTGTGTGTGTGTGTGTGTGTGTGTGTGTGTGTGTGTGTGTGTGTGTGTGTGTGTGTGTGTGCGCTTAGAATAGTCTCTAGGGACAAGATTTTGCACTTTAAAAATACTTTTATTATTATTACACAAACAGACACCAAGTCATAATTAAACAGAGATGCAAGTTAAAAGTAAGGAACTTGGTGTTTTACGCCATCAACCAGTATGGTTAAATAAGGCCCAAAACAGAGATGCAAGCAGTAGCATGCACATGTAGACACATGGACCAAAAATACACTGAAAATGGAAACGCTCCATGTCTTTACATCAATAATTTGAACTGGCTAGGACATAATGATGGACTATTCACAGGACAACAAATCTTTTTTTTCAAGACAAGTGTGAAGTGTCATCAAGGGATTCATTACAATGATTAATGAACAAAAGGAAGGGACACTGAACAAGTGGTTGTTAAAAACAAAATGAACATTACTGGCTTCTGACTGATCACTGAAATCACTTATTGTGCGTGAGTTTTTGGTGTGGTCTTTGTTGCCATTATAAAATATTAGTCTACTGTTTATTCTATTTATTACTGTGTACAAATTTGCTGGTAAACTTGTGTTGGTAACTGGGACAAAACATATTCTTATTCCATTTCTGATGACCCAAGCAGTTACCACTAAACCCATTTACACTCAGCTTGCAATGCATCTTGACTGGAGAAACAGGTCACTTGACCTCTGACGCTGGGGAGCGGGGATAGCTCAGTGGTTAGAGCGCTGGGCTCGTGATCAAAAGGTCATGGGTTCGAATTCTGCAGGAGCAGTGGGAAAATTTTCTTCTCCAGGGTCAACTTTCTGTGCTGACTCTTATTTCGGTATCCGTTCCACCCCGGAGTTACTGCAGTAGCACGTAAAAGACCCTGGGTCATTCTGCCAAAAGTGTGGGTGGCAGGTTACAGCTAAATATACATGCACCTTACGTATGTGGCTTTGCATGAAGTGACATGGTGTACACAGAACGCACTGAGATGGCAGCAGTTTCATGTGGCACCAGCCATACCAGCGCTGTAAGTACACCACTTCGGTGGATAGTCAAAACACGCTATAAAAAGCTATTCACTTATGCAGAATCCCACGCAAGCGCAGTGAGTCTGCTCGAGAGCGGAGAATAGCGCTATATAAAAGCGATCAACAACAACAACGCTGCAGCAGTGCCAGTTCCAGCCAAAGACACCCAGGGACCTGCTCAGAGCCTGGTACCTTTTTCAAGACTCCCTCCTTCAGGAAGATGCGCCCAGGCTGAAGGATCTTGGGGGCGGAGCTGTCAAAGATTTTCTGAATGGACAGCATCTTCTGGAAGTTCTCGTGCTGTCGTATGTGCTCGTTGATGTGCTGGGCAACGTCTCCTGTCTGTTTCGTGGCCTCTGCAACAAGTGCGGGGACAACCGGGGCTGAGAATTTGTAGGCTTATGCATGGTGCTGGTTAGCTCTACAATACTCACCACAAACCATGTTACACAAAGTTTGTTGAAAGAAAGAAATTTGAAAATATTCCATTTACCCCCCCCCCCCCCCCCCACACACTGAAACGCTCTCTCCAGGAATTAGAAAGAAAAATGCTTCTTCCTGCCATTTACCTTGAAGCTGTGAGTAGTCATGGTGGTCCCTGGGGGTGTGTTCCAACAAGTCTTCCAGCAGTAATTTGTACCTGCCAACAACAAAGATCTATATCTGTTAATTTTGTGGCAATGGACCCTGCCCCCAACACACACAAAACCACAAGAACAAAAAAGAGAGCCCCACCCTCCCACTCCCTGTATTTTTTTAAAATCATGACAGAAGTGCCTCCCACCTCTCCCCCCATGTAAATACAGGGTACATGTATAAAGTATGATAAATTCCACCAAAGGTACATCCTCATCCTCTGAGTGCTAATTAACTCCCTTTGCTGATTTTTCACTAGCACTCTAGGCTTCACTCTGTTTCATACTGTACAAAAAAGGAAAACAGACACATCTTGACCACCAATGGACAGACAAGGAAACAATCACCAAAGACCCTGCACACTTGGGCAATGACAGAGACAGCAGCTCATCCTTAGTACCTGCAACTGAAACACCTGGTCCGACTGACTGCCTCATGTGGGTATCACAATCACAAGGAAACAACCACCAAAGACTCAGCATACTCAGACAATGGCAGAGACAGCCATCCATCCTCAGTACTTTTATCTGAAACACCTGGTCCGACTGACCGCCTCACCTGGGTATCACAAGGAGACAATCACTCAGAATACTCGGACAATGAGAGACATTCATCCTCAGTACATTTATCTGAAACACCTGGTCCGACCGACCGCCTCACCTGGGTATCACAAGGAAACAATCACTCAGCATACTCAGACAATCGTTCATCCTCAGTACTTTCATCTCAAATACCTGGTCTGACTGACCACCTCACCTGGGTATCCTCTGCACAGGTGTGATCAGGAGTGCGTTGATCTTCAGGCCCATTACCTCAGGCCGGGACTCCTGGGTCTGGATGAACTGGGCAAACTCACTGCTCTTCTGCATCCACTCCTGTTGGAGAGAGAGTTAAAAAGAGGAGAGGGAGGGTGTATAATACAGGGTTACGTTCACTGGTCATTTTCAGTATTTTTGCGGATAAGATCGGCATATATTGGAAATAAAATCAGCAACTGGTCAGATGTACTGGCTGACAATGTAAAGTGTAACGTAATGCTATTCATTTTTTTGAGGCTGTAAATTTGTAATGTAATCAGTGTTTTTTGAGGCAGCAAATGTAATCAGTTTACTGAGGCTGTGAATCTGTAATGTATTTATTTGATGTAATAAAAAATGTTAGGCTGTAAATGTGTAATGTAATAATTGTTCTTGAGGCTGTCATAATTTTTTTGCAATCAGTGTTTTGAGGCTAAAAAAACATAAATGTAAATGTGTCATGAATAATACTAATGTAATAATTGTTCTTGAGGCTGTAATAATTTTTTGGTAATCAGTGTTTTGAGGCAATAAAAAAAAAGAAAAAAGGTTTGAGGCTGTAACGTAATCAGTTATTTGGAGGCTGTAATGTAATCAACCATGGCGGAGGTGAAAGGACAGTATGCAGGCAGGAGCAGCCCCTCGGACTTTGAGTGTGCACAGTAACGTACCTGCAACACTGTCAGCGCCTGCTCGTGGTTGTTGGCGTACATGGAGTACAGCTTGAGGAAGGGGCCCAGGTGTTTGAATGCCTGTCCCACAGTGCTCTGCTCCATCAGCTCCAGCAGTGTGCTGTTGACCTCTTTGATCTGCTCGATGTTGCTGAACAGCTGTGCATGCACCTCTTCCGGCAAGATGCAGTTGAAGCGAAGGGGAAAGTAAAAGTACTGAAAGAAAAAGACTCCCATATCAAGAACTGCTGTGTAAAGGTCAAGGAGTTCTACTTCTAGTAAACACTGAAATATACAGTTACCAAGGAGAGAGAAATGGAATCTGCGTAATGACTTTTACTTGCCTTAAAGGTGAAACAATGAAAGCTTAAAATGTTGTTGAAATGTTCACATGTATCATCATTATGAGTTATAAACAATTATCATTAAGACACAGTCCCAAAGATTTGTTTTTTAACCCTCTTCATGTTAACTGCCTAACACCGTAACAGCAACAGGCTAACACAATATTTCAAAATGCACTGCCTTCAGTTGCACGTTATTGGTAATGGTATACATGTATCCTTCAGTCCAGAGAACAAAGTTGTGATCAATTAAAACCAATGCTGATACTTGTTAAGTTGTGAGTAAATGTTACAAATATGCATCCAGGCTTGCACAGCTACAGTTTTCAAATTCTAGTATTATATACATAGTATGATAGTATAATTCTGCCATAAAGCAAGTAATATTTTTCTCATTCTAGTTATGATATAAAAAACTTTAAATGTTAGTTGTTACAGGCCATTGATTCTCAAAACCACACCCTCACAGGCTCTGGTCTATCAGTTTTCAGTATTACTATCACCCAAATCATTTTTATCAAACTTACTTTGTGGATGAGTTCCAGATGGTTAAGATAGGCCTTTTCTGTCTGAAACAGTTCTTTGATAATCTTCCGTCGCCGGCGTTCTCGCCTGGCACATTCCAGAGCAACCTTCTCTCCAGGGCTGTCTGCATACAGGATTCCATCATCAACTGCGTCTGGTTCTGTCAGCTCTGAAACAGTGGTTTTTTTTTTTCAGTGTGTGTGTGTGTGTGTGTGTGTGTGTGTGTGTGTGTGTGAGTGAGTGTGTGTGTGTGTGTGTGTGTGTGTGTGTGTGTGTGTGTGTGTGTGTGTGTGAGAGAGAGAGAGAGAAGAGAGAGAGAGAGAGAGAGAGAGAGAGAGAGAGAGAGAGAGAGAGAGAGATCGTGGTAGAGGGTGTTTGCTTCCTTGCTACTAGTTCTACAGATATGATTATTTGATTAATGGTATTTGGCTATGTTAGTCTGTATTCTGCCTGTTTATGACATGTTTTATTATTTTTAACATTGCAGCACACCCTGTCTAAAGACAGGTTTGTTTAACGACACAATAACTTGCTGAATAAGTTTTCTGTCTTCCCGTTGTTCAATGTGTTACAATGTGATTCACATTCAGCAATCCCAGCAAATGTTCACACAAACACTAAACAGGTGGCCCCACAAATTAACAATATCCCTGATCCGGCCAACACATAATTATGATAATATATATATATCCAAGTCAAATCAAAAGTTACTAACTTATTAAGAAACTGTTTGCAGTAACTTAGAAAGGCTGCAGAAGTTGTTTTGTTTTTTTAATTTTTACACACATTAATAATAATAATAATAATTTATGTTATATAGCGCCTCAACAACAATTATATGAGCTCTTAGCGCTGTACAGATCAACAAATGCAATAGAACACACATCAATATGTTACTTAAATTAGACTAAAACAACAATTCTCTATCTATACATATTTCAATTCACGCATATAATATTCAAGATTCATTTTAAAACAGCATTTAGAATAAAAATACGAATTTAAACATTAAAACAATCTGCAAGTAACATTATATATTATTAATTATATTATATACTCACTCACTGACAGCTAACAATAACAGTCAAGTTTACCTTTCAGTCGACTTCTTGCAGACAACATCTTGCGTAGTTCTAGAACTTTATGGGAAGACTAGCAGTAGCACCAGCTGGAGATGTTAGTGCTTCAGAGTTGAAGCATTGGTCAAAGACCTAAAAAACACAAACAAATCAGGGATTTATTCAGTGCACTATAATATGAATTACCTTTAAAAAACAAACAAACAAATGTTCATCTAAATGTTTGTTAGTAATACTAATAGTCTAATTAGACTAATAGTAATACTATTACTAATACATTAATAGTAATAACACAATTTATATAGAGATGATTAAGATCTGTATTGTATTTATAATGCTACTGTTTCAGTGTTTGTCATTGTTAAGTACTGTCAAGTGTCACTGTGAGTGTGACTTAGCTTGTGACTAACCACATTGTACAGCATGCAACTGACAGGACCTCTTGTCACTTCTAAAGAGTGAAACAGAAAGATCTATACTATAGATATGTGTACACATGTATACATAAAACATACTATGTACATACTGTCGTACATGTATGGAACTGTTGAGAGTTTGCAGCTGCAGAGCTCTGCACACTGTTCTGGTTCATCTTCTAAAAATCAAAAACAAACAACTTAACAAGGGAGTCTTGAAGGACGTCATGCAAACACAACAATGACCAGTTGCCTACGGTAACGGTAATTCTCACGGTCTTAAATTCGAGTAAATACAAGGCACATTAACTCCACCTAAGGTACATGCTCTCATCTTCTCAATTCTGTATAAAACGAAGTGGGGGAAGACAACAACAACAACAGTCCTCGCTCTGGTTTCTTTTCGGCCTAAATTCTAGTTTTCTTTTGAGGTTCCGGGGTTGGGCAAAACATGAGATATTGAGGATAGTTCCAAATTTCTATATTACATGTTATGATTGCTGTGCACGTAAAAATACCATGTCCATCTTTAGGTATGAAAAGGCCTAACAGCAGGTATAACTTTATAAATATAAGACACAAATCGTCAAATGCAAGCAGAAATGTTTGATTGATGACTGTGGCTACTCTCGGGTACGAAGACACGGAGGAATGTTGCCATAATCTTTAGGTTCTTGCGAATTGTTTCTTCATTCCTCGTCAAAATCACTGAAACCGTTGCATTAACACAGAACGTATTTAGTTTGAAACAAATTACGGACGACATTTAACAAAGAGATGACAATCTATTACCAGTTTATCACCAACAACGCCGACAACCCCAACGCACACTCGCTGTTTTGAATTTACCTCTGAGGATTTGTTAAAATGTAGGATCGGAGTCAGAGACGCTAAATCACTCGGACAAACAAACCAAATGATCGTCTGTGCTCTCAGCTTATGTATTATGAACATGTTTATATAAAATTCTCAGAATATTGATCAAATGTCTCCTTTTGTTTGAATTGTGGAATATTCCACTCAGTAGTGACACACTCTAAGTGTAGACAGCACTTACGAAGGACAGCTAGTCCAAGGGAAGCAACTCATATTTTATGCACATTTCTTTGCAAAATCGGTTTTCCCCCTTACACCTCTCTGCCCGGTGTATGGGGGACCGTGTGCTGAGAGGTATGGGGCGGGGGCGGTGCAGGATGACGGGGAGAGGGTTGGAGAGTAGGTAGAAGGGCGAAGAGAGGGGTGGAGGGGAGGTATGGAGATGGGGAGAAGGGGGAAGCTGACTGACTGATAAAAATACTCGAGAATATAAATATTAGGCAAATGTTTAGTTTCACAATGTGCCCTCGCTAAAAAAAAAAAAAACATTTTTTTTTTAAATTTGGGGGGGGGGGGGGGGGGGAATGGGGGGGGGGGGGCGCCTTTGCAGGAGGCTTAGGGGTAGGCAGAGATACAGGGAGAAGGGTGCCGGGAGCTTCTGTCTAATTCGTTTTGTTTCAGTTTCTTTTTGCTCTCTGTGTGCTTCTTCTTCTTTCTCATTTTTATTCTTCACGTTGCTGCAGATGCTGTTGCTGACGCAGTTTTTGCACAGTGTAATTGAAGTTGTGTTTTTCTCTTTCTCTCCCAATCCCCCCCCCCAGCCCCCCGCCCCCCCTCTTCTTCACTCCTCTTGCTTCGCTAAAATACAAAGACCGAGGCAATTTTTCGCTTGACGTTCAAGCGATGCGGCAGCGAGTGAAATGTGAGAAATGCCAGAGTGGGTCAATTAATATCTGACGACAGACACGCAACTTCACAGGAGCCAGAGTCTACCTGCAGATGTAATCGCGCGGTAAGAAAGCACCGGCTACCAGACTCTGGCATCGTCGCCAGCCAGCTCGTTGTGGCGGAGGAAGAATAATGTGTGTGCTCGTCGGAGAATACCAGTCTTTGGCTTGTACTTCAGGTCAGTATAGTACGGCATACGAGTGGGAGCGGGTTCTGTTGAATTCCCTCTCTGTATCTGTCCCCCTCCCCTCTCTCTCTAATGTTACTCATCAGTAGCATAGCAAGGACTAGTTTAGGTTTTGACTGAATCTAAACTACATGCTTTCGAGTTCGAGTTTTCCTTGCCATGCTCTCCCCTGTTCTTGTTGTGTGTGTGTTGTTTTGTGTGTGTGTGTGTGTGTGTGTGTGTGTGTGTGTGTGTGTGTGTGTGTGTGTGTGTGTGTGTGTGTGTGTGTGTGTGTTCTCAGTATCTCCCCCCCTCCCCTCTCTCTGTCTCTCTGTGTGTCTTTCCCCTAGTTTCTCACCGCCGCCTGGATGCCCAAACCGAGTCGACTTGTTGTACCGCGTACCTCAGGTACACACCACAGACGGTCCTTCGCCGGGCAAAAACGCCCGTTGTATCAGGCGACCACGTGCAAGCGAAGTGCAGAGCGGCAGAAAATTGAAGTAATTAAGAGGCGCAGCCAACTTGCCGACGACCCTGCACATCTCGTGCAGCAGTGGGAGACCTGTGAAATAGTTCAGGCTGCGTGCAGGCATGCTCGCGCCCATCACTTTGTCTTGTATGCAGCAGGGCGCAAAACGGGGTTTTCTCTTTTCTCTTTTTATTTGGGTACCCCGTGATACCGCGTCAGTCGGAGTATCATTTTTACGCGGGTTACCTTTCGAAGTAGTGTGTGTTCCAGCGCCACGGCGGCGCCGCGTTACGTTAGAACTAAAATCTACGTTACTATTTGGGAAAAGAAGACTAGAAGAAAGAGAAAGAAGTTGAGTAGATTAAAGAAAAAGAGGAAAGAACAAGGAGGGTGAGAGAGAGAGAGAGAGAGAGAGAGAGAGAGAGAGAGAGAGAGAGAGAGAGAGAGAGAGAGAGAGAGAGAGAGAGAGAGAGAGAGAAGAGAGAGAGACAGACAGAGAGAGAGACAGACAGACAGTGACAGAGACAGACAGAGAGACAGGAAGGGGGGGGGGGGCAGACACTAAGACAGAGACAGAGAGAAAAACAACGACAAAGAGACAGAGACAAAGGCAAATATAAAGGCGGATAGACAGAACAGAGTAGAGAGAAAACGAAATAACAAGCAAAACAAACACAATCTGAAACAAGCATGACTGCAGGCGTTCCGCTAAAACAAGATCCAAACAGACCACGATCAGCAGAAACCGAATTTTCTTAGGGGGCGTAATCCCGGGTTGCGACAGTGACTATGTTATAATTAGAGTTTGCGCGCAAAAAAACGAAAGCCTCATCATGGAGGAACGTTTTTGCGGAAGGGACGACGTTAGACTGACACAGACAATGGCAGCAAATGAGTCTATTAGCTGTTCACCAGACTGCCTCCACCTCAGTATGTGCCAACAGCAGTGAATAGCGGAGAGAGAGAGAGAGAGAGAGAGAGAGAGAGAGAGAGAGAGAGAGAGAGAGAGAGAGAGAGAGAGAGAGAGAGAGAGAGAAGAGAGAGAGAGAAAAAAGAAAAGAAGAGAGGAGGAATGAGAGAGAGAGAGAGAGAGAGAGAGAGAGAGAGAGAGAGAGAGAGAGAGAGAGAGGGGAGAGAGAAAAGAGAGAGAAAAGAGAGAGAGAGAGAGATGAACTTTAATACTGAAGGATAAAGAGTTTAGGAAGAAGCCTGGTTTTACAAATGTCCTTGTTAAAATACAACAAAAACATCGAGAGAGAGAGAGAGAGAGAGAGAGAGAGAGAGAGAGAGAGAGAGAGAGAGAGAGAGAGAGAGAGAGAGAGAGAGAGAGAGAGAGAGAGAGAGAGAGATTATATATGACAGTATATCCAGTCACAACCTTTTGAAGAGAAAGGCGAACCAAAACTGATAGCGCATAATTATGTACCGAAACAAAGAACAATGCATATATACATATTAAAAATTGTTTTCAGTATTACACCCCCCCCGCCCCCAAAGTACATAATTTCATGTACAAAACGTGCGCATGAGTGTATGTACACACACACACACACACACACACACACACACACACACACAAAAGGAAGGGGGGGGGGGGGGGGGGGGGGGGGACCAAGAAAAAAGAACATGTGGTCAAGCGACCAGGTCCCAGAATCAGCAGACATCTCGTGCTTTTCTCTCGTTCACCATTAACCTAATCAGCGAAAGATCACAGGACTAAATGGCAGCGACTGAAGACAACATCTTTGCCAATAAAACGTCTGACTCTCGGTCAGCCTCCCCCCACCCCGACCCCGCCCCCCTCCTCACCCATCCATCCACTTCGTCCCTCCCCCACCTCAGCTCCTTCCTTGTTTCCGGCATCCACCCCCCTCCCCAGTCCCCCACCACCACCCCTAGCCACCCTAGTCCCGAGAAAAGCCAGCTTAATTGGCAAGAAGCGCGCAACAGAAGACACTGACGCCCCATCACCCAATCTGCACCAGCGACTCATCAGCGGGCCAATTTCACTCTCTCCGCTCGATCAGCCAAGACGCCAGAACACCATGTGTTCTTCCCTAATTAGTTCGCAGTTAGCTCGGTCCACGGGAGAGCCAGCAACTAAAGTCTGAAGTCAGCGAGAGAGAAGGAGGGAGAGAGAGAAGGAGAGAGGGTGAGAGAGACTCTCCGCTCCTTCGCTCGCTCGCTCAAACGCTGGCAGCCAAGCCGCGTTGAAAGTGAAACACAAGGAAGCCCCAAGGAAGGCAAGGAGCGAGTTCTAACGAAGGTCGTGGGAGAGAGGAAGCTGGAAGCACACCTTTTCCACTTCCTCTCCTTTTCCTCCCGAGAAAGCCGGCGGTCGCTGATTAGGTCCTGGTGGTGGGATAAGACAATTCTTCGCCGCCGCCTTGTCTGAGTGAGTCGGAGGCACCGAGAGGGCGCTTAGGGCCCAATTACCCCAACGGTGGCCGTGTTCGCTGTCCTCCTGTATCCAGGACGGGCTGCAGATTCGTTAAAGAGAGGAGTGTCCATTGTGTTGTTGTTCACTCACAGGCATTGTTCTTCATTAAGAGAGAGAGAGAGAGAGAGAGAGAGAGAGAGAGAGAGAGAGAGAGAGAGAGAGAAGAGCTCGAAAACTTTATTTTACAAGGATTGTAGTTAGTTCAGTCAAAAACCGCAACAGAGAGAGAGAGAGAGAGAGAGAGAGAGAGAGAGAGAGAGAGAGAGAGAGAGAGAGAGGGAGAGAGAGGATGCAAGAGAACCACGTAGACACTACCGGCACACAAAGAAAAGAAAGGAAGAAAGAAAAGAAAACAGCACAAACAGTTTCGGTAGACAACCGACATTTCAATCGTTTTACTGCAGCGTTTGACCACGTTAAGAATGGCACTGGACATTGCCTGGCCCGAAGAACATTGCAAACTACGATACTGGCAGTGAAACCTGTCACATTAAAGAGACTGTGCATAAATACTCTAGCTGACACGCACGGCTGACACAGCAAGTCCAGCGAGGTTATGGCCTGCTGGATGGTAGTGGTGCCAATGGTGGTGCCTACGAAGGGGGTGATCGCGAGGACGCTGTAGTGTCGGTGGTGGTGAAAGGGAGAGGGAAACGGAGGTGTCAAAAATCCAAGAAACTTAATTACCAACCTAATTGAAATTAGTTAACGTAACCAACTAGTGTGTGTGTGTGTGTGTGTGTGTGTGTGTGTGTGTGTGGAGAGAGGAGAGAGAGAGAGAGAGAGAGAGAGAGAGAGAGGAGAGAGAGAGAGAGAGAGAGAGAGAGAGAGAGAGAGAGAGAGAGAGAGAGCATGTCAACAGTTTTGTTGTTGTTCACCAGCAAGTTACCAACACATACAAAAACCACCAAAGGTCACTGTCAAACTGCTTCTTGCCCAGTCCAGCAGAAACAGTGTTTTTGTTGCAATTTGATCGAAACGCCAAAAACACTGGAGAAAAGGGACGCTGTGGACAAACTGAAGAAAAATTGTCGAATCGAGTTACTTCTGAAGTTTACGTTAATACTCTTAACCCTGTTTGGCATGGCAGGCTCTGGGAGAAATACAGAAAACCAGAGGGAAAAAAAGAATTGGTGCATAATTTCTTGCCGAAAAACTTCAACAATACCAAAAAGTTCGAGTGTTACCAAAAAGAAGACGAAAATAATGGACTACGGTAAAAAAAGAAAAAGAAAAAAAGAGAAGCAGCAACAACAACACGGCAGCAAGAAAGAAATGAAAACAACAGCAAACAAACAAACAAGTACTACAACAAAAACGGTTCAGCTTTTTGCGAAAAAGTTTTTTTTGGGTGAGTGTACAAGCACCCAAGGCTTCGGATATGACGGGGCAGTTTTTAACAGTTGTTTTGTAATTTCATCACCGCTTTAAAATGTTCTTCTCAGACCGGTTAGCATTTTTTATTATAAGTTTTCATTGGGGTGCAGTGGGGCGGTGGTATTTGGGGGATGGCAAGGTGTTGAAAATACATTTCTTGGAAAATGGGTACTGCCTACGCAGAAACTCAGCTTTAACCTACCGAAAACACAGAGCTATCCAAGGTTCCATCCTTAGAACAGCTCTAGAGAAATGTACTCACCTACACGACGACACATAAAGAACAATTAAAAACACAAGCGCTTTCGACACATGGCCTTCGTCTGGTGTAAGAAGATTTTAATTGTTTTTAATTGTTCTTTATGTGTCGTCGTATAGGTGAGTGCATTTTTCTAGAGCTGTTCTATTTTGTCAACCTCACCAGCTGTTGTTCACTCATTCCAAGGTTCCATCTAGTCAGAATATACCTTTGCCTTCTTCGCTTACTGCCAGGAATTCTGCCTTTCTGATTCATTCACCTTCACTCGCCCCTAATACTCTTCCAATACAGAGTGATATGTATCATAAACAGTGACTCTGACATTTACCCATGACTTGATCCTTAAAAAATAAATTTAAAAAATCGCCCTGTTATGAGATTCGGGAATGACCGGGCGTTAATTATCAAGTGAATGATTAACTTCCGCTTTCTCTTGACAGTTTTCACTATAACTTCCGCTTTCTCTTGACAATTTCCACTATAACTTCCGCTTTCTCTTGACAGGTTTCACTAAGTTCATTTCTATTATAGGCACTAGTTGAGACCGGTTTTTTTCTCTCCCAGTTTTATATTTTTCTTTACAGTTCCTCCTGCTCCTCCTGCTCCTCCTGCTCCTGCTCCTCCTGCTCCTCCTCCCCCTGCTCCTCCTGCTCCTCCTCTTGCTCCTCCTCCTGCTCCTCCTCTTCCTCCTCCTCCTGCTCCTCCTCCTCCTGCTCCTCCTCCTCCTCCTCCTCCTCCTGCTCCTCCTCCTCCTTTGTTCCTCCTCCTGCTCCTGCTCGTCCTGCTCCTCCTCCTGCTCCTCCTCCTCCTCCTCCTGCTCCTCCTCCTCCTGCTCCTCCTCCTGCTCCTGCTCCTCCTCTCTCCTCCTCTGCTCCTCCTCCTCCCCCTCCTCCTATTCTCCTGCTCCCCCTGCTCCCTCCCCCTGTCTCCTCCTGCTCCTCCTGCTCCTCCCTCCTCTCCTCCTCCTCCTGCTCCTCCTTCCTCTCCTCCTCCTCCTCCCCCTTTCCTCTCCTCCTCCTTCCCCCCTCCTCCTCTCCTCCCTCCTCCTCCTCCTGCTCCTCCTCCTCCTGCCTCCTCCTTCTCCTCCTGCTCCCCTCCTCCTGCTCCTCCTCCTTCCCTCCTGCTCCTCCCCCTTTCTCTCCTCCTCCTCCCTCCTCTCCTCCCCCTTTGCTCCTCCTCCTCCTCCTGCTCCTGCACCTCCTCTCTCCTCCTCCTCCTCCTCCTGCTCCTCCTCCTTCTTATTCTTAGTTATTACGAAAACCGCTGGTTTTGTTCTCATGTATTATTATTGTTATTTTTAGGCCTTTGGTTCTAAAAAACAAACAAAAACAAATTAGAAAGCCGAAGTGTTCCGGCTAATGCTGAAGAAATTGTTTAAAAAAATCTTTTCTGTAGTACTGGCGTGTTGCCAGTACTACAGAAAAATTTTTTTAAAACAATTTCGAAAGATACGGCGGGAGAAGAGAGGGGAGAGAGAGAGAGAGAGAGGAAAAAGAGAGAGAGTGAGAGAGAGAGAGAGAGAGAGAGAAGAGAGAGAGAGAGAAAAGGAGAGAGAGAAAAGGAGAGAGAGAGAGAGAGAGAAACACGACTGGCAGCAATTATTATAGAGGGGACCGCAAACAGCTGCTGCCCCCTATAATAAGGTGATTATTCAGCCCATCAGGGGCCACAACTGTGCATTGGTCCCATTACCTCTTCTTCGTTACAAGGGGGCACACCCTATTAGAAGAGTTTGGGACAAAAAAAAAAAAAAAAAAAAGAAGAAGAAAAAAAGCCCTGTGCCCTTTTTCTGGCTTCTTCTGTTCAGTCATTTGGCTGGATTTGGTTTTTATGTTTCTCTCCTTCCGTTGACTCAGATAGGATACTGCTGCCGCTGCTGCTGTTGCTGCTGACCATAATAAAACCTTATTTCTGTACAGTATAGACATTAGCATGAAAGCCACAGTGGAAAATGTTCCATTGCTACATTACAACTTTGTCCGTTAGTCTAACTGGATGAGTAGAGAGAGTCAAAGAGAGAGAGAGAGAGAGAGAAGAGGATGAGAGAGAGAGAGAGAGAGAGAGAGAGAGAGAAGAGAGAGAGAGAGAGAGAGAGAGAGAAGAGAGAAGAGAGAGAGAGAGAGAGAGGGATGAAAGAAAAGGAAAGGATGGGAGAGAGAGAGAGAGAGAGAGAGAGAGAGAGAGAGAGAGAGAGAGAGAGAGAGAGAGAGAGAGAGAGAGAGAGAGAGAGAGAGAGAGAGAGAGAGAGAGAGAGAGAGATGCACAAGGACATCTATTTGCCAGAGCATACAAAAAAAAAAAAAAAAAAAAAAAAAACCCAACAACCGGAGTTTGTGAAAGCCACGGGGGCAGGTTTGACTTTGATGAGAAATTTGTTCCTTTCACTTGCACCGAAGGCGCACTAATGAAGCTGTAGGCACGTAATGAGCTCAGGCTTCGTAATCAGCGTTAGTTTGAACGCGCCTTTCCTTCTGCAGATGGCAACCACAAAATCAGCGAGGGCAAAAAGTCTGGGGCGGAAAGCGTGCAGAAATGGGTTCCTCCGGCTTTAGTGTGTATGTTCATGTCAGAATGTTTGTGGACTCCAAGCCGGTTGCTGAGGCGTAAGAAGTTGGAAGGGAGAATTATGACCACCGCTAAACTGAGGCAAGCGATAGCTTCCACCGACACGGGGAATTTTGTGGCTGTCTATGTTTTTATCTGTTTGTCTTTGTCATGATTCTGGTCTGTCTGCCTGTACGTCTGTCTGTCTATTTTAGTAACGTACACAGTCTATTCCTCTTCTCTCTCTCTTTCTAATTTCCCCCTTCCTCTTCTTTCTCTCCCCCCTTTCTCTCTCCCTCTCTTCTCGTCTGTCTCTTTCCTCCTCTTTATTCCTCTCTTCCTCTCCGTTTCTTTATTCCTCCCTCTCCTCCTCTCCCCCTCTCTCTCCCACCGCGTCTAGTTCTTTTCTTTCGTCATGCGCATGTATATTATGCTGGATATAAAAACTGTACGGTATAATTATGGACTTATTGCATTACCGTCGTAAACAAATTTCTTGTTCGTTCGTTCTCTTTCCTCCTCTCCTTCCCTTCATCTCATTCTCTCTCTTTCTCTCTCTTTCTCTTTCTCTCCTCGGTCTTCCTCTCTCCCTTTATTTTTCTCCCTGTCCGTTTTTCTCTCTCTTGCCTTCTAGTTTTGTTAGATGTGATCTTATGTATTTTACTATCATTTTCCGTTATTCGTTTAATACGGTTTTGTAATTCTCTCTCTGTCTGTGCCTCTCTCTGTGTGTCTCTGTCTCTTCTTGTGTGTCTCTGTCTCTCTCTTCTCTCTGTTCTGTGTGTGTGTGTGTGTGTGTGTGTGTGTGTGTGTGTGTGTGTGTGTGTGTGTGTGTGTGTGTGTGTGTGTGTGTGTGTGTGTGTGTGTGTGTGTGTGTGTGTGTGTGTGTGTGTGTGTGTGTGTGTGTGTGTGTGTCTCTCTCTCTCTCTCTTGAGAAATCAGATTCGCTCTTGTCTGCTTTTGCTTTATTTTAGCTCTCTTTGTGTGTTTTAGACAGATAATTGTTGCTTCAAGTTGTTGCCGCTTGTTTTACGTTTTGCATGCGTTAGGTAAAATGGTTCAATTTGCTGCCAGTGCCCTGTTTTGACCTGTTCGTTTACCTTCTCCATTTAGTCTTGTCTATTAGAATTTTTATGAAGCTGCACGGCAGACAGGCTAAAACTTGTTGGTCGCATTTCTTACAGGTATGTTACAATGTACGATGAAAGGAGTGACGTCAAGAGTTTAATGAAAACCAATTAATGGCTTTGAGTTTAATTTTATTTCGTTGAAGAAGAAGAAGAAGAAGAAGAAGAAGAAGAAGAAGAAGAAGAAGAAGAAAGGAGGAGGAGGAGGAGGAGGAGGAGGAGAAGAAGGAGGAGGAGGAGAGAAGAAGAAGAAGAAGAAGAAGAAGAAGAAAAGAAGAAGAGGAGGAGGAGGAGGAGGAGGAGGAGGAGGAGGAGAGAAGAAGAAGAAGAAGAAGAAGAAGAAGAAGAAGAAGAAGAAAGAAAGAAAGAAAGAAAGAAAGAAAGAAAGAAAGAAAGAAAGAAGGAAAGCAAGCAAGCATATCGACGCGAACATGTACATGTGCATTTGTCGATTTGACATGACGCACGGGAGTGTCTCATTAGTGCTGGAGAGTTGGGAGTGTGGCTGGGGTTGGTTGGTCAACTGGGATATGAACTTTCTTGGATTATGCAACAACCGTGCGCAGCCACTCATTAGCACACACTTTCTTTGATCTTTTTTGATTTGTCTGAGTAAACCCCCCCCCCCCCCCCTTAAAAAAAACACAAACAACACACACACACACACACACACACACACACACACACACACACACACACACACACACACACACACACACACACACACACCCCACCCCGCACCGCACGCAGCGCACGCACGCACGCACGCACGCACGCACGCACGCACCACGCACGCACGCACGCACGCACGCACCCCGCACCACACACAACAAAACAAACAACAACACAAAACAACAACAACAACAACAAAACAAAACCCAAAACAAAACCACACACAAAACACACACACACACACACACACACACACACACACACACACACACACACACACACACACAAAAACACACACACGCACACACACACACACACCCCGCACGCACGCACCACACAAAAACACACACACAACACACACACAAACACACCAACAAACAACCAAAAAACAACCAATCGACCAACCAACCAACCAACCAACCAACCAGCCAAAAACAACTACAAAGGAAAAACAAACATCAAACAAACAACAAGAACAAGAACAAAACTGATCTTAATAAAAAAGTTTTGGCTTTCCCAAAGTATATAGAATACAAATTGGGCTTTCTTTATTGCCAGAAACGATCGATACGTTTTGAAGCGACAGAAAATGTCAACAAAGGAGCGATAGTGTTTTTCACTAGTACCATTCGCACAACCCGTACACCATGACTTGGCCTGTAAGAAATCTGAACCCGCAGAAATTAACAAATAAGCTGCGCAAATCACACTGAGGGTACATATACTAAAGTTGTTTAAATCAAACGTGTGAGCCGGTTTGGCCTAGCGGTAAGGCGTTAGGCTGGTAAGCGGAGGGACCTCGGTTCGAATCTGCTTCGGCTCTCCTTTTCTCCTCAAAAGTTGTGGTCTGTGGACACTGTCTTGTGGCTTTGTCCCTCACAATTATGAAACATTAAAATGGCTCTCATTGCAGCCCATCTTAATGCAGGTGTCATTCTCGTGGTGACAGTGTAGCGCGGATAGGTATATAATCTCCCCCCCCCCCCCCCCCCCACCACCACCTCCATACCCCTTTCCCCCCTTCTCCCCGTCCGTAATAAACCGTATGGTTTCTGTGGACGTTAAGCACCATGTTTACATTACACATCATTTTGTGTTAGAAGAAGAGCTGGAGAAAAATAAAAAATATAGGAAAAATAAAAAATAAAAAAAGAAT
>JABMCL010000793.1:107500-112500 GCA_018857735.1 Alviniconcha marisindica
TGTTTTGGGGGCCATATACTCGCACTGTGAAACAAGCTAGCCCAGCGGTGACTCGGCAGTCATCAGCCTTGAAGACACATACAGCTATAGTGTACCTGGCTGTCATAACTCGCACTGTGCAACATCCTGAGCTCAGCGGTGACACGGTAATCGTCAGTCTTTATGACACAGCTATAGTGTACCTGACTGTCATAACTCGCACTGTGCAACATCCTGAGCTCAGCGGTGACACGGTAATAGTCAGTCTTATGACACAGCTATAGTGTACCTGACTGTCATAACTCGCACTGTGCAACACGACTTTGCCGGCTGGCAGCTATGTAGCTTAGTGGGTTATTCTCTGACGGAGCTTGGCACCTAAAAGAGTTATAATTATGGCCTTTCGAGTCGAAACTGGTTTTTATCCTTGCAGTTAAAAGACAGGAAGATAAATTTACAGAGGAAATTTTAAGTATCGTGTGTATCTATGTTAAACAGTCTTTGCTTTTTTTCGGCTTTGGCCCACTGCATCAAATGTTTTTCTTCTTCCTCCCCCGCACCCTTTAAATGAAACAATAATAATTAAAAAAGAAGAAGTCTTTTAACATAAGTGATATTAGACTGATCTTACAATTATCATGCTAACAACATGCAAGTTGCAGCAATTAAATTTATGTTAAAAAAAAGGTGCGTCAAACAGATTTAATTTATTGTCTTCATTTTTATGCATTCAGCAGGGTGCTTTTAAGCAATATCCTCAAAATCAAATTAAACCACTGATCACAGTTACACACGAACGCATAAAAATGAAAAAACAAAACCACACACACACACACACACACACACACACACACACACACACACACACACACACACACACACACCACGCACGCACGCACGCAACACACACACACACCACACACAATACCCACACACACACTACACACACACCACACACACACACACACACACACAACACACACACACACACACACACACACACACACACACACAAACCCCCACCCGCCCCACCCCCAAACAAACAAACAAACAAACAAACAAAAAAACACCCTCTAATTGTGAACAACAAGGACTGGTGCAATTTGATTGGAAGATATTGCTTAAAAGCACCCTGTTTAGTTTACATCGAATGTAGAAGACGAGTTTCGTGAGTGACGCTTGCAGGCTTGGATGTACACAGCATTGTTAATTGTCGTCCAGCTCGCATGTCGCACACTGAGGCCTCTGCAATCGTTGACCTTGAGCGATGTCGGCGCACGTACGTCACGAACATCGAGTAATTAGTCGATGGCGGCACCGAGAAAAGAGCTTGTTTTCTAAATTCGGTCTAAAAATCCGTGGTGCATTTGAACCCAGAGTATTTTAATCACAAGCTTTCAGCTATTTTGCCCGTGGGAAAGAACAGTTTTGAGAAGGCCATTACTTCAGTTGATTTAACGTCATGGCGATCGATCGTTCATGTCAAGGTGGGCCGGTTTTAGTGGAAAGGCGTTAGGCTGGTAAGCAGAAGGACCTCGGTTCGATTCCGCTTCGGCTGTCCCTTCTCTTCAAAAGTTGTGGTCTGTGGACACTGTCTTGTGACTCTGTACCTCACAATTAATGAAACATTAAAATGGCTCTCATCGCTGCCCATCTTAATGCAGGAGACATTCTGGTGGTGACAGTGTAGCGATAGTATATTATATAATATCCCTCCCCCCCCCGCTCCTTCTTTCCCCGTACCTAATAAGCCTTACTGTTTCTTTGGACGTTAAGCGCCATGTTTACTTTTTTTTAAACTTAAAAAAAAAAATCAAAAAAATCATCGACTTTTAATTTGTTTTTGTTATTGTGTAGGCCGTTTTGATTGCTCCACACCTACCATTTTGGAAAAGTGACTTGAGAACACTGCAGTAATAATACACGATTCACATGACAGGTATAAATAAATACATGAAATAGGTATTTGGTTTTTAACCCCCAGTGAAGCATAACGGTTACATCAGGGGGAAAACTAGACAGATAGATCGGTCCCCTGGTTCAGGGGCTGTGTGAGAGTCGAGGTGGGCGTCCTGGGCTGTCCCCAACGAGCCTTTTGGTTTCCCTGGGCGAAAAATTTATTACGTGCTTCGGCATTGGTCCAACTTGTCCCAATTGTCAACGACTTTGAGGACAAAAGCATCACTTTATCACTTCATCACCGCCGCGTCCTCCATAGTTCAGGAGCTGTGTGAGAGCGAGGGGGCCGTCCTGGGCTGCCGTCCTAAGAGCCCTTTTGGTTCGGGACGTAAAGCTTTTTGAACCCGTTCGGCATTGGGCTCAGTTGTCCCCAATATGTCAACTGACATCTGAGGGCATTAAGCAACACTACCTACCACCTACCCTAAAAAAATCAAAAAAAAAACACACCCCTGTGGGAAAAGATACCCCTATCGGGGGCGCCCAACTCCCCCCCCCCCCCCCCCCCCCCCCCCCCCCCCCCCCCCCCCCCCAACACCCCCCGGGAAAAAAAAAGAGAACGAGAAAAATCAACGCAATACTTCCCCGAAAAAAAAACAAACCAAAAACTTTAAATTCTGGGGGGCGGGGTTGTGGGTGAAAATTTTGGCGATTAGTTTCCCGGTGGTAGGGTTGATTGATCAGTGGATGCCCTTGGGGGAAAGGTTATGTAAATGTAATTATTGGCAGATGGTCTTTTAAAAACTAATTTAGATGTTTACCGGCTCTCTCTCTCTCTCTCTTTTCTCTCTCTCCCTCTCCCCTCTTCTCTCTCCCTCTCCTCTCCCCCTCCCTCTCTCTCTCCCCCTTCTTTTTTTCTCTCTCTCTCTCTCTCTCTCTCTCTCTCTCTCTCTCCTCTCTCCCCTCTCCCCCCCCCCCCTCTCTCCCCCCCCCTAGTTGTTAAAAGGTCTAAATGAACCTAAACTACAAACCTTGGAAAATAAAGTTTTCGAGTTCTAGCTCTCTCTCAGCCTCACACCCCTTTCCCTTTGCCGATCTCCTCTCTCTGTCTCTCTCTGTGTCTCTCTCTGTCTCTGTCTCTCTCCGTCTCAGTCTGTCTCTGTCTCTGCTGTCTGTCTGTCTGTCTGTCTGTGTCTGTGCCTCTCTTTCTCTGTCTCTGTCTGTCTGTCTGTCTGTCTTTCCCTTCCTATCTCTCCATTCTTCTCTTTCTCTCACTGCCACCTCTCCACCCATCCCTCTCTTTTCCTTTGTCCCACTCCCCTTCTCCTTCTCTGTTTCTTTTTCCTCCTCCTCCTCCTTCTTCTTCTTCTTCTCTGTCTGTGTCTGTGTCTGTGTCTGTAGCTGTCTGTCTCTCTGCCTCTCTCCCTGTCTCTGTCTCTCTGTCCCTGTCTCTCTCTGTCTCTCTGTCTTTCCCTGTCTCTGTCTCTCTGTCCCTGTCTCTGTCTCTCGCTGTCCCTGTCTCTGTCTCTCTGTCCCTGTCTCTCTCTGTCTCTCTGTGTGTCTCTGTCTCTCTCTGTCTCTCCTTCTGTCGGCGTTGTTTCTCTGCCTGTCCGTTTCTCTTCGTCGCCCCATCACCTTCTTTCCCTCTGTCTTCCGTGCCTTAAATTTGCAGTCTCTTGTGCTTCTGTGTCTAATTTTCTCCCTGTCTGTCTGCTGTGCCACTGTCATTCTGATAATTGAACATGCACGGCAGGAGAGAGAGAGAGAGAGAGAGAGAGAGAGAGAGAGAGAGAGAGAGAGAGAGAGAGAGAGAGAGAGAGAGAGAGAGAGAGAGAGAGAGAGAGAGAGAGAGAGAGAGAGAGAGAGAGAGAGAGAGAGACAGACAGACAGACAGACAGACAGACAGACAGACGGACAGACGGACAGACAGAACATTCATCACACCACCTCGTAGACAGACAAACAGACGTGCATACAGACACCAGCTAATGTTGTCATCCCGGGACACATCTATCAAGGCACTGACGGAACAAGCGGAGCAGTTCACCAGACCGTTGTTGGGGTGGGGGGGTGGGGGGGGGGGGGGTGGGGGGGGGGGGAAGAGTGAGAGGGGGGGGGGGGGGAGCTCCCATTAGCACTGACAAGATTCATGGCCCAGCCTTGCTCATTAGGCCGTGTTCGAGCGACATCACCGTTCTCGTCTCTCTCTCTCTCTCTCTCTCTCTCTCTCCCCACCTCGCTCCTGCTTCCCCCCTGCTGTTCACGCCGCAAATGGCATTTTAACTTGCACGGATGCAGCCAGCATCCTCTACAGAGTTGCCGCCTCTTGGTTTAGACCTTCGGCCTCGGCGACGGCGACTGATTCGGCGTTCGTATTGTTTCACTTCTTCCTCAGTTTTCGCGCAAATGATCAGTCAGTGGCCCAGTCATGAACAGCTGTACTCGCTGTGTTGTGGACAGACTGTAGTGGTATTGTTGCCTTCGTTTTTGGCGCAGATGGTAAACTAGTTGTTTAGGCAGGAAAAAGCTATATTATACTCACTGCGTTTTGAATGGACTGTAGTGTATTGTGGCCTTCGTTTTCACGCAGGTGATCAGTTAGTGGTCTACAAAGGAAAAATATACTCACTGTGTTGTAGATAGACTGTATGTAGGTGGTATTGTTGTCTTCGTTTTTGTGCAGGTAGTCAGCCAGTGGTATAGGCAGGAAACGCTATACTCGATCCATGTTGTGCATAGGCTGTACTCGATGTAGGTGGTTGCCTTCGTTTTTGTGCAGGTAGTCAGCCAGTGGTATAGGCAGGAAACGCTATACTCGATCCATGTTGTGGATAGGCTGTATGTAGGTGGTTGCCTTCGTTTTTGTGCAGGTAGTCAGCCAATGGTATAGGCAGGAAACGCTATACTCGATCCATGTTGTGCATAGGCTGTACTCCGTCGATGTAGGTGGTTGCCTTCGTTTTTGTGCAGGTGATCAGTTAGTGGTTTAGGCAGGAAAAGCTAACCTCACAGTGTTCTGGAGAGATTGTAGGAAGTTCAGGAGGAGTCGGAATCAGTTGCCTGTCCACCCGTCGTTTGGGAGGAGTGCTGCCCAGACCTGCAGTGACAGTGACACACTGACA
>JABMCL010000793.1:117500-127500 GCA_018857735.1 Alviniconcha marisindica
CAGGATATAGCGGTTTTTGATCAGTGATCAAAATGGTCGAGCATTATTCAATGCTTTGATGTTCCCGATTATTTGTTGGGTGTGGGTTTAGATTATCAAAGTCCAAATCAGTGCTTGGGAGTCGATTTATATATCCATAACTGTATAGTATACGTAGGCCTTGATCTGGCAAAGAGCTGCTGTGAACTCTTTGGACAAGAATGAATTGGCAGAACATGGCGATTTGACGTAGATCTGTATTAAAGAAGCTGGACAGGTCCCTTGCTGCAAGTTCTACCCACAGACATAGAATAATAGAGACAGCTTATCTGGTAATTCTTACTGAAGGAGCACTTAAAGCGATCGCGCGGAGTGAAGTCCCTTGAACGTCACCCCAAAGTTCCGACCGCGAACCGTTTTGACAGCGAAGATGTCATGTTGTGCGGCGATCAGCTGGTCAAGAACGGACAATATAGTAGTAGTAGTAGTAGTAGTAGTAGTAGTAGTAGTGGTAGCCGTAAGAGGAAGAAGAAGAAGAAGAAGAAGGAGAAGAAGAATGGAAATTTGTAAAGCGCCTACCCAGCGGCTCAAAGCGCTGAACAAGCATAATATATAACACACATTATGTACATCGAGATGGAAAATTTAACAGAAAACTAACACATAATGTAGACATCAACAAGGGTTCAAGCAGAAATTAAGGATGCACACACACACACACACACACACACACACACACACACACACACACACACACACACACACACACACACACACACACACACACACACACACACACACACACACACACACACACACACACACACACACACACACACACACACACACACGTAGTAGGAGTAGTAGTAGCAACAGCAGCAGCAGCAGCAGCAGCAGCAGCACTAGTAGTAGCAGCGCCAGCAGCAGCAGCAGTAGTAGTAGTAGCCTAGTGGCAGTAGCAGCCGCACTGAGGGGCCGGTTCGGCAGGCTATGTTGATGTGGGTTTGGGTTTTCCGGTCCTGACTGAGTGAGTCAAGGTGGTGTAGGATCAGTTCCGGGTCGTCATTATCGGACACCTCCATCACCGCCCGCGGCACCTCGTGCATGCAAGCTGACCCACTTCTTGTGTCGCAGGGCAGCTAGCCATTGCTAGTCGTCATGGCCACAGTGACGTCATAAATTGTGACGTCAATACCTCTATGGGTCACTTGATCCCTGGTCATGTGAATTAAGTTTGCCGATTAATAAACATGTAATGGCGTGGAGTGGTAGAACAGGACAGGACACAGGCAGCGGAGTCAGTCAAAATGGAGACCACAAAATGCCGGGCTGACAATTGTGTTTCCTTGGCCCGCACAAATACAGTTTCCTCAACAATAACTAAACTAATTAAAACATGAAATACATCAAATAAAAGCTACAGTTACAACCTTTAAACCGTATAAACAAAATGTACACACATGACTTATTTAATTTACAACAAGAGTGGGAAGCGTGTCTTGCACCTCAGTGTCTATAAGCAGATTCGTACAACTAAATCACAACTAACACAATGTACAAAACATAACTGTCGCTAAAACTTATATCAGAATAAAGAGCACGCTCCCACGGTTAAAATGGTACATAACAATTACAATACAACGCTCTGTAAGAGAAGCAAGACACACTCAAAGACTAGCACTAAAACAATCGGTGCGAACTTTCGCCTGGGGCGCGTTATTTTAGTCGCAGCAGCGCTGATAGTGATACCAAGTAGTCTATGAATACAACTTAGCTTCTACAGTACACAATACTTAATAAGTTAATTTCAACCCAAAATAAACACTAAACATGAAGTCAGCTAAGCAAAATACTATACGACAAAGCATTGATCGACACAGAATTACTTTAATCGAGTCAAAACAACGATTCACTACCATTCACTAGTACTAAACAGAGAATGCGCCATGCAGACGACGGCTATAAAAAGAATGGACCCAGAGAGGCATGGGCCCCGTCCCTAAAGCCTATGGTTCTGTGGACGTAAGCACCATGTTAAAGGCATCGCTACTGATTAAGCTCGATCCTGCGTCTAAATAAGATCTAAATAAACATTCTAAGATGCCAAATTATATTACACATGGCTTGGTGCATAAAAAGGGACTAGGTAAACAAAGAGTAGGTAAACAAACAAGCGGTCAAAATATTAAGGGAGTAAACAGATTTGAAAATGGCGCGCACCGGCGGCTATTGCCGGTCGGCTGTGAGAAGGCCATGTGGCGTACGCAACACGCAGCGCTTCAAAACAAAACGTCGTCTGCTCCGGTTCCCGGGTTACTAACAGTACAATAATGAAATTGCATGGATCTGATAACCGGGGCGGGATTATTGTAAAAACGTACAAAGAGCACTTGCTCACAAACAAATAACAAAAAAAACAAAACAACAACAACAACAACAAAACAACCAATAAAAAATAAAAATAAAATAAAAATTCCAACCTTAAACAAATCTGACTGCTAGGGGTTTGGAATGAGATAAAAACACACGAAAGGTTGCATAGTTCAGGAGCTGTGTGAGAGTCGAGGTGGCCGTCCTGGGCTTTCCGTCCTAACGAGCCTTCTGGTTTCCGTGGACGTAAAGCTGTATTGAACCCTGCTTCGGCATCGGTCTCAGCTTGTCCCTAATATGTCAACCGACATCAGAGGACATTAAGCAACACTACCTACCTACGTACTACCTACGAAAGGTTGCGAGGAAGGACGCTCGTTTCAATTTGATTCTGCAACAAACCTATTCATCAACTGCAGGTTAAGTAGATTAAAATTAATGTCATTAATATTTTTATATCATCGTTTGTTTGTGTATTACCTATCTGTCTGCTGCTTCACAAAGGTGTCAGTCGTTAAAAAGTTGCGCATGTTTTGTATCGTCTAATTAAAAAAACGTTTTTTTTTTTTTTTCTCCAAACCTTTTGTGTTTCGAGTTTTAAATTTGTCGACGCCTGGTGTGTCGGGAGTGGATGGCTGTTTTTGATAGGTAGTTAATTAGGTTTTGGATTTTTCCTCTCAGTCGCTCGGGGTTACCCCAGTCAGAGGTTGGGACGATGCAAAAAGTGTGCAAACGTGTTCAGTTATACTGAACTCCCCCACCCCCCCCCTCCCCCCAACTTCTTTTTGTCTCAACCGTGTTAGCGTATGGTGGACTGTATCCCATCTGTGTACAACCACAGGGAAAATGCCCTAGGAAGACCACCGCTGACGATGCAGCTACTGCTACTTCGCCACAGTGCGATATCCATCACGACTGATGCCTGTGTAAGTGCCACATCGCATTATAATGCAGGTAACCCCGGGGCTCGATCTGTTGGACTCTGATCACACAACCACAGCGAGTAAAAGAGGATCAGCGTTTCTTAACACGTGTCAGCTACAGCTAGACCTCCACCCTCCCTATCCTCCACCGCGGCCCCCGCCCCTAATTCCCTTCACTCCCCTCCCCCCGATTCCCTTCACTCTCCTCCCCCCAATTCCCTTCGCCCCCTCCTCCAATTCCCTTCATTCTCTCCCCCCAATTCCCTTCACTCTCCTCCCCCCAATTCCCTTCGCCCCCTCCCCCAATTCCCTTCATTCTCTCCCCCCCCAATTCCCTTCACTCCCCCAATTCCCTTCACCCCCAATTCCCTTTACTCCCTCTCCCCAATTCCTACGCTCCCCCCCACTTCCCTTCTCCCTCCTCCCCCAATTCACTTCACTCCCTCCCCCCAATTCCCTACCCCCCCCAGTTCCTCACCCCCATTCCCTTCACTCCTCCCCCAATTCCCTTCACCCCCATCCCTTCACCCCTCCCCCCTCCCTACACCCCCAGTTCCCTTCACTCCCTCCCCAATTCCCTTCACTCCCCAGAGTTCCCTCACTCCCCCAGTTCCCTTCACTCCCTCCCCCAATTCCTTCACTCCCCATCCCTTCACCCCCATTCCTTCATCCCAATTCCCTTCACTCCCTCCCCCAGTTCCCTTCACTCCCCCCAGTTCCCTTCACTCCCTCCCCCCAATTTCCTTCACTTCCCCCAATTCCCTTCACCCCAGTTCCATTCCTCCCTCCCCCTAATTCCTTCACACCCACAATTTCCTTCACCCCCAATTCCCTCACTTCCCCCAATTCCCTTCACTCCTCCACCCAATTTCTTCACTCCCCAGTTCCCTTCACTCCCAGTTCCCTTCACTCCCCCCAGTTCCCTTCACTCCTCCCCATTTCCCTTCACTCCCCCAGTTGCCTTCACCCCAAATGCCTTCGTCCCCCCCCCCCCCAAGTTTGCTCGCCCCCCGCCTTTCCCCTTCCCGAACATAAACATATCCACGCCCTCCTCCTCCCCATCCCCCTCCCTCCCCCCGCTGCCTCCCCCCCTCCCTTCACCCCCGCCTTCCCCCTTCACTCCCCCCCCCACCCCCACACAGCATGAACATGAACATACTCCACGCCTTCCTCCTCCCACCTACCTTCCCCACCCCCACCCCCATCCCCGCGCCCTTCCTTGGGGACTCCTCGTAACAACGCATACCTTTCTCCCTTCATAGTCTCTTCACTCATCGATGATATCACTAGATCATCGCATCCTTGATCCTTCAAAGTGCGCTGGGGGGCCGGTTCGGCTGGCTCAGCTTCACTGACACTCATTCACGGTCCGGGACACTTTGCGAGAGGGCCAGGCTTAGCTAAATACCACCGTATGAATTGGAATGAGTAAAGTCCGACCGACACTGACCAGACTCGAGAGTGACCGTTTCACTGCCGCATGCACACAGGCGTGTTGAAATGTGTGTGTGTGTGTGTATGTGTGTGCTTGTGCGAGTGTATGGGTGGGTGCGAGCGTGGTTTTTATTTTTCACGTTGAAGAAAAACTGGACGGCAAAACCAGAAATCGTGTCGGCGTATTAGCTGGGCGGCGCGTGTAATCCAAACCTCAAACGTTCAGGACTGACAGCTGGATTTTTGAAGCGTCCTTTACAGACATGATGGACACTGATGCGAGTATGAAGGAGGATGTACCGATTTATTCAGAGGAGCAAGGTCAGTTGGAATGTCGCATATTATGATAATTAATTTTCTGACGTTTGCACTAGTGCGGTATAGGTCAGTTTGTTGGTTGACGATGATGTTGGTGTTTGATAGTTCAGTTTAAGATGGTATCTATGGGCTTGGAAAGCCCATATACGCCCCACCCTGTTTGACAGAAATTTTCACAGCATTGCCCTTGAAACAGTTCCACTATTCGTCTGACTGACGATGGCCCCCTCTCGTCCTTTCAAACAAGATCGTCTAGCGCTTCCTCTTTCCACGCCTCTCTCCTCCAGGGGGTCGACGTGGGATGCCCTTAGCTTTGTGCCCGCAGGTAGTGTCTCAAGCTCCTCAACACTTTAGATCTTCCGCCGGAGTCGCAAGCCGCTTGTGATGGTGCTTGCTTCGCCCGCAGTCTATCTGCTCGGTCATGATTATTGGCAATGACTCCAGCATGGCCAGGGTAGTATATCCACAGGAGCCTTGGAAGGTGTACTTTATGTGTGTTATAATTATGTTTGTTCAGCGTTTTGAGCCGCGGGGTAGACGCTTTACAAATTTCCATTGTTATTATCATTATTAAGGTGAATGTCTAACATTGACTCAGGCTGGTCTGGGCTTCCCATTCCACTTTTCACTTTTTGTAGCAAGCCGACTGAATCTGTGAGGATGATGGTATGTGTGTTGTGAGTCACCTCTTGAGGCATATTTCAGCGGAGAGCATATGTGACTGTATCCACCTCCATCATTAAGCTGGAGGTTGAGACCCTATAGGCTGCACTGTCTTGCTCGACAGTGAAGACCCGCCCTGACTGACATTTAACATTGCCTACGGAATAGTCCCCTTTCGGGAAGACGATAAGGCAGCTTGCATCAAAACGGTTCGTTAGTTTAGTGCTGCTTTTATATTTCTATTTATTCATTTGTTTGTTATTACTATTACTTGCAACAGACTGACTGTGGCTCTTGATATTTAACGCCCAGACAACCACGGAAGTCCTATCAGGGCGAAACACGTCATGAACCAGCAGCCCGACAACCAGCGGTTTATCCAATTGTATTGACACTTGGCAATAAAGCTGTGCTGTATTATAAACACTCTCTCTCTCTCTCTCTCTCACACACACACACACACACACACACACACCACACCCACCAGCACGCACGCACACACACACACACACACACACACACACACACACACACACACCACACACCACACACACAGCACACACACCACACACACGCACACACACACACACATACACACACACACACACACACACACACACACACACACACACACACACACACACACACACACACACACACACACACACACACACACAGAGGCTGATCTATTTTGAGCACAGAAGCCTAAAAACAGTTTAAAGAGCATCAAGGGGCAGGTGCATGGAGTATGGAGCTCAGTACGTGTGTGTGTGTGTGTGTGTGTGTGTGTGTGTGTGTGTGTGTGTGTTTACCGAATTTCTGCACCCTCCTCAATAGCCCACAACGTGAGTACAGCCGACAGTTCAGTGAGGGTTTAGCGTTTGCTGGGTAAATCATTTTGCTCCTAACCGTACCATAAATGCGGAAGAAGGCGGGTTTTGTTGTTGTTGTTGTTGTTGTTGTTGTTGTGGTGGTGGTTTTTGTGGCCATGCTGGGCAAGAGCTGGGATTAGGCCGTCGGGATGATAATCAGTGAAGTGCGCGTTAACGTGGAAATGGCAGTGTGGCATGTTTATTGCGCGGAAGTGTAAAGGTTGGCGTGACAAGGGAGGCGGGGGCTTGGTTTGCTTAGTTTAACTGCTTTACCTTTCACGGCGTTTCGCTACATTTTGTTACTCTGTATCAATCCCTGTAGATTGCCCCTCCCCCCCCCACACCACCCCCCAGCACACACACACACACACATCACACACACACACACACACACACACACACCCACACCACACACACACAACACACACACACTCACACGCGCCACACACACACACACACACACACACACGCACACACACGCGACACACACACACGCGCGCACGCACGCACGCACGACACACGCACGCACACGCACGCACGCACGACACACACCACACACAAACAGGCACACACACACCATCACAACACACACACACACACACATATCCACAACACACACACACACACACACACACACACACACACACACACACACCACACACACACACACACACACACACACACACACACACACACACACACACACACACACACACACACACACACACACACACAACACACACACACACACACACACTATTCACAACACACACACACACACACACACACACACACAACCACACACACACACACACACACACCTATTCAACACACACACACACACACACACACACACACACACACACACAACACAACACACACACACACACACAACACACACACCTATCACACACATAGCACACACACACACACACACACACACACACAACACACACACACACACACACACACACAACACACACACACACACACACACACCTATTCACAGCACACACACACACACACACACACACACACACACACACACACACACACACACACACACCTATTCACAAGCACACAGACGCACCACACACACACACACACACCACACACACACACACACACACACACACACACACACACACACAACGCACACACACTATTCACAGCACACACACACACACACACACACACAACACCACACAACACACACACACCACAACACACAACACACACACACACACACAACAACACCACACACACACACACAACACACACAAAAACACACTCACTACGCTCTCTCTCTCTCTCTCTCTCTCTCTCTCTCTCTCTCTCTCTCTCTCTCTCTCTCTCTCTCTCTCTTCAGAACTGACAACAACAAAATCACAGCTGTCTCGGAGCCACGCAGCGTGTCAGTTATATCGTCTCAAAGACAGACGCTAAATTTCCATGCAGAGCGAGAAATTGTCACCTCCTCTTTGTCACAAACGCCCCGCCAGTCTCTGTTAACCCTTGCCCCATCTCGCGTCGACACTGAGACAAAGGAAGATGTTGAACACAGATAACCACACTGAAGACACGCTGCATAGATTGAAACGGAACGGATCATCGTTACTAGAAGAAGAGGGTTGGAGGGAGTAATGGGGGAGAGCAAGGGGGGGGGGGGATGGGCGTGGGGGGGGGTGGGTTGGCCGCGGGGTTAAGACCCGCGGCTGGAAAGCGGTAGAAAACTGTGTTCGAACACTCGTGTTAAATAAGTATTCTGACAGTTTTGATTTCGTTCTTGTTCTAAGGATTATTTGTTTATTGATTAGTTTTTGTTGTTTTTGTGTTTGGTGGTGGTGGTGGTGTGTTACCTCTTCTTCTTCTTCTTCTTCTTCTTCTTCTTCTTCTTCTTTCTCTTTTCTTCCTTTTCTTCTTCTTTTCTTTTGTTGTTGTTGTGTGTGTGTGTGTGTGGTGTGGTGTGTGTGTGTGTGTGTGTGTGTGTGTGTGTGTGTTGTGGTGTGTGTGTTGTGTGGGGGTTTGTGTGTGTGTGTTGTGTGTGGTGTGTGTGTGTGTGTGTGTGTGGTGTGTTGTGTGTGTGTGTTGTGTGTTTGTGTGAGTTGTGTGTGTGTGTGTTGTGTGGTGTGTGTGTGTGTGTGTTGTGTGTGTGTGTGTGTGTTGTGTGTGTGTGTGCAATAGCGCACGACTGCATGTGAGGAAATCTGTCACAGAGTACGTATACATCTATGTGTATATGTGCTAGGCAATCGCTTGTGTATGTATAATTATGTGTGTGCCGCGCGGCGCGAGTGTGTATGTCACTGTATTAGCGTGTATGTGTGCTATGAACGTATATCTCTGTGTGTCTGCGTGCGAGTGCGTGTGCGTGGAAGGGACAAGCTAGCACTCTGATTTGTCTTTTTTGTTATGAGCAACGTGAGTAGTCTACAGTAATGTTCGCCACAGCGGCTCTACACGAACATCTAGTAACCGAACTATCGAAAATCTACTAACCGAACTATCGAAAATCTACTAACCGAACTATCGAACATCTACTAACCGAAATATCGAACATCTACTAACCGGCCTATCGTAGTCGAAGCTTGGACCGAGTTACGACGGTGTGATCTGAATGCAGAGGGACAACAGCGAAACGAAGTACAACTGAGGCAAACAGACAACAGACTGACAGTGAATCAGTGTCTCACAAAGTTTTTGTTGCTTTTGATCTGAATGCAGAGGCCGGACCAACAGCCAAACGAAGCACAGTTGTGGCAAACAGACTGACAGTGAATCAGTGTGTCATAAAGGACTTTTTGTTGTTGATCTGAATGCAGAGGGACCAACAGCGAAACGAAGTAGCCCGGCTACAACTGAGGCAAACAGACAATAGACTGACAGTGAATCAGTGTGTCACAAAGGATTGTTTTTGTTTTTTGGTCACCTTCTGTGATATTTCCTCTCAGTCCCGTATTCGTCAGACTGTGCTACTGCAAGTGGCAAAGCACTCCGCCTCTGACTACTAAACATTCATTCATTTATTCACTTGCTCATTTAAAATTTCGCTCTTTGATTGCGAGGATTCCCCTCCCCACCCCCCACCCACCCACCCCCCTTCAACCCCCCACGCCCACCACCTCCCCACCCTACCCCCCACCCCACCCAGCCCCAGCCCCTCCTTTGCCTAATTGTTGTCTGAAATGGCCGCAGAATGCCAAGAATGGTCCAACTCCATTGAATCCGGCTTTGCCGGCGAGGCCGGAGAGGCAAGCGTGTTGATAATCATCTATTTTGAGCACGGAACCTAAACTTCCAGAGCCGGCGCACTCACTAAACGGCGCTTTTTAGCGAGGGCTTCTGCCGAGCGCTCTTCAGTCTCATTAACGTTTCTGCGCATCGCTCATTAGATCTCTCTGGGCGCCTGAGTCGCCGGGGCCCGTATTTTGGGAAGGGGGT
>JABMCL010000793.1:135000-142500 GCA_018857735.1 Alviniconcha marisindica
TGTGAATTTCGGAGTAAAGATAATTACCTCGTTAGGTTGGAAAGTAATCGAGCGAGGGGCGTGAGGGAGACACGCACAGAAGCAGGCAACCCCAGCCCGACCAGAGGCAGGAAATTGAAATTTTTACACTTTCCTTCACAGAAAATAACAGGGGGGGCCGCGGACTTATATAATCCATTTATTTGGGAGATTGGACAGGAAATTATGGGTACTGGATTTGCATGCATACCATTCTGGTTGCGACAGGGCTGGCGCTGAGAGAGGGAGAGAGACAAAGAGAGAGAGAGAGAGAGAGGTTGGTGGAGGGGTAGGGAGAGAGAGGGGGGGGGGGAAGAGACGGAGAAGAGAGAGAGAGAGAGAGAGAGAGAGAGAGGAGAGAGGAGAGAAAGAGAAGAGAGAGAGAGAGAGAGAGAGAGAGAGACAGACGACAGACAGACAGACAGACAGACAGACAGACAGACAGACAGACAGACAGACGACAGAAGCAGAGAGGGGGAAAAAGGAGAGGAGAGAGAGAGAGAGAGAGAGAAGAGAGAGAGAGAGAGAGAGAGAGAGAGAGAGAGAGGTGTAGTGTAGGTGTGTGGTGTGTGTGTTTGTGTGTGTGTGTGTGTGTAGTGAGAGAGAGAGAGAGAGAGAGAGAGAGAGAGAGAGAGAGAGAGAGAGAGAGAGAGAGAGAGAGAGAGAGAGAGAGAGAGAGAGAGAGAGAGAGAGAGAGATCTAGTCAATTCACGGTCAGGACTGCCAGCTACAGGGGTTTTCAGCAGTGTGTGCGAAGAGGAAAAGGAATAATTAACAGGCGCTGGATTCCTGATAAAAAGTTTACGATAAAGTCCATGTTCATAATGATTACAGTGCCGTACGTGGCTTTGTCAGATGAACCTGACGACTGAAAAGGTTATTTCAACACACGAGGGCTTGGATATACGGGCAGACAGACACGGGCAGACAGACAAACAGACAGACAGGCTGGCCGCTAGCCCACAGCCTACAATAAGTGGCTTTACGGTCTGACACCTTGGGCGTGGGTTTGACCTCTCTCTCCCCGCACCCCTTACCACACCCATTTCCCCCGGTCAAGACAGGGCGAGGGACATTTTACGTTCTTCCGAGTTGACGCCTCGTGCAGACATGTCGGTGCCAGTCTTGCCTTCGCGTGCACAACACGCTCAAAGACCAGCGTTGAGTAAGCTGGCTTCTCCCCAGTCGTTGAATTTGCGGTAATGCTGGTTCCAGTCCCTTCCAAGAATGGCCTCAAAGCCAGCCTTAAAAAAAAAAAATGATAAGCAAACCAGAAACGTTCATTTTAAGACGTTTGTTCCACTTATGGATTCACACAAGATTGGAACTCAATCCGATTGCTGTACGACGTCACATACGTCAGAACGGGGAAACCTATTTGAATGACGTCATACAACATCAACTGGCTGTGATTTGATGGGTAGTGTTTTGATCTCGTGCTTTGTAAAGCAGACGTTTTTGATTGAATGCACCGTGAAGAACGTGTTTGAAACTATTCTTGCTGTGAATAAGTTCAATGTAAATAAATATGGGATACGCTTGCTATTGTCGGTTTTGTTTTGTGTTTGTTTTTTGACTGCATTGCGTCCAGAACTGTGAACTAGCTTTTTGGGGGTGTGGGGTGGGGGGGGGGGGGGGGGGGGGGGTGAGAGTGGCATGGGGGGTTGCTGGTGACTTAACTGCTTCGAAGTAGTATAGAAGAACCGTCCCAAATAGTCCTTATGGGCTCTGTGGACGTAAAGCAACATTGCACATGCACATCTCTCCCCCCCCACCCTCCCCCTTCCCTACCCCCCATCTTTTGTTGATGTTGTCTTTGTTCCTCCTTGCCTTTACGTAATGGCCTGGCATTACTCTTTTATTTCAAGAAACATGAAGTGGTTACTCTGACTGTGAGTTTCATTTATGACTATTTTGTGTCTTGTCGAGCGTATTATTATAGTGTATACACTGTTAACCTGTTAATGTTGTTGTGAATGTGTGTATGATTATGAATGCTCTCAACACCATGCCTCATTCCATGTGTATGTATGTCTTACTTCAGACGTGGCAGCAAAGGTATATTGACTGACTGATTGATTGACTGATTGATTGATTGATTGACTGATTGACTGATTGATTGATTGATTGATTGATTGACTGATTGATTGATTGACTGATTGATTGATTGATTGACTGACATAGAAGCATTGTGAATGTGTGATTCGCCCTGAGGTGACCCTGCACAGTTGACGGGACGTTAAAATCCAACCACTCATAGTTTTCCACAGCAGACTATTATTGGGTCTGGGCCATTGACACAGTCGGCTTTCATACTCAGTGCCCTGTGTAGTGCTCTACTCCGACCACCTCAAAGTGAGCTCCATTTAACTTTCTAAAAAGTTTTAAAAAAAATTTAAAAAAATCCAGGAGAGATATCTTTATCTCTCCCGTGATGGATTAATTTTTGGGATGCAGGGCAACTCGTCGAGTCATCGATAGTTTCAAAGCCCGCACTTTACGTGGGAATGGACAGCTGCGATAGGGGCAGATAAGGCCGGTAAGTCAGCAGGCTGGCACGGATCAAGCCCGGAGTCAACACGAGTTGTCTGCGCTGATGCCGAGGCGTGTTTAGCCAGGACAGATTTACGGCAGTTTCGGTGCGCCGTTGTGTACTCTCCGCATCGACTCGAGTCCATTGGCCTGACTGCAGCGCCGATCTACGACTTTGGAGCCGCTGTCATTGTGAATTTTATTTCAATAAATTGCCTAAATGCTTGCCGGGAGGACTGACCCCGAGGCAGGGGGTTGTGATGCATGGACTGCACGCGCGCCTTTGACAATTGAGTCCCGGCACAAACAGGTTAATGCCGCGGCTCATTTGGTCAGGCTGACGCGGCTCATCAGTCAACCGGTTTTGTGGAGCCCGTTTTCACCGCGTGTTTCGGGATTAGATTTTGGCCAAAGGCTCCGCCTTATGAAATGCTATGAGATTAGGAAAACGTTGCGCAACTGATCAGGCCGGAAGTGACCAACAACACCTCCTCCCCTTCCTCCTCTTCTACCTCCCCGGCATTTCCTGCCCCCCCCCCCTCCCCAGCCCCCCCACGACCCATCCCTCTGTTCTGCCATGCTCGTCTACCCTTCCCCATCCCGCCAACTATCAGCGAAGGAGCCGGAAGGACTCGCCTGCCGTGGGAGCTGTGCTAAAGTAGAGTAATAAGGACGGGGGTGGGGGGGGGAAGGGGGGGGGGGAGGGGGGGAGGGGGAGGGGGGGGGGAGGGGGGAGGGGGGTGGAGGGGGGGGGGGCGAAAGGGTAATTTGATGGTACAGAGGTTGAGTGGTAATTTGAGTGGTAATTTGGAAGGATGGTACAGGGGTGGAGGGATGGTGCAAGGGTGGAGTGGTAATTTGGATTGATGGTACCGGGGTGGAGGGATGGTACTGGGGTGGAGTGGTAATTTGGATGGATGGTACCGGGGTGGAGGGATGGTACAGGGGTGGAGGGATGGTACAGGGGTGGAGGGATGGTACAGGGGTGGAGTGGTAATTTGGATGGATGGTACCGTGTGGAATGATAACTTGGAGGGATGGTACAGGGGTGGAGGGATGGTACAGGGGTGGAGTGGTAATTTGGATGGATGGTACCGTGTGGAATGATAATTGGAGGGATGGTACAGGGCTGGAGGGATGGTACAGGGCTGGAGGGATGGTACAGGGCTGGAGTGGTAATTTGGATGGATGGTACCGGTGTGGAATGATAACTTGGAGGGATGGTACAGGGCTGGAGGGATGGTACAGGGCTGGAGGGATGGTACAGGGGTGGAGTGGTAATTTGGAGGATGGTACAGGGGTGGAATGATAACTTGGAGGGATGGTACAGGGGTGGAGGGATGGTACAGGGGTGGAGGGATGGTACAGGAGTGGAGTGGTAATTTGGAGGGATGGTACCGGGGTGGAGGGATAGTACAGGGGTGGAGTGGTAATTTGGATGGATGGTACCGGGGTGGAGGGATGGTACAAGGGTGGAATGATAAATTGGAGGATGGTACAGGGTGGAGGGATGGTACAGGGGTAGAGTGGTAATTTATAGGGATGGTACAGGGGTTGAGGGATAACTTGGAGGGATAGTAAGGGGTGGAGGGATAGTACAGGGGTGGAGGGATAGTACAGTGGTGGAGTGGTAATTTGGAGGGATGGTACAGGGGTGGAATGATAACTTGGAGGGATGATACAGGGGTGGAGGGATGGTACAGGGTGGAGGGATGGTACGGTGTAGAGGGATGGTACAGGGGTGGAGGGATAGTACAGGTGTGGAAGGATAGTACAGGGGTGGAATGATAATTTGGAGGGATGGTACAGGGGTAGAAGTGGTAATTTGGAGGGATGGTAAAGGCGAGCAGCGGTAAAGACGGTAGAGAAAAACAAAAGAGGAGTGGTAATAGGGAGGAGTGGTAACGTGGAAGAATGGTAAAGGGGCGTAATGGTAATGGGGAGGGCTGGTAACGTCGAGGAATGGTAAAGAGGAGGAATGGTAAAGGAGAAACAACGCTGGAATGGAGTTACCAATAAAGGGGAACAGTGGTAAAAAGTACGCAGTGGTAAAGGGAAACAGTGGTAAATGATTAGTGGTCTAGTGAGGAATCGTAAATGGGTACAGTGGGAAATAACTGATGGTGGGAGGAACAATGATGAGTGATATGGGTGGTTAAGGGCGCGTTGTTAAGCGTGAACAGTTGTTAATAGGCAATAAAGAAACAACGGTGGGTTATTTAGAGGTAACGAGCAAAATTGGTAAAGGAGAACAGTGGTGACTGGGAACAATGGTAAAGGGGTGCAGTGGTAAAGGGGACCAGTGGTAAATGGAAGCAGTGGCAATGAGGGCTCCGGCAAAGGGGAACAAGTGTAATATGGAACTGCAAGGAGAACAATGGTAACGGGGAACAGCAAGGAGAACAATGGTAAAGGGGAACAGCAAGGAGAACAATGGTAAAGGTGAATTGCAAGGAGAACGATGATAAAAGAGGAACTGCAAGGAGAACAATGGTAACGGGGAACAGCAAGGAGAACAATGGTAAAGGGGAACTGCATCGGGAGCAATGGTAAAGGGAACTATAAGGGGATCAGTGGTAAAGGAGAACTGCAAGGGGTACAATGGTAAAGGGAACGAACTGCAAGGGGTGCCGTGGTAAAGGGGAACTGTACCTGGAGCAGTGGTAAAGGGGAATACAAGGGGTGCAGTGGTAAAGGGGAACAGCACCTGGAGCATTGGTAAAGGGGAATACAAGGGGTGCAGTGGTAAAGGGGAACAGCACCTGGAACAGTGGTAAAGTGGAATACAAGGGGTGCAGTGGTAAAGGGGAACTGCGCGGGGAGCAATGGTAAAGGGGAACTGCAATGGGTGCAGTGATAAACGGAAAATGCACGGGGAGCAATGGTAAAGGGGAAATGCACGGGGAGCAATGGTAAAGGGGAAATGCACGGGGAGCAATGGTAAAGGGAAATGCACGGACAAGGAAAGGGATGGGGAGCAATGGTAAAGGGGAAATGCACGGGGAGCAATGGTAAAGGGGAATGGGGGAGAATGGTAAAGGGGAATGCAGGGGGATGGTAGGGGTGGGGGGGGGGGGGGGGGCGAGGGAACTAAACAAATGCGATGCGTGGAAAGAGGAAGCATCTTTGAAAGGACGAGAAAGGGCCATTGTCAATCAGACGAACATTAGAATAGCTTCAAAGCCAACGTTGAGGAAACCTCTGACAGACTGGGTGAAGCTCACATCTTTCCGAGCGCGTTGATATCATCTTGAACTGAACTGAGCTGATTGAAAGGAAACATCTGTTATGATACACTATCCTGTTGTGCCTTTTTTCTCTCTCTCTTTTTTTCGCTTTGCGATTTGTAACAACTGAGGCACATTTTATAATTAGCCATCACTTTGATGAAATCCGATTGAAACGAACAGAATGGAAACGAAGTCTGTATTTAATCGTTTCAATTTTGTCAGGTCGGGTGCTTGGGTTCACATTGTTCTTCCCCCCCCCCCCTTCCCAATTGGCCCGTATTCTATTATCGTTCTCAGTCTTTTTGAGGAAGGCGAGGGCGGGAGAGAGGAGGTCAATTTCAATTATTTCTACCGTCTCAATTTGCCTTTGTTCTCGTCTCCGCGCTCCTACTTCAATTAACTACTCGTGTTATGAAATGTATGACAAACGTCTTGGATTTTATCGTGTTTATGACACTTTTTCTTTTTCCCAAATTCCGCTGTAGAATGCAAACCCATAGACCCAAGAAAGAAAGAAAAAAAGGATGAAAGGACTCGCGCGGAAATTAACTCCCAGAAAAGGACAACTTCAATTCCAGAGTGAAATTGCTCCATTTCCGTTTTTAGCCCAATCAGAATGGCAATATCCATAAACTGAACTAGCTTTTGATGGAGTGGAATCGTCTTTTAGCTCAGAGGGGTATTGGAAATTGATGAACAGTGGGGGGGAACCCTCGGTCGCAGTGTGTTTGTGTCTGTGTGGACCTGTTATGGACCGAAGTCCATCTGCTTTTGTGTCGTCTTCACCTGCGAGTGTGAGGGGGAAAGCGGGTTCAAAGGCACGAGTGATGAATTGGTGTTAGCGATTGAAGCTTTACGTGAAATGTATGTTGATTGCCTGGAGAGGGCTCTCTCTCTCTCTCTCTCTCTCTCTCTAGCTCCCTCCCTCCTCCCTCCCTCCCCCCCTCTCTCTGTGTTTCTGTCTCTGTCTCTCTCTCTCTCTACCCCCCCCTCTCTTTCTCCCTTCCTCCCTCCTTCCCTCCTACCCCCCCTCTCTCTCTTTCTCTCTTGTGTATGTCTGTTTGTTTTCTATTTGTTTGTCTCTGTCTGTCTATCTCTCTGTCATCAGCCTGTCTGCGTGCCTCCCTGTCTGTTTTTCTGTCTGTCCGAGGCTGTCTGTCTGTCTCTCTCCATGCGCTGCACGCATTTTAAATGACTGACCATCGAGCACACACACACACACACACACACACACACACACACACACACACACACACACACACACACACACACACACACACACACACACACACACCACCACACACACACACACACACACACACCACACGCACTAGTCACACCATGCACACACACACACACACACACACACACACACACACACACACACACACACACACACACACACACACACACACACACTCACATACACACACACAGAGGATCAAAGAGTAAAGCAACACTTTCATTCAGCGATCTCAAATGTCTCACACTCAGCTCTAAGCCCCGTCTCCCACTGTTACGCATAGGTTTACACAAAAACTTTCCATCTGACGACCATGTTGCACTGCGTTAACTGAAGGAATCCAAAAAATCCACGACGACTTGAGTGATTCCACCATTTAAATGAATGTAATGTGCCTCATTTCATTGCAGCTGATCTCTCAGGTGTTCACAGATTCCACCAGTCTTTCGCCCTGCTGCAATGCTTTCGATTTTCCGC
>JABMCL010000793.1:155000-177500 GCA_018857735.1 Alviniconcha marisindica
CTCCACCAGAGGTACATTCTCTGTAACATAAGGTAGATATAAACTCCACCAGAGGTACATTGTCTGTAACACAAGGTACGTAAACTCCGCCAGAGGTACATCCTTCAAACTAACTCCCTTGTTGTACCCCGCTTAATCCGATAACATTCCTTTAAAAGAACGCTTTACATCTGGCGCCTGTAGCAGGAAGGAAGTGGGGTGGAAGAAAAGAAAGGAGCTGTATCCTGGTTAATCCACACTTTGTATCTGGCGCCTGTAGCAGGAAGGAAGTGGGGTGGAAGAAAAGAAAGGAGCTGTATCCTGGTTATTCCACACTTTGTATCTGGCGCCTGTAGCAGGAAGTAAGTGGGGTGGAAGAAAAGAAAGGAGCTGTATCCTGGTTATTCCACACTTTGTGTCTGGCGCCTGTAGCAGGAAGGAAGTGGGGTGGAAGAAAAGAAAGGAGCTGTATCCTGGTTATTCCACACTTTGTATCTGGCGCCTGTAGCAGGAAGGAAGTGGGGTGGAAGAAAAGAAAGGAGCTGTATCCTGGTTATTCCACACTTTGTGTCTGGCGCCTGTGGCAGGAAGGAGCGCTGGCAGGAAGGGAAAGTTGGACGAGAGTTGAAAACTTGGATGAGGCTGAAGTTACCTGAGGTCTTGAAGTAAGCTTGTTTTCCGCTGAACCCAATAACTCTTCCTTTAAAAAATACGAGGGGCCAATCCGATTTTTTTTGATAATTCGAACTGAGGAGAGACTTGCCGGCCAACCGGTCTTGTCAACTTTTAGACGAAGTCCCCCATAGCCGTCACACATTTTTGCCATCCGCTCAAACCACTTGCTCCAAACCACAACCAACGTGGTTTCATTATGATGTCGATGGCCCTCGTGAATTTTCGGACAGCAATTTCGTCACTCCAAACCCGGTCCACTAATTGCAGCTGCTTTTCCGTGTGTCGGAATTGGAACTAGTCAAACAGGGGAGAGGTCTGGAGACTAAGGTAGATGAAAGACGCTTTCGTCACTCCAAACCCGGTTCATTAATTGCAGATGCTTTTTAGTGTGTAGGAATAGGAACTAGTCACGGGGGAGTGTGTGTGTGTGTGTGTGTGTGTGTGTGTGTGTGTGTGTGTGTGTGTGTGTGTGTGTGTGTGTGTGTGTGTGTGTGTGTGTGAGTGTGTATGTCCGTGTGTGTGTGTGTGTGTGTGTGTGTGTGTTGTGTGTGTGTGTGTGTGTGTGTGGTTGTGTGTGTGTTGTGTGTGTGTGTGTGTGTGTGTGTGTGTGTGTGTGTGTGTGTGTGTGTGTGTGTGAGGTCTGGAGATTAAGGTAGATGAAAGAACAGCTCTGATGCCTCCCGTTTATTCTAAGGAAATCAGTTGCTGCAGCAGCGTGTTCATGCATTTGCATTGACGTGATGCAGCGTGAGTCCACGAGGACCTCTCTTCTGGCGCAGGCCTTGAAGTTTTGAGGCAGACAGTGGTGCATGCAGCAGTTCAGTTCAGTTCAAGATGGTATCTGTGTGCTCGGAAAAGCTCATATGCGCTCCATCCTGTCTTTCAGAAGTTTCCCCAACGTTGCCTTAGCTGGTGCGTGCAGCAGTCGCCATTGACTGCAGGCATGTCCGAAACGGGCACAGGGACAAAATGGCCGGCCTTGCTACAGAAAGAAGCCGCCATCTGCTTTCCCATGCCCTCCCACCTATATTTCCTGGATATTGCAAGGGGAGCCTCAAGAAACACCCGTGCTCAAGCTTGATGATTGGCTCAGTTCAGTGTTGCTTTGCGTCCACAGAGACCGTAAGGACTATTAGGGACGTGGGGCCCAGGACGGCCATCTCGACTCTCACTCAGCTCCTGAGCTCTGCTGACGTTCAAGTTCAATGTTGCTTTACGTCCACAGAGACCGTAAGAACTATTAGGGACGTGGGGCCCAGGACGGCCATCTCGACTCTCACTCAGCTCCTGAGCTATGAAGCTTGGTCCCAGAGTCGAACGGGTAGAGCCAAGTCTCAGAGCAGGGATGACGTCCCGCGTCGATTTAGACCGTCCACCATTGAATTTGTGCAGCATGAAATGGCACCATTGCATCCGACCAATCTTCTGCACATCTGTTAGAGCACGTGAAACCCATCTGGCGTATTGCTTGCGAGCATCAGGGTATTTGTGCAGGATCAAATCAGTCGTGGTGGATTCAATGCCAGGAGTGTCCTGCCTCTGCTCCAGCGTCGTTTCCTGCTTTTTCTTTGATTAGTTTCCTTACCGGTTGCGCGCTTTCTGTGGTAGCAGCAGTGACGGGACGGCTAGTCAGGGTCTCCATCTCCTCTTCCAGGCTGCTAAGGCGTTGCCGGCACAGAGAGAGTTATTTTACTCCGCCCACTCTGACGTAAGGTCCGACCGGAGTGAAGCAGCGTGGAAGAGTTAATTTTTTATATTTTTTTTTTACCGCAACGTCCTTCTCTCTGATTCGTGTCGTGAGCAACTTGGCCCCTCCGGCGAATTCGTCCTTGGTTGATTAACTAACTAACTAACTAACTAACTAACTAACTAACTAACTAACTAACTAACTAACTAACTAACTAACTAACTAACTAAGCCAGCCAACACACACACACACACACACACACACCACACACACACACACACACACACACACACACACACACACACACACACACACACAACACACACACACACACACACACACACACACACACACACACACACACACACACACACACACACACACACACACACACACAGCCTACAGAAGGAATGTAGCGGGGAGTAAGGGGGAGGTGGGGAGGCGGGCAAAAGAAAAAAGACGGAATTTGAAATCACTTTTTGTGTGGTACTGTTTGTTGAGGTGAGTTGTAAAATTGTTACTAGTGAAACGGTTAATGCCTATAATTATAGGTGAGTTGTAAAATTACTGGTAGTGAAAGGGTTGATGCGTATAGCGATGAGCTGTAAAATTGTTCTTAATGAAAAGGATAATGCGTATAGAGGTGAGTTGTAAAGTTGTTGGTAGTGAAAGGGTTAATGCGTATAGAGGTGAGTTGTTGGTAGTGAAAGGGTTAATGCGTATACATGTCTATTGTTGTTGTTTTTTGACCCCGCCCTGCCCCATGCTCAGCTGGGGTCTGAGAACATCAGGAGCGCACCTCGCGCTTTGTGTCAGGGGCCTGTGGCAGAAGGAGAGGAAAGAGGGAAGAAGGAAGGACGGGAGGGATGAGGCTGAGATGAGGTGAGGTCGGGAATGGAGCCGTATTCCGCTCAGCTCGGCGGTAATTGCCTAGTCGGTGACCAATCGGCCCACGTTATTACCTCTCAGCTTCCCCTCCCCCCCCCCCCCCCCCATGTCCCACGCCCCCCCCTCCCCGTCCCCCTCGCACAACCCCCCCCACCCCCCGCCCCCGCCCCCCCTCCCCCTCGCCTCGCATTCTATCCCCATTCTGTCCGCCTTCCTGCTTTTTTTTCTCTCGCCGAGCTGCTGTTGGTAATAAGCAGTGGGTGATAATTGGTAGTCGGTGAGGACGGTGGATCCCTTTGGCTCTGCAGTCAGAGACAGATGGAAGCTTATTCAATCGGCGAGGACCGCAGCGTAATGGAAAAATTGACCCGAGACGCGGTGCCCGTGCTTTGCGGAGAAAATGGACTTGTCAGCCAGTGAGAAACAAATACCAGGGGCCCCCAAATCACCCGTTTGGCCCCGGCCGGAGTACATGAGAGTAGAGTGGAGTGGTGGGGTACTTATGTCACCCGTCTGGCCCCTGGCCGAAGTGCATGAGAGTAGAGTGGAGTGGTGGGGGTACTTATGTGACTGGTTTGGCCCCTGGCCGGAGTGCATGAGAGCAGAGTGGATTGGTGGGGACAGTATGTCACTCGTTTGGCCCCGGCCTGGAGTGCATGAGAGTAGAGTGAAGTGGGGGTATTTATGTGACCCGTTACTTCTGTCACCCGTCTTACACAGGCGGAGTGCATAAGAGTACAGTGAAGTACTGGGGGTATTTATGTGACCCGTTTTGCCCTTGGCCGGAGTGCATGCGAGGAGAGTGAAGTGGTGGGGGTACTTATGTCACCCGGCGGAGTGCATGAGAGTAGAGTGGAGTGGTGGGGGTACTTCTGTCACCCGTCTTACACTGGCGGAGTGCGTGATAGTAAAGTGAAATGGTGGGGGTGTCACCAGTTTTACCCTGCCGGAGTACATGAGAGGAGAGTGGAGTGGTGGGGGTACTTTTGTCATCCATTTCACCCCTGGCGGAGTGCATGAGAGTAGAGTGAAATGGTAGCGGTACTAATGTCACCCGTTTCACCCCTGGCGGAGTGCATGAGAGCAGTGTGAAATATAAGAATATCACCGCCTTGGCTTGGGCTGTCACAACATACTAACGCCAACAAGAACACAAAAGCTACAATAGAATGTTGCTATGCGGTGCATAGTTATGTGAGGACTTTTCAGCCATGATAGGCTCCCTGCATAACAATATCCACCCCGCTCCAGAACTGGAAATAAACCCTCCTACGACGGCATGTGGCTGCCCATGTGGCGGGGTGAAAGACAGACAAAGAAAAAGGTCACACACAATTGTCTCACCCTCTGGAATGCATTTGCCAATGTACAGTTGCATACTACGTACAGTGTCAGCCCCAGCGAACGCTAGAACAACATCAGCAACAACCAGGACCTCCCAAAATCACCAGTTATTTTTGCTCGGGCGGAGTGTATCGGAGTGGAGTGAAACTGCATGCCGCGTAGTAAAATCGCCCGTTTCACAATGGCGAAGTAAGGCACCAAACTGACCCGGTTTTTCTTTGTATTTTACCAAAGAGAATAATCAGGTGGAATGTATGAGAGACGAGTGTCATCGACATCAAGACCCCGAAGACGGATGCACTGCATCTACCGTTAATGATACAGGTCTGCAGTCACTGCTGCTAACAGCCGAGTCTAGCGCTTGGCCCTTTGTGTGCACACAACTCAGCGTACGTGTGTCTTTAACATGCAAATGAAGATACGGGTCACTCTGGGCCCCGGTTCCCTCCGTACCTTCCCAGGGGCCTCTCCACGGCTGCTCTCAGCGCTTCAGGGGAGTTCTTGGTGACACCTCGGCCCAGCGTCGAATGACTGTTTAGCATGAGTGTATTTTGCCTTACAAATTGATTATTTGCAACACCTCCCGCCCCCCGGCCCTTCTCCCCCCTCCACCTCCCTCCCTCCTGCCCCCAGCCCCCAGCCCAAACCCTCGCTCCCTCCACCCCACCCCACCCCGCCCTCGCCCTCACCGCAGTCCAGTGGTCGGGTAATTGGCTTTCCTGAGAGAAAGGCCCGTTTTGTTTGGAGAAATACACACAGGAGCAGAACGTTTTCGATTTAAAAGTGTTTTGAGGTTACAGAGGGAGTGAGGGAGAGGAGCAGGAGAGGGAGCGGAGAGAGAAAGAGATGGGGGTGGGCAGCAGGGTGTGAGTGTGTGTGTGTGTGTGTGTGTGTGTGTGTGTGTGTGTGTGTGTGTGTGTGTGTGTGAGAGAGAGAGAGAGAGAGAGAGAGAGAGAGAGAGAGAGAGAGAGAGAGAGAGAGAGCATCTCTGCTTGGACAGTCGACAACCCCAAACACTGGACTCTTTCGGTCGCCGCTCTTTCTCGCCGAAAGAAGGATACTTGTTTGTGTGTAAGAGTGCGTAAATTGATACGTCTATATGTGTGCACTTGTTTGTGTGTGTGCGTGCGTGCGTGAGTGCGCGTGTGAGTGCGTGCGTGCGTGTGTGTGTGCGTGTGTGTGTCAGTGTGTGTGTGTGTGTGTGTGTGTGTGTGTGTGTGTGTGTTTACCACCCGCACGCGCATTGACATTCACTCCCTCAGCTCTCTGCCCGTCTCTCTGCGTCTGTCTCTGTGTGTGTCTCTCTCCCCCTCTCTCCTTGAATAGCCTTAAAGGGGAAACTCCACCGTTTCGTGATCGCTTAGTGAATACGCACTAGATTGGAAGCACCTGTCAGCTGGAGCAGTTACCTCGGCGATTGGATCAAAGCGTCAACTTAAAGAGGAAACTCTTTGCAGTTCGTTTCCACTGGGACAACAGCAGACCCATCCCCACCACCACCGCTGCCACCCCTTACTGCACCTCTAAACTACATAATCCCGTTTCTGTATCCAATTTCCCAGATCATTTCCCCAGCTCCGAAACTTAGCACCGAAAAGGAAGCGAACAGCGGGCCTCCCTCATCTGTTAGAATTAGAGCAATTACAGCACCATCTATTATTCATATTGCTTTCATTTCTTGTATTTCATAAAATATGAGCTGCCCGGGACAGGGCAAAATGAGAAGGGAGGGAACTGTTGGAGATTTGCTGAGTTAATCTCCCCTGGTGCTGACGAGTTTCCTGTCGACTCTGGTCGCGGTCGTTGGACGATTTACCGGCATGCTGTGCGACAGTCAGAATCAGCAGACACAAGTTGGGACAGCTTTCGTGGGTTTCTTTCACTTTCTTGGTGCGGATTTCGTCTGTTATTATAGCATCATCCGGATGTTTGGAATGTTTTGCCCACTTCATAAAAGGGTTTTCTTCTTCTTGGGTGGGTTGGGGGTGGGGGGGGGGGGGGGGGGGGGGAGGGGGGAAAGTTTAAAAAAAAATTTGGTTGTCTTTGTCCTCTTTCCTGAATAAGTTAGACGGGTTTTTTTTTCTTTCTGTTTCTTTCTTTTCTTTCATGGCTTACTTCCCAAAGCGATGTCGTATAAATGCCATTTTGTTTGTTGTTCTTTCGGTCAGTCGCCCGTTCTAGAGAGAGAGAGAGAGAGAGAGAGAGAGAGAGAGAGAGAGAGAGAGAGAGAGAGAGAGAGAGAGAGTAGTCGCTTTGAAGCCAACTTGAACAGTTAGTAAAACTGCAGCATAGACCAGAGACGCAGTGGGTAGCCCTCTGTACACTGCACTGCAAGTCAAGACAGGTAAAGAGAAGAGCACTGACTTCGTTTGCCTTCGTGGTTACGTCCCCTTGAGAACAAAGCCCAATTCTGGCCCAAATCCCGCAATTTTTGGCCGCCGCCGGCCCCGCTTCTCCCGTCCAGGGAGGTTGGAGCTGGACCTATGTGAGCAGCATGTTGATGCCTCGCAAACACAGCCACAACTCGGGGCTTAACGGATTTGGCACCTGAGGATCGAGGCTCCCTTGGTGGTGGTGGTGGTGGTGGTGGTGGGGATGGGGATGGGAAGGTTTGGTGAACGGGCATTGGGGTTGGGAGGGGATTCAGAGCTAGAACAGGTCATGAGGCACACTGAGAGTATAACGGCAGAATCCGGTGATTGTGGTGGTGGTGCTGGACGGGGGCGGGACGGAGGTGGGGTGGGGGGGGTGGGGGAAGGGTGTGAAGGGGCAGGGGGGTTGGGAGGGGATTCAGAGCTACAAGAGGTCATGAGACACACTGACAGTCTAACGGCAGAATCCGGTGATTGTGGTGGTGGTGCGGACGGGGGCGGACGGGGGGGGGGATTCAGAGGTAGAACAGGTCATGAGACACTGTCAGTCTAAGGGCAGAATCCGGTGGTGGTGGTGGTGGTGCTGGGGTGGTGGGGGTGGTGAAGGGGCAGGGGTGTTGGGGTTTGGTGGGGATTGAGAGTTAGAACATGTCATGAAACACACTGACAGTCTAAAACTAGTAATAATCTAATGGCAGACTGTGGTTGTGGGGGTGGTAGTGGAGGAGAGGGGGGGCAGGGGATGAGAGTTAGAACATGTCATGAGACACACTGACAGTCTAATACTAGTAATAGTCTAATGGCAGACTGTGGTTGTGGTGGTGGTGGTGGTAGTGGGGGGCTTGGGGGGGGGGGGGACTGGTGAAGGGGCAGTTTTTTTTATTTGCATGGGATTCACAGCTAGAACGAGTCATGAGACACGCTGACAATCTAGCGGCAGAATCCAGAGATTAGCGAAATTTGCCACCTGAGCTATAGAAGTTTCTATGGTAATGGTGGACAACAAGAGAAGTGGTAGTTTGTGTGTGCTTGCCGATGATGGGGAAAGGGGAGAAGAGGGGAAGAGGGGTGGAGGAAGACAGGGAGGCCTGCCTAGAACAGAAGGGGACCCAGAGCTAGAACAGGTCAAGAGAAACACTGTTAGTCTAACGGCACAATCCGGAGCTCAGCAACTTTTCAATTTTGTGTGTGCTTGTAGAGGGATGGGGAGTCGGGGGTGGGGGGTTGGGGTGGGGTGGGTGGGGGGGTTCGAAGGGATCCAGAACTAGAACAGGTCATGATACGACTGACATAAAGGCAGAAACCAGGAATTAGTAGATTTGCCACCCGCGGATCGAGATGTACATGGCATGGCAGGAGGTTTTTGAGGTAGGGTGGTAAGAGAAAGCGCCCCCACTCCCACACAATCACATACAGAGAGAGAGAGAGAGAGAGAGGAGAGAGAGAGAGAGAGAGAGAGAGAGAGAGAGAGAGAGAGAGAGTTATTTAGTTACTTCAGTCTGAGAGAGAGAGAGAGAGAGAGAGAGAAGAGAGAGAGAGAGAGAGAGAGAGAGAGAGAGAGAGAGAGAGAGAGAGAGTATAGTTACTTCAGTCGAGAGAGAGAGAGAGAGAGAGAGAGAGAGAGAGAGAGAGAGAGAGAGAGAGAGAGAGAGAGAGAGTTATTTAGTACTTCAGTCGAGAGAGAGAGAGAGAGAGAGAGAGAGAGAGAGAGAGAGAGAGAGAGAGAGAGAGAGAGAGAGAGAGAGAGAGAGAGATGTTACTTTAGTGCAGTGGATTACATCAGGTCACAAGGTTACATCAGGACACAGAGAGAGAGAGAGAGAGAGAGAGAGAGAGAGAGAGAGAGAGAGAGAGAGAGAGAGAGAGAGAGAGATGTTACTTTAGTGCAGTGGATTACATCAGGTCACAAGGTTACATCAGGACAGAGAGAGAGAGAGAGAGAGAGAGAGAGAGAGAGAGAGAGAGAGAGAGAGAGAACCGCTCATCACCTGCACAGGAAAGTGCACACGCGCATTTTCAGCACGCAGCCTCGTGCAACGTGACGATCCCGGCACTGACGTGAATCGGCCCGTCACACACAATACAGAGCCAGTCGCTTTCCGGCTCACCGCAATTTCGTATCCTCCACTGATCAGCTCGACGGCGCCGCTTCAACCCATTACAATAGCGAAGTGAACTCGGCGTCCCCGCACGTGCTCGCCTCGCTCTCTGCCGCTCCGAGCCGCTCTAGCGATGGAGGTCGATTTGAATATGAATGCCGGCCTGTCTGACAGCGATGAACTGTTGAAGACGTCGCTGGCGGAAGGGGTTGGGGGAGGCACCGTGACGGACAAGGCCAGTGGTACAGGTGAGAACGCTTTTCTTTAGTGTGTGTGTCTGGGAGGGGTGGGGGTTGACGTTGTGTGTGTGTGTGGAGAGACGGCGTGTGTCAGTGTGTATGTGTGTGTGTGACTGTGTGTGTGGACGGCGTGAGTGTGTGTGTGTGTGTGTGTGTGTGTGTGTGGACGGCGTGAGTGTGTGTCTGTGTGTGTGTGTGTGTGTGTGTGTGGACGGCGTGTGTGTGTGTATGTGCGTGCGTACGTGTGTGTGTGTGTGTTTGTGCGTGTGTGCGGGCATGCGCGCCATCCTGAGGTGACCCTGTGCGGTTGATGGGCCGTTAGTAAAATGCAAGAACTGTTTGTCCAAGATTTGGTTCGACGCAAACTTCATCACTAGGACAGCTTTACCGTAGAGCGGAAGCAGAGAGGGTGTACGTGTCTATTTATTTGTCCCCCCGGCTAGGCGCATGCTTAAAGGGTATTGCGATTTGCTGTGTCAACGTGTATCACGTGTGTGCCGAGCCTCCTCCCGACAGCGTTTCTGTCACAGTCCGTTCGGCACGCTTCAAAAACATGGGGTTTTCGTGGACACCGCAACCGTGGTCAGTGTCAAACACGTACTGCATGATGACGAACGTTGCTGACAACCCACGGCAATTAAATTATCTCTTTGAAGTTGGGAGAATGTCAGAATATGGCTTAATTTGCATGCATCAGTTTAACCGTCTTGAATTGTGCCTCTCTGGTTGCATTCAACTTCATTAAAATTATTTTATTCCAACGTAGAGTGCAGTGTGCCATGAAGAATTGTGCCTCTCTGGTTTCATTCAACTTCATTAGAATTATTTTCTTCCAACGTAGAGTGCAGTGTGCCATGATTGGTGAATCGGACTTTGACTAAGTACGAGTCCCCGGATGGAAGGCATTTCACTTTGGTGTGACCTTTGCGATGGCCTGGGCGTCAGATGTCTAAGTTTCATTAACAGAATAGACGGCGCCACTCTGTCGCAGCTGCCTTTACCAATGACCATAACAAATTAATGACCTAGATTTCCCTATGGGCAGAATCAAGTCCGGGAATGAGTAGCCATCTTGAGCTGGACAAGTGAGAGAAGGAAGAAGGACCAAGTGTGGACGAGATGTTGACCCTGGTATATTGCATTATTATCATTACAGTTATGTCAGTGTTATTGAAAGAAAAAAAATCCACTTTTTTTTACTTTTTTTGCATGCGTCCATTTAAGAAGCTTTTTTTTTTTGGGTATGAATTGAGTTATTCATCAGCTTGTGACGACAGAATATTATTTTGGTTTCTGTGACATTTCTCTCGGTCATTCCCCCCACCCCCCAGGATTATGTTATGTGAATCTGTAAAGTGACGGAAGAATGACACCAGTGTTAATTTTAATAAATAGATATTGATCTTCAAATAAATACTCAAGTCACACGCTAAGGAAGACAAAAGTTCCCTCCCCAAAACGACGCCGACTACGCCAGCAACATCAGCAACCGGAAAGTCTGTATGGCGGCCAGCTTTCCTCTTTAACTGTTTACCTGCTGCTTTCTTTCTTTTCCCGTTCTGCCTGCCTGCTGCCTGTCTATCTGTCTCATTTTCTGCCTGACTGCCTATCTCTTCCTTTCTGCTCGTCTGCCTGCCTGTCTTGTCCGTTGCGCCTGCCTGTCTTTTCCTTTCTGTCTGCCTGCTTGTCTGTCTCTTCGTTTCTGTCTGTCTTTTCCTTTCTGTCTGCCTGCTTGTCTGTCTCTTCGTTTCCGCTTGTCTTTTCCTTTCTGTCTGCCTGCTTGTCTGTCTCTTCGTTTCCGCTTGTCTTTTCCTTTTTGTCTGCCTGCTTGTCTGTCTCTTCGTTTCTGCCTGTCTTTTCCTTTCTGTCTGCCTACGTGTCTGTCTCTTCGTTTCTGATTGTCTTTTCCCTTCTGTCTGCCTGCTTGTCTGTCTCTTCGTTTCTGCCTGTCTTTTCCTTTCTGTCTGCCTGCTTGTCTGTCTCTTCGTTTCTGCCTGTCTTTTCCTTTTTGTCTGCCTGCTTGTCTGTCTCTTCCGCTCTGCCTTCCTACCTGTCCGTCTCTTCCTCCTCTTCTGCCTGCCTGCCTGCCTGTGTGTCTGTCCATTTATACATTCCTCTCTGTCTGTCCTCCTGTCTGTGTGTCCATTTTTGTGTCTGCCCTTACCTACCTGCTTGTTTTTCTGTCCTTACCTACCTGTCTGCTTGCCTGGTTGTGTGTCTGTCCTTATCTACCTACCTGTCTGTCTGCCTGTTTGTGTGTCTGTCCTTATTTACCTACCTGTCTGTCTGCCTGTTTGTGTGTTTGTCCTTATCTACCTACCTACCTGTCTGTCTGCCTGTTTGTGTGTCTGTCAATACCTACCTACCTCCCTGTTTGTGTGACTGTTTCTTACCTACCTACCTGTCTGTTTGCCTGTTTTTCCGTCTGTCGTTATCTGCCTGTCTGTCTGCCTGTTTGTGTATCTGTCCTAATCTATCTGTCTGTCTGAGTGTTTGTGTGTCTGTCCTTACCTACCTACCTGCCTGCCTGCATGGCTGTGTCTTCCTTCCTGCTTACCTGCCAATCTGTCTGTACCGTTTATGTGTCTATCATTACCTACCTGCCTACCTACCTGTGTGCATGCTTGCCTCCTTGCTTGCCCGCCAGTCTCTCTCCCCTCCTCGTCTCCCCCCCCCCCGCCCCCCCGCCTCCCCAGAAGAAGAAAAGGAAATCGTGCGCTCGTAAGAACCAATCAGGCACCGAGTGTGCCGCATGCACACCTAGCGGTACTCTTGTATTGATGAATAAACACAATTACCTCCCCTTTTCTTGTCACTGATTGACTGCCCCTGAATAATTGATCAGCTGTTGACGGCTTTCATCAAACCACCGAAACGTCGAGGCTCTGTGGCTGAAATTGGGCAGAGAGGCTCAGGCAGGCTTGGTCGCCAAAGCCAAAGCACTCCGAAAACCAGCGCTGGCATTTGCCAGGTCTGGAGGCAGCTAGGCACCGGTGTCCTCAGACCACTGCTGAAACGACTGATGCACCAGCATCCTCAGACCGCTGCAGAAACGACTGACGCACCAGATATCGCTGCAGAAATGACTGACACACCAGCGTCCTCAGACCACTGCTGAAACGACTGACGCACCAGCGTCCTCGGACCACTGCGAAACGACTGACGCACCAGCGTCCTCAGACCGCTGCAGAAACGACTGACGCACCAGCGTCCTCAGACCGCTGCAGAAACGACTGACGCACCAGCGTCCTCAGACCGCTGCTGAAACGACTGACGCACCAGCGTCCTCAGACCGCTGCAGAAACGACTGACGCACCAGCGTCCTCAGACCACTGCAGAAACGACTGACGCACCAGCGTCCTCAGACCACTGCAGAAACGACTGACGCACCAGCGTCCTCGGGCCGCTGAAGAACCGACTGACGCACCAGCGTCCTCGGACCGCTGCTGAAACGACTGACGCACCAGCGTCCTCAGACCGCTGCAGAAACGACTGACGCACCAGTCGTCCTCAGACCACTGCAGATAGGACTTGACGCACTCGCGAAACCTAGGCCGACGATAGTCAGCTTGAAACTTGCAAGGCAGCAGGCTCTAACTACCCGGTGTAATAATAATTGATCCTGCGTTGTCCCTTAACTAGAGCCTAAGCTGTGGACGTCCTGGGCTTCACGTCCCTAAGCCGGTTCTGTGGACGTAAAGCAACGCTTCAACCGAGCGTTGATCCCAGAGCGTTGGAAAGTAGCACATGCCGGTCTTTATTAACCCCCGGAAACGAGGATCAGTCTTTGAGAATACCATGGGGCAAAACACAGACTAAAGGTTAAAAAGAACGCGCGCGCGCGCGCGCGAAGAGAGAGAGAGAGAGAGAGAGAGAGAGAGAGAGAGAGAGAGAGAGAGAGAGAGAGAGAGAGAGTAAGTTAGTGTTTTACGCCCAGTCGACCGGTACGGTTATATCAGGGCGATGAGAGAGAGAGAGAGAGAGAGAGAGAGAGAGAGAGAGAGAGAGAGAGAGAGAGAGAGAGAGAGAGAGAGAGAGAGAGAGAGAGAAAAAAACAAAAACAAATGAAGAGTAGACAGTGTAGTACTCGCACATACCCCATACCCCATCACTCGGTCGCCAAACGAGGGAAACGTCTTCTCGAAACAAGCTGTTTGTTGTTTTGTTTTTTGGTTGTTTTTACCTTTTTATTTGGCTTCCGTACCTAATGTGCTTGTTTGCTTGTAGTAAAAGAATCTGTTCTGAAAATATCTACTGCTTCTCACGTATTGTGGAAAACAAAATAGCAGCCAAGAAAGCCTTCGTTTTAACAGTGTGTGTGTGTGTGTGTGTGTGTGTGTGTGTGTGTGTGTGTGTGTGTGTGTGTGTGTGTGTGTGTGTGTGTTCGATCTGATTCTAGTTCAGTTATTTTTATGTTGCTTTTTTGTCAGCGTTGTTCTGTACAGCTTAAAAAGAGAAGTGTTTTTGCCTTAAAAAGTCATGATTTGAATCACAAAAGGCAGTACCTGTCATAAAAGACGCTCTTTGATGTTAGGAGCAGTAATTGAACCAACGGCTTCCTTAATTTATTCATAAAAAGAACAGACAGGCATAACGGATCCAGCCTATTCGTTTTTTACCCCCCTCGATTAATCTGAGACTAATTTTCATAAAAATGTGAACAAGAAGATACGGTATGATGCATACACCGAAAAAAATCAGTTTCCAGTCGGAATTATTTTAAACAATAAACTAATTTAAAGAATAATCCTTATGTAGAATAAAAGGAAAAGAAAAGGAGAAATAGCGTATTTCAGATTAACTGGGTTGATTATTGAAGTTCAAAGCTAAATCGACGTCTTTGGATTCTTTGTAGTTTGAACTGGTTTTCCTTTTGATCCTGAGATGGAACTCTGAAGTGAATTATAATACTTCATTTCAAAGATTAGCAAACAATTGGTACTCAATGAGAAAAACTCAGTCTCCGTATCTAGTTTATACTTGGTTGGTTTTTAATTAGGATCCCCGTGGAATTGAAAAGCGTCTGCACTGCTGATCACTCCTTTGATGTCCGCCTCCTTGCCACCGTTCGTCCGAGAAGAAGAAGGAGAGACAAAGTTTGTTCCTTTCAGATTTGTTTTTGGATATATACAAATTGATAGCTTTGATTTAAGTACACGAGAGCTGTCCATATTGAGCGCTTTTTGATCAGACAATTTAACACGCGATTTTCGGCAGATCTCGTCTTTGTCGAGCAACGAACAAACAGATTATTATTATAAATTAATATTAGCCACCCCCCCTCTCTCCCACCACCCCCCACCTCACCCCCCCTCACCTCCCCACACACACACACACACACACACACACACACACACACACACACACACACACACACACACACACACACACACACACACACACACACACACATAGTGAAAGAAGTTATTTGCTTCCGTTGGGTCGACTACACGAAGGGAGCAAAAGAATGTCTCTGTGTCTGAGTTGTTTGACTTCCATTTAATTGTTTTGCATTATTTTGATCTTATTTCATGTTCTTCTTTTTTTCTTCTTTTTTTCATTTAACCCCGTTTTTCTATCCTATTTTATACTGGGAAAGATTCCTTGAATAGAAGGACCACGCTGAAAGTGCAGCTGGATTTCATGTAACAAAGATATGATGATCATATTTTGCCTCGTGTGAGGTATTGTGTTAATTGCATACTATAGAACAAACAGTAATCATTTCTCTCTCTCTCTCTCTCTCTCTCCTCTCTCTCTGTCTCTCTCTGTCTCTGTCTCTCTCTGTCTCTCTGTCCTCTGTCTCGTCTGTCTGTCTTCTCTCTCTCTCTCTCTCTGTCTCTCTCCTCCTCTCCCTCTCTCTCTCTCTCTCTCTCTCTCTCTCTCTCTCTCTCTCTCTCTCTCTCTCAAAAAACAACTTGTCCGCTGCAGCCTAGTCCCTTTTCCTTTGTAATTCGCCTTGAGGTGACCCTATGCAGTTGACGGGACGTTAACACCCAAGAACCAACTAACCCTTCATATCAGTGCCTAGATACAGTCGATAGATTACATGAAAGCAGGTTTTTTGTTTGTTTGTTTGGATTTTAACGTCCCGTGTGGCGTGCGGTCAGCTCAGGACGAAAAACGCAATGACAAATTATGGAATGATCCTGTTTTACTATTGAAGCATTTTTGTTTTCGATATCGTCAGCAGCCCCTTCGTAGAAATGAACCGAACTCTATCTATCTATCTATCTATCTATCTATCTGAGAACCGTAATCCAAATCTCTTTGGATTTGAGACCTCAATAATTGGGAAATTTTAAGTCGCGTCTATCTAATTTGAAAATTAAATCGCGTCTGCTCGACTGCAATTACAATGTATTTGGCACGATCTCTCGCGCCTCACCCCCCCCCTTCCCCCCAGCCTCCCCCCCCTCGCCCCCCCCCTCCCTCGACCCCCCCCCCTCCCCCCCGTCCCCCTCAGTCCACACCACAGACACGGCGTAATGACGGCGGGGCTGTGCGAGTGAAGTAGTTATCGTTTTCACCTTGTCAGCACCCCGACAAACACGACATTAGCTGATGAAGGGGCGCACGTATCGCCAAGGACGATAATCGCTTGACAGACACGGCTTTAGGGTCCACTTCAGAGGAAAATCCTGCCGCGTTTTCATTATGTTTCGGGTTTGTTTGTTTGTTTTTGTTTTTGCTTTGTATTGCTTGGTCGTTTTTGTTGTTGTTGTTCGTTTTTCTCTTTCATCTCGTGATTGACACCTCGCCGTCATTCTCGTGGTATTTTTACTGTGGAGAGGTTGCAGCTAACTCATTTTCTTTTTACTCTGACTTCCCGGAGCTCTGCGATTTCAACCGCACGACAAAATCGCATCATCGAAAGCATCGTGTGGCTTACGCCCGTTCTTAACTGGGCGAATGTTTGTTCGCCGAACATATTTCGGACACTTCGACGTACTATGATTCGTTTCTTAATTGAACTTTTAATTCGCCGAATATGGTTCGGACAGTCCAAACTTTACTTCGTTCTCAACTGGCTTGTAATGAGATGCAAACTTCGGCCCGAACTTGCGGCAGACGCGCAGCAGACAGCATGATCGGAAATGTAGGCTAAAGTCAAGTCAAGTCAATATACTTTCATCATCCCTCACAGGGTAATTCAACTAACTATCTCATTCTGGGTCTCCGAGACAAGGCTGCGCCTCCCACAAGTCAACAAATAAACAAATTCCCTCCGAAGCGAGTGAAGAACCTAGCGACACCGTCATCCATTTTTATTTTTTCTTCATCCATCAGGAGAGCTCTGCTCTCAGCCAATCAGAGGCAATGATCGTCGAATAGGGCGAATGTTTCCAGAACATGTTGAGCGAAGCTTTTTGGACCCCGAATATAGCTTCGACGAATACTTCCAACTAGGTTCGCGAAGAAAAGTTCGCCCAATTAAGAACCAACTAGCTTCGCCGAATACTTCCAACTAGGTTCGCGAAGAAACATTCGCCCAATTAAGAACGGGCTTTAGACTGTAAGGAAATTTGCTCTTGCATGCTTCGAGCGCCGGTTTGGCCTAACGGTAAGGCGGTAGGCTGGTGAGCGGAAGGACCTCGGTTCGATACCGCTTCGGCTCTCCTTTCTCTTCAAAAGTTGTGGTTTGTGGACACTGTCTTGTGACTTTGTCCCTCACAATTAATGAAACATTAAAATGGCTCTCATCGCTACCCATCTTAATGCAGGTCATTCTGGTGGTGACAGTGTAGCGATAGGTATATACTCTCCCTCTTCCCTCACCTCCATACCCTCTTCCCCCCATTCTCCCCGTCCCTAATAAGCCTTATGGTTTCTGTGGACGTTAAATACCATGTTTACTTACTGCATGCTTCGTTGTCTTTTACCCTCTGTGCGTAAACTGCAAGGTCTGCACTGCTGAGAATCCAGTCCCAATAATGGATTTGTTTCAAGCATTGAGTTATATTTTTTCTGCGATGAATTTTCCTCAGTTCTGTAACTATTTTCCCCGAATCCTCATCCACCACTAAAGAGTGTTTGTTTTCTTGTTGTTGTTTGTTTTTGTCATGAATGATGAATCAGACATTTACTTTTAATAATCTTTGTAGAAAAATCGGGATGTTACAATACTTTTAAGAAATGTCAATGGATCAGGAGTTTTGATTTTATGTTTTTATTTTTAAATTTAGGACTCCTCCCTCCTTCTCTCTCTGTCTCTGTCTGTCTGTCTGTCTGTCTGTCTCTCTCTCAGTCTCTCTCTGTGATGTGATGTGATGTGATGTGTGTGTGTGTGTGTGTGTGTGTGTGTGTGTGTGTGTGTGTGTGTGTGTGTGTGTGTGTGTGTGTGTGTGTGCGCGCGCGCGCGCGCGCTCTCTCTCTCTCTCTCTGTCGTGTTTTGTGCATGTTTCTATCTCCCCCTCTCTCTCGGCTTCCTCGTGTATTGAAAACGTTCCTTGCACTTACGATTGAATAGAAAAATCAATTAGGTTGAGAGAAAATGACCGCGACTTCTCGTCTACCTGCTGAAGAGGAAAAATCTGCAGGGAAATCAACGCACAACTCAGCTTGCACAAGTCCGGGCCCCGGTTTGGGGAGGAGCAGGGCAGGGGGTAGAGTGTGAAATTAAAGATGCTGTCACCCTCTGCTGCTGCCATGGCAACGTTGGTTGTTTTAAACTGCTCGACAGCTTGAGTCTTGCTTTCTCTGTGTGTGTTTCCTCTCCTTCCCCCATCTCCCTGGCACCCCCCCCCCCAATCTCTCTCTCTGTCTCTGTCTGTCAGTCTATCTGTCTGTGTCTCTCTCACACACACACATACACACACACACACGCACACAGTGAATCCTCCTTACCCTTCTGTCTCTCTTTTTGGCATGCACGCGCGCTCGCCCCCCACCCCCCCTACTCTCTCTGTCTCTGTGTCTGTCTGTCTGTCTCTGTCTGCCTCTCTGTCTCTGTCTCTCTCTTTCTGTCTCTGTGTCTCGACACACACACACACTCTCTGTCTGTCTGTCTGTCTGTCTCTCTCTCCACACACACACACACACACACACACACACACACACACACACACACACACACACACACACACACACACACACACATTTCTTTCCACCCACTGATATAAAATGCCAGAAAGGAAGACAGTAAAGCATACAAGTCTACCCCCTAGCTTCTCTTCCGTAAATAAACCTCTGTTACTGCACTAGACCGCCGTTGTATATCTCTAAAAGCCAACAATGGCTTGATTGGAGCGCGAGTGTTATGCGAACAAGCTTTTGTTTTTTGGTCTGAAAGGAAGAGAAACTGGATGGAATGGAACGGAGAGGGCGGTGGTGATGGTGGTGGTGATGGTGGTGGTGATTTCACATGGTTTTCCTATCTTGATTGGTTGTCCGTTACAGTTGTTTTCGTCGGGGCCTGGCCACGGAAGTGATATTCTGAGTGCAGATCGACACTGGCGATTATGGAGACTATCTTTTGATCTTTTATCCCTGACGATGCAATGGAAACTGTGTTCCACCCACCCAGCCCCCTGTCAGTGTCTGACTCTGTGTGTGGGTGATTCTCTTTGTCTGTCGGTCTGTCGTTCTCTCAGTTGCTCCGTCTCTCTGAGGGCTTCTCTTCGTTTCTCTGTCTGTCGGTCTGTCTTTCTCTCTGTTAGTCTGTGGATCCACCACTCGCTGTGTTTCTCTGTCTGTTTTTCTGTCTCTCTATCCGTCTCTGTGTGCTTCTCTCTTTCTCTGTCTGTCTTTCTGTCGATCCATCTATGTGTGTGCTTCCCTCTTTCTCTGTTTGTCTGTCTTTCTTTTTGTAGACCCGTCTCTCTGTGTGCTCCTCTTTGTCATTCTCAGTGTGTGCGTGTGTGTGTGTGTGTGTGTGTGCGTGCGTGCGTGCGTGCGTGCATGTGTTCGTGTGTGTGTGTGTGTGTGTGTGTGTGTGTGTGTGTGTGTGTGTGTGTGTGAGAGAGAGAGAGAGAGAGAGAGAGAGAGAGAGAGAGAGAGAGAGAGAGAGAGAGAGAGAGAGATTGATTGATTGATGGAACTTTATTACACAAGGATAAAGGTTTAGGCACGAATGCCTGCCGTTCAACCTGTCCTTGGAACAGTTACAAACACTTATATATATATATATAATATGATCATAGTGGGAAAATCAATACCAATCGATAATTATGAACAATACAAAAGAGTAATAAATCAAATCACTGGGAGACTATACATGCATGTATATATATATTAGAAACCAAGAAATTGTTAGATTTTTTTGTTTTGGTGTGTGTGTGGTTATTTATAACAATCTGCTTCTGAAACATTTATAAAGTTGTGTTTTGAAGCTGGTAAGTGAATTGCATGATTTTATTTGATTTGGGATGGTATTCCACAAGGATGCGCCTGAAAATGAGAAACTAGTTTTAAAAAGGTCTATTGTTGGTTTGGGCAGATTTATGTATCTTGATGTGGCGCGAATGTTGGAACAGATAAAAAGCTGTTTAAGGTACGGAGGTGCAAGATTTTTGTATGCTTTAATACTAACACTGCCTTATTGAACATAAGCTTTTCTTTGAGTGGAAGTATTCCCAAGTACCGTAGCTTTGTATCGGTTGATAAAGAGGAATCAGATATCAGAGAGAGAGAGAGAGAGAGAGAGAGAGAGAGAGAGAGAGAGAGAGAGCCAGTGTTTGTGTATATATTGTGACAGTGTGCGTGTGTATACGTGTGTGTGTGTTTGTGTGTGTTGTGTGTGTGTGTGTGTGTGTTGTGTGTGTGTGTGTGTGTGTGTGTGTGTGTGTGTGTGTGTGTGTGTGTGTGTGTGTTGTGTGTGTGTGTGTGTGTGTGTGTGTGTGTGTGTGTGTGTGTGTGTGTAGAGAGAGAGGAGAGAGAGAGAAGAGAGAGAGAGAGAGAGGAAGAGGAGAGAGAGAGAGAGAGAGAAGTAACTGTGTAGTTTGATTATGTTTGATTCTCCTTCTCTGCCCCCCCCGCCCCCCTCCCACCCTCCTCCCCATCTCTCTCTCCACCGGACGCAGATGAAAAACGATAGCTCATCCAAGATTTCTAATTCCTCCGAATTCTAATCCTCCCGACTCTGGCTGATCACTGGTGACGTATCAACGTCAGCTGGCGTCATACACGTTACCACCGGCATTGTGTTGGATATTTCCCCATACCCCGCCCTGTCTAGAGGGACAAGCTGGAAGCTCAGAACGCACGCGATGCCATTGAACGAGAGATCGCACGCACGTGCACCTCACGCGGAACACAATGTGTCATAGCTCGTGAAACGTGTCATAATGTGCAATTACAGCTTCATGGGTCGGGAGAGGAAGGGAGTAGTGTGTGTGTGTGTGGAGGGGGGGTTGGGGGGGGCGGGGGGGGGGGAGGCAAGGAGGGGGGGAGGGGGGGGGGAGGCAAAATTGATGTTTATTCCCTTGGACGACGTTGTCCTTTTCGTTTTCCGTGTGGAGAGTCAACGAGAATACGTGCAGTTTGGTCATTTGCACGTGATCCACGAAGGACTTGGTTTGCGCTGGCAAAAAACGCGCACCCGAAGACAGCTTTCTGTCATTATTAATATACCTTCGGGAGCTTTAAGCGTCAACACTCCAAACTAGAAACGTGGAAAGTACTGTAACACACTAGAAAACTATCATTCCACGAGGACTGAGACGTTATAACAGAACGGACAGATTAGACTTGTTCTGGAAAATGTCGTCGGTAAAGTTCGAAAATGTTGATTTAGGGAGCGACATTGGAATCAGAGAGAGGAGTTATCTTCTCTTCGCCCGGCAGAGGTGTAGAGCCAGACAGTTGTAAAAAATGGGAGAGACCACAAGAACAGGACAGAGCTCAGGAGCTGTGTGAAGAGGGAGGTGGCCTGGACTCTCATTCCTTATCCCACTCTTCTCCCGTCCCTAATAAGCCATACGGTTTCTGTGGACGTAAAGCACCGTGAAAGAAGAAAGAAAGAAGAAGAACAGCGCATGACTCGGTTTTGCCCTCCCCCCTAACTACTACTACTGCTGCTGCTGCTACTACTGCTACTACTACTACTACTACTACTACTACTACTACTACTACTAAGGGTAGAAGACAAAGCTTTGTACGGCGCCCCATCTTTCATCGCCCTGATATAACCACACTGGTTGACTGAGCGTGGAAAAGCCAAGTTACTTACTTACCTATCTTCCACGTCAAGCGATAGGACAGAACGCTTTAAAGTAACACTCGCGGCAGACTGGCAGGCAAACAGATAGACACAGACTGACAGGCAAGCAGATAGACAAACAGGCATGCACTCACGCGCGCGCACACACACACAGACACACATACTCACACACACGCGGACACACAGCACACATACACACGCACGAAAACCGAGAGAGAGAGAGAGAGAGAGAGAGAGAGAGAGGAGAGAGAGAGAGAGAGAGAGAGAGAAGCACGTACACATAATGACGTGCGCTGTCATGAACAATAAATCAGATCGTTAATATGTGATAGTGCTTCTAATAATAGCATAATTAATTCGTCGTTTTTACTGTTTGTTAATCACCGCCTCGGTTGACAGGGTGTTAAAGTATCAAGCCACTCTTCTTCTTTTTTTTATCCTTCTGATACCCGCAAGTGGCGCGCGTTAATTTGCAAAGCCGAGTCATGGCTGCTTATGAATATGCATTGGAAAATTAGCTTAGCAGGAAATACGATTGTGTCCATAAAATACCGATTCCATTCTGTTTGGTAAATTTGACCGTCCCGGCTCGACCTGCCCATTCAGCGAGGGGCGAGAACAAAGTTTGAAGGGCTAGCAGACACCATGAAGCCTTCTTCAGCCGAAAGTAGCATGCCTTAATTCTCACTTGTCCATGCATTGCGTCGTCTGATCGAATGACGTTCAGGTATTGCCGGGAGTCTATCGCGCAGGAGTGAACTGGGCGGGTCGAGTGATTGCTGTGCGAATCAATGTATAAAAAAATATATATAAAAAAAAAGAAGAAAATAGGAAAAACTTAAGAAGGAGAAGAGGGAGAAGAAGAAGAAGAAGAAGAGAGAGAGAGAGAGAGAGAGAGAGAGAGAGAGAGAAGAGAGAGAGAGAGACGAGAGCAAGACAGAAGCAACAGAAGACGAGAAGACAGACAGACGACGAAGAGCAGAGAAGCACTGAGAGGAGAGAGAGAGAGAGAGAGAGAGAGAGAGAGAGAGAGAGAGAGAGAGAGAGAGTGCTATAC
>JABMCL010000793.1:185000-210000 GCA_018857735.1 Alviniconcha marisindica
GAGAGAAGAAAAAACAGCCAGTCTATGCTATACTACGACCAGAGAGAGGCCGGGGACGGCGGGGAGAACAGCTTGTCCATAGTCTACTACGAACATATCAGAGAGAGAGAGAGAGAGAGAGAGAGAGAGAGAGAGAGAGAGAGAGAGAGAGAGAGAGAGAGAGAAGGGGGGTGGGGGGTATTAAAAATCATCATCCTGATCATCCCAGTGCGGAACGCCAATGGCTCTCCATGCATCAACCTGTCACTCGTCTTCATTTCCACATGGCTCAGGGGCAGATCACCAAAAGGGAGGTAATTCACAGTAATTAGCTCCCCTGGTCATCACTTGGAGCTGCATGCCAAAGCGACCAAAGGGCAAGCGATTGGAATCGAACATTTCCTGCCGGTGCCGTCATAATGATCCCAGATCAGTCAGAAGTCGGGGAGCTACGTTTGAACCTTTGTTGCCTTCAGTGCAATCTGCATGGTCACGAGATGTAGAGCATGACACTGTACTGATGTGTGCACGATGCGCTTACTATAATTCTCGAAGCAAAAAGAAAAAAGAAGAAAAGAAAAAAAAAGTTTCAGTCTCTGGACGTGTGGATAGTACTCCTGCATGCACGTCTCCCTCTATAGTGAAGTGTTGGTGTGCTCACTTATTAACTCACTCATTTACTCACTGGTTCATGCGCTACTTTGCTCACTCACTCGCTCCCTCAAAATCTCAGTCGCTCACACACTCATGGCATTCCGTCTCAGTCACCCACTTACTCACTCACTCACCCACTCGTTCACTCACTCACTTACACGCTCAGTCACACGCACACACCCGCTCTCTCTGCCAGTCAGTCATTCGCTCGAATACTCACTAGCTCAGTCAGTCAGTCAGTCAGTCAGTCAGTCAGTCAGTCACTCAGTCGCTCAGTCAGTCACTCTCTCAGTCAGTCAGTCACTCAGGCACTCGCTCACTCATTCGCTCAGTCGGTCACTCACTTGCTCAGTCAGTCAGTCAGTCAGTCAGCGTCAGTTAGTCACTCACTCAGTCAGTCAGTCAGTCACTCACTCACTCGCTCAGTTAGTCAGTCAGTCACTCGCTCAGTCGGTCAATCAGTCACTCGCTCAGTCAATCAGTCAGTCACTCACTCACTCACTGTCACGGCTAATTTGACTGCCCCTATAATTGTGATCAGCTGCCTTCGAGGCACCTCTATTGTGGCCTAAAGGCAAGACGAGAGTCGTCTTCATCAGCAGGCCCGGGTCCTTGGCAGTGCTGGAGCTGAAATGAAGGAGTCGCTGAAGCCATCCACTCCTCTGGACAGCGTTACGTGCATATGTCCGCATTGATGCTCTTCAGGGGATCATTATAAGTTTACCATTCCCTGTCCACCCTGCACACCTGTACTGGGGTGACCCTGTGTGGTTGACAGGACATTAAAATCCAATTATTGCTACTACTACTGCTACTACTGCTACTACTACTACTACTACTACTACTACTACTACTACCGCCAAAGAAACGTCCATGCGCAGACTGGCCTCTTTATGCAGCCACCTGCGTATATGCTCACAGATAAAAGCCAGCCCCCTCAGCCTCCGCATATAGTGAGCCGGTTTGGCCTAGCGGTAAGGCGTTAGGCTGGTAAGCGGAGGGACCTCGGTTCGAATCCGCTTCGGCTCTCCCTTCTCTTCAAAAGTTGTCGTCTGTCTTGTGACTTTGTTCCTCACAGTTATGAAACATTAAAATGGCTCTCATCGCTGCCCACCTTAATGCAGAAGTCATTCTGGTGGTGACTGTAGCGATAGGTATATAATCTCCCTCCCTCCCCCACCCCCACCCCCCATACCCCTTCCCCTCTTCTCCCCGTCCCTGATAAGCCTTATGGTTTCTGTGAACGTTAAGCACCATGTTTACTTACTTACTTACCCCCGCATTACTGAAGTGGTCCTCATCGCTTTGCGATGGACGAACGAACGATATGAGTTGACTACGGATTGGAATTGCGTATTGATTGAGATGCGCATACGTTGAGGGTGACTAACAGAGTTTACTGTTGATTGAAATGGACTGTTTTGAATGTGTATTGACTTGAGGCGTTGTTCATTCGTCCCGCCGGGACGACCCTTTGTGGCTGACTTGGTGGTGAAATGCACCAGCCACTGCTGTCACTTTTTAATTAATGACAGGAGCTGGTTGTCGATTAGATTGGATTGCTGATGGGAGTATATAGTAATGATTAGGGTGGACTGCTGATCTGAGTTGACAACTGTTTGGAGTTGACTTCTAACTGGTGCTGACCATTGATTAAAGTTGGCTGTTGATCGGAGTCGAGTATTTATTGGAGTTTCAGTGATAGAAAAGAGGATGTACCTCTGGTGGAGTTTATGTACCTTGTATTTACACGCATACCAGGTGAGAGTTACTGTAGGCGTCACTCAGGTTGTTGTGATTGTGTGACGACTTTCGAGCGCTAATGATCTCCCTTGTGTCTTGATTAGCTAAAACATATCTCCACCTGTATGGTTGCCTCTTCTCCCAACCACCTAACCTTCTATGCTGCGTTGTCTTCCCTTCCCTTCTCACTCTCACCCTCTCTTTCCGTCTCTAGTCCCTCCCTCTTCCTCTCTCTCCCTTTCTCTCCCTCTCCCCTCTCCCTTCCTCTCCTTCTCTCTCCCACTGTCTCTATTAATTCCATTAATCTGTTGTCCGCTGTCTCTGTTAACTCCATTAATCTATTGTTTATTCGCGCTTTTATGTGTGTTCGTAGTATAGTCGTGCTTATTTGTGTTTGTAGGACTGGCTGTTAGATATGTTCAAATAATTGACCTAATGCTACTATCGTTGAGTATTAAAGTTTTCGAGTTCAGAGTTCCCTTCTTCCCTCCCTCTCATGTTCCCTTCCGTTCCCCTTTCCCCTTCTCTCTGTATCTCTCCCTCTCCCTCCGTCCCTCTGTCTCCCCTGTTTCTCTCGCCTCTCTCTGTTTTTCACTCCCTTCCTCTCCCTTACTTACCCCCCCCCCCTCTCTCTCTCTCCTTCCCTCACCGCTTCTCTCTTCTCTCCGTTTTTCTCTCTCTCTGTGGCTCTGTCTCTCCCCTCCTCTTTCTATATCTCTCTCCCTCCCTCCCCATCTCCCTCTGCCTCTCACTATATCTCTCTTTCTCTGCATCTCTCCTCCTCACACTCTCACTATTTCTCTCTTTCTCTGCATCTCTCCTCCTCACACTCTCACTATATCTTCTCTCTCTGCATCTCTCCTCCTCACACTCTCACTATTTCTCTCTTTCTCTGCATCTCTCCTCCTCACACTCTCACTATTCTCTCTTTCTCTGCATCTCTCCTCCTCACACTCTCACTATATCTCTCTTTCTCTGCATCTCTCCTCCTCATCTCTTTCTCTTCTCTCATCTCTCACCTCTCATATATCTCTCTTTCTCTGCATCTCTCCTCCTCACACTCTCACTATATCTCTCTTTCTCTGCATACTCTCCTCCTCACACTCTCACTATATCTCTCTCTCTCTCATCTCCTCTCCACTCTCTCTATATCTCTCTTTCTCTGCATCTCCCTCCTCCACTCACTATATCTCTCTTCTCTGCATCTCTCTCCTCACACTCTCACTATTTCTCTCTTTCTCTGCATCTCTCCTCCTCACACTCTCACTATTTCTCTCTTTCTCTGCATCTCTCCTCCTCACACTCTCACTATATCTCTCTTTCTCTGCATCTCTCCTCCTCACACTCTCACTATATCTCTCTTTCTCTGCATCTCTCCTCCTCACACTCTCACTATATCTCTCTCTCTCTGCATCTCTCCTCCTCACACTCTCTCTATATCTCTCTTTCTCTGCATCTCTCCTCCTCACACTCTCACTATATATCTCTCTCTCTCTCCAGCTCTCTCTCTCTCTCTTCCTCATTCTTCTTTCCCCTCCGCCCCTTTCCTCCCCGTTTACCCCCATTATCTTTTCCTTCTTCCTCTCGATATCCAACCCCTCCCTCACCTCCTTCCATTTTCCCTTTTTTTCTTCTGTTTGTTTCCCCCATTCTCCCCCCCCCCTCCCCCCCCCCACACACACCTCTGCCTCGCAACCTCTTCCCCTCTCATGTCTCATTTCGCCTTCCTATCCGGCCACGCCCGTCCCGCGTACGTTTGTGTGTACCAATTTCCCCTACTCCACCATTTCCCCAATCACCTGAGGAAGCTGGAGAAGAAGCCAGACACGGAAGATCACGTTTGGTGCCTCGCTTTGATTCACCCACGTTCCGTGGAATCAGATTGTTCATTCCTCGCATGTTGGGACAGATCTGGGATGATTGCCATATTTCAGACTTTACCCCCCCACCCCCTTCACCCCCCCACCCCGAAAAAATCTCACCCTATTTTCCTGGATCGGCTACTAGGTGGCGCGTGGTTGATGCTATTTTGCCCGCTGTCATTACGCGCTTATCCCCCTTCGCGCACGCCGTTGGGCGACGATCATGACTGGACTAATTATCGGTCTATTATTCTCCGCACATTTCATTACCCCCCTTTGATGGGTTTTCTCCCCTGTTATTGATTTTTTTTTCTCTTTTTTTTTCTCTCACTTTGGCGAGGGAGAAAGGGTGTAAGTCTGAATGCGATGCTCTCACGTCACCTTTTGAACCGTGAAATTCTTTTCACTTTAAAAATCCTGTCAGGCGGAATACAAAAAATATGTGTGTGAGTGTGTGTGTGTGTGTGTGTGTGTGTGTGTGTGTGTGTGTGTGTGTGTGTGGCTGCTGTGCTATTTCTTTGTTATTATATTATTAGTTGTTGTTTTTGTTTTATGTTTATGTCAGTTAATGTGTTGTGTGGGGCGTGTGTGGTGTGTGTGTGTGTGTGTTGTGTTTGTTGTTGTTGTTTATTGTGTGTGTGTTGGAGGGGGGGGGAGGGAGGAGGGAGGGACGGAGACACCTCTGTCATTTCAATTGGGTGACTTTCCCCTTGACGGTCAATTACTAGGCAGGGCACGGTTTTCCTCCCGAGGATCTACAAGTCATCATGTCCGAGGCCTTGATCATCTTTTATTGATGTCCGCCCTTTGAGCTCTCGCGGAAAGCCGACGCTTACTTCCGGGTCTTGTCTAGCGCACTGGCTTGTGGGATTCTTTGGCGTTTTTGTTGTTAATGATAGAGATTTCGAACTCGCCTGCTGTGTAAAAACGATAGACTTACTTGGTATTGCACGTCCAGCCGGCTGGTAGTGGTCACAAAGAGAAACCTGTGGGACCACGCGCATGCTACGTTTGTTAGTCACTGCTGGTGACGTATGCCACTTTTTTGTGTGTGAGGCCAGAGGGGAAAAGAGGATTGAGAACAAAATGAAGTCAAGTGAACTTGTAAGGAAAACACGTAGAAGAGCATAAATCCCGCATCAGTAGAGGCGAAGCATGCAAAGCTATATTCTGATCTTTCATAACCATTGTCTTGTTGTTTGGTTTGACCAAGAATTGATCCAAATACAATATAAAAATACAATATAAGCTTCATGAGCACACCAACAAGTCTGTGGCGTATATGGGGTGCGCTCATTGACATACATGCTGAAAAGGAAAGGAAAACGCACAGAACCTCAGACGAACAGTTCGAAATAAATTCTAGTTTAAAACAACAACAAACAAAACAGAAAGCCAAGAGGAAACAAACAAACAAACAAACAAACAAAAATCAGTAAGACACTGGTAAAAACAACCATAACCAAACCAGTCTTGCCATTTGCAGTTGTATTACCTAGACCCTATTTGTCTTTATACTGATGCGTGTATTTCTTAGCTATATGAAACTGATGTGATGTCGTATTGTGCCTGGAGACTGATGTGATGTTGTACTGTGCTCGGAGACTGATGTGATGTTGTACTGTGCTCGGAGACTGATGTGATGTTGTACTGTGCTCGGAGACTGACGTGATGTCGTATGTGCTTGGGGCCTGATTACAGAACTGGGACAGGCGCAATATATGTGCAGTTGATTATCTACCCCAAACCGTGAGCCGGTTTGGCTTGGCGGTAAGGCGTTAGGCTGGTAAGCGGAAGGACCTCGGTTCGATACCGCTTCGGCTCTCCTTTCTCTTCAAAAAGGTTGTGGTTTGTGGACATTGTCCTGTGACTTTGTCCATCACTTCCTACTGAAACATTAAAATGGCTCTCATCGCTGCCCATCTTAATGCAGAAGTCATTCTGGTGGTGACAGTGTAGCGATAGGTATATAATCTCCCTCTCCCGTCACCTCCATACTCCCCCCCACCGCTTCTCCCCGTCCCTAATAAGCCGTACGGTTTCTGTGGACGTTAAGCACCATGTTTACTACCCCAAACTTACAAAAATGAGCCCTCGACAGCTTCGACAGGGATCTTAACTTCTGCGTTCTGCGGACCCCACCATGGGGATGAAACGGACAGAGGAAGGATCAGCCTGTTCAATTAGCTGTGTAAACTATACTTTGTCATAATCTGCGAATAAAGTCTGCGGAATTTCCTTTTTATATTGTGTACCTAATCTGCGCGTGTTTGCTGCCTGTGATATTGTTTGGTCAACGGCAGCTGTATGTTATTCGCCAAGCAGCTTAAAGTGATTGATAGAAAACAACAGCAGCAGCGGCAACGAAGCGTTCTTTTCATCTGTCTCTGTCTGTCTGTCTGTTTGTTTGTCCGTCTGTCTGTCTCTCGTCACATACACACGCACACACACGCACACGCACACACACACACACACACACACACACACACACACACACACACACATGCACCACCTGACACGCACCAGCGCACCACTACGACGCACGCACACACACACACACACACACACACACACACACACACACACACACACACACACACACACCACCGCCTTCTACGCACATGCTCTCGGCCTGTTCCCCCCCCCCTCCACCCACCCACCCCGCGAAATCTCTCCCCTCTGTATCTCCCTCTCTCTCCTTTTCTTCACTGTACCTCATGTTCACTCTCAACCGAACCCAACAAACCCTCAAGGCAATTGTCCAATAGAACCAATTATTTCGAAATGCATTTTGGTGAAAGCAGTCTCTCCGATGTTACAAATGTGTTTTGAGGCCGCGTGGGTCCTATTAGCCTGAACAAGCTCGTATATCACGGGCCAGCGTCATTGTCGGAGACTTGATCACGATCAAGAGAGCTCGGTTTTGATTGGCTCATCGAGGAGGCACTTGATCATGATCAAAAGAGCTTGGTTTTGATTGGTTGCGAGATGAGGTAAGGGCTAAGCCCCTCGACTCTGACAGGAATGTGGCAGACTCATCAGGCTAAGTACACAGCGCGGAGACAAGAGTTTAGAGGGTCATTAATTTGGGGGCCGGGTAATTGAGGATTTGGTCTGCCTCGCTCTGGCAGGGAGGGCTCGGCTAATTGAGAAAGCACTGAGGCAGGATTAAGGCCCGCAGTCAGAAGGTCTAATTGGTATTGTCAGCCTAGCAGATGATGCGATATTCAGCAACGATAAATCACGAGTCTCATCTCCCGTCTGAGCTTGAGGAGGAAAGGGAAGAGGGATGGCACCTAGAGTGGAATACAGGATTCGCCATGACGCCTTACAGAGGATTGTCCTTTTTCTCTTCCCTGACTTCTTGGCCAGACGGCTGCGATTGTCTTGACCAATTCCTGATAGTGGCAGCCGAGGCTTATTTCTCGGTATCGAGCGAGGGAGCTGTCGCGGCGATGCGCTGCATTCGTAAATCATTCACAAAGCGTATACACGTGCTTGTTACAAGCCCCTAATTAAATCCCTCTAGCTCTCTCTGTTTTCAAAAATAATAAAACCGAAAAAAGAAAGGGTAGATAGATAATTGATTTTTTAGCGCCCGGTCAACCATGACGTTACATCAGGGCGAAAAAGAAAGAAAAAAGAAAGAAAGAGAAAAAGAACAAGGCAGAACAAACACAGAACAGTTGCTTCAAAGTCAGAAAAGAAGAAAAAGAGCTGCAGCAACGGTTAACAATTAACAATCAGCAACAACAACGCCAACATAAACAACACTAGAAAAAACAACGACACTAGCAACAGCAGCAGCAGCAGCAGCAGCAGCAGCAGTAGCAGCAGCGGCAGCCGCAGCAGGAAGACTGTGAAAACTAGGGGCACTTCAAGAAGCCGGCTAATACTCTAGCTGATGGCGATTATGTCTATTACATTGTCAGCAGTAATGCTGCAAAAAGCGACAGTGTCATTGCCTTCCCTTGTAGTGTACTGTACCTGCTCTCTGCCGTGTTGATGGCACAGTGAAACGCAGGCATCAGTCTCACCTTGTTTCGTTTCCTTCCTGCAATCATGTTGAGGTGACCCGGCCTCTAACTAACGAAGTAAAGCTGCTTCAACAAGCAAAGGGAAGTGATAGTGCTCAGCAGACCTCACAAGACTGACTGACTGACTGACTGACTGACTGACTGACTAACTAACTAACTAAAGCTGCTTCAACAAGCAAAGGGAAATGATAGTGCTCAGCAGACTTCATATGACTGACTAACTAACTAACTAACTAACTAACTAACTAACTAACTAACTAACTAACTAACTAACTAACTAACTAACTAACTAACTAACTAACTAACTAATCTAAGCTGCTTCAACAAGCAAAGGGAACTAATAGTGCTCGGGAGTAGTCACAAGTATTACAGAGGAGACAATAACAAAGACCTGACTCTAACCTGGCATGCGAGTATATGAACCCTTCCGCGGTTGATTTGAATAATACACGTAACCGGTATGGACGTTGGTTTTCATTGCAGAGCGCCTTGGTCACGTGATGATTAAAGAGGATGTGGAAAAATGAAGTCGAATGAAATAGGATCGCAGAAAGGCGTAGTTGCTGGTAGCAGGCGAAGCTTGGAACATAATTATATTCCGTCCTGCTCGCGGCTTCAGGGTGAGAATCTTTGTTAGCTCTGGGTTTTCTGCAGAAGGGACCTTAATTTCTGCGTCCGCGGTACTCCAGCGTTGGAACTGTCGCTGCCGACTCATTGTTAGACTCGGCTGACACGCATAACCGCGATCGATGAAAGTTATTGTATTGTGCAACCTTACTGCGTGAAGCCAAAAGATGTTTCCTTAAAAGCCTTTTTACTCGAAACTGCAGACTCCAATGCCTTTGAGAAGAAATAAAAAGGATGATATTTTTGGAGTTGCTTGAAGGGCACTTTACCATAGCATTGATGTGCACTTTAGTGTCAGATTAAGAGCAATGCAGGATGTCAATGCTGTTATGAATAAATTATGAGCAAGGATTTTACTTCTTTATATTTATTAATGTTTTATCCCCCCCCCCCCCAACCCGACCCCCTTTCCGCATGGGACGGGGTAAGCTAAATGAATATCTAAAACAAAGTTGGCTGTCAGCAATAAACAACAACAACAAAAGAAAAAAAGAGAAGGTCAAAATACATGAATAGTTCAAAAATACTTGTTGTGAAAAAGAGAACTAGGCGCAATTTTCCGACATAATAAATGCCCTAGCTTCGTCCAAGGGAAGAACAAACGCTTACCTCAGCTTACAGTCATTGGTCCTGTGCTTCATACCCACATTAACCGTTTGTCCGAAGGCGTTCATAACGATACTTTGCAATAACAGTCCAACATAACTGTTCACAGAGCATTTCGTTGTTTGACTTTGTTTAAATATAAATGATAATCTTTCCGCTACTACAGAAATATTCTAGGAAAATGCTACTACAGAAAGCGTTTTTGGTGCTGGTAGTAATTGTAATATCTGTAATATAAAGAGGGTGGAGCGACGCGCAATTCTTTGTGAAGTAGCACCAGCAACACAGAGACCCACAAAATATGCGAAAGGTTAAAAAGCCCCCCCCCCCCACAGAGACACACACACTGGAGCGACTCACAGCTCTTTATACAGTAACACTAACAACACAGCGATACACAAAACAAGGGAAAGGTTGAAAAGAAAACACACCCACCCACACACACACGCACCACACGCACACACACACACACACACACACACACACACACACACACACACACACAGGTATTATGTTGTCACTCGCTTTCTGTTTTCTCCTTCTTCATCTTCGCATCTGTTTTGTGTTTGATAAAATGAGCGTGAAAGCCACACAGAGAATAGCCGACGTCTGCTGGACTCGTTCTAGCAAATCATCGTCTCGCAAGATCTGGGCTGGGAAAGACATTAGCCTTTTTTCTGGTCTGCTAGCTTAGGGAATGAGACAATTAGCCTTTGACAGCCTTCGCTGATGTGGATCCTTCATTGCATTGCTTCGTTAGCATCCTTAATGACGTGAGGAACACAAGCAGTGACGAGGGCAAGGCACCGCACTAATTTATGGCTTTAAAGCCCCCCCAGCACCCCCCCCATACCTCCACCCCCTTCCCCCTCCATCGCGCTCCTCTCCCTTCCCCTTGCAAAGGGGGCTATAGACATTATTTTTGGCGTGTCCTGGAAGTCTTGGCACCTTCGGCAGAAGGTGAGGTGAGCGCAAACACTCTTGTGTGCTTGTCCTAGCTCGTCGTGTTCTTCGAGTCAGTCTTGGTTTCAAAGTAGGACCATACTGTGTGACTTACGAGAGGTGCATTATATATCTGGTCCATCACTATGGGAGTAGGCCATGCATTCCGTGATCAATACCCATGTATGGGAGACTTGCAGACTGTCGCAGATGTTTATGATTTCGCCCTAGTGCGCTCCGTAACGTTTCTCCCGCAATGGGGTACTGCGGACGCAGAAATTAATGTTCCCTCTGTTGAGAACCCGGAGCTAACAAATGTCAACCCTTTAAAGCCTGGAGCAGGTCAACATAAATAATAGTTACGAAAGAAGTTCCCTGCCAGGAATTTCGTCCTTGTCCTAATTTCTACCGGTTTCCCGGTCCATTCACTCTCATTATTTCAAAATCCTCTACCTACCTTTTAGCTGCGCAGTTTGCCGTGTGGGCCTGCCGAATAAAATAGGTCACCCTGCTCATAGTCACAAGTGATTTAGGCAGGTTCCCTTGGTGAGTGCCTACGGAACATATATAGGTACCAAAATGTATTATTCTGTTTGCACGGATAGATGGCTGCGTGGTTGGATTTTGACGTTGTAACCGTGAATTAGACACATTTGTGAATTAGTGATTTGCGTTGTGATCTGTCGTGACAGAATTTTGTATGTGTGTTACGTCCTGATGATACCCTGTGCGGTTGATGCGACGTTAAAATCCACTAACTAACCAACCAACCAACCAACCAACCAACCAACCAACCAACCAACCAACCAACCAACTAACTAACTAACTAACTAACTCCTATAACGTTTCAGCCGGCCGCAGCTGGATGTAAGGGACCCAGACATGAAAGAGCCCTTCTGCCGGAAACCCATTTAAGTTCCCACACTTAAGCCTTCAGCTGGTCAGGGTTTGGCTTTGCGTGCTTGGCCCGCTGCCAGGTATTCTGCCCTTCCAACACTTGCCCTATTGGATCCGTCAACGTCCCCCTCCACCACCACCCAGACCGCAAGACCTCTTCCAACACAAATTGACGTGTGTCATTAACTGTCAGTCAGGCTATTGCTTTTGATGCGGCAACTTTTGTTTTCCCTCGATATAATCTTCTTGGCTGGCTGGGCGCTAAATATCAAGCCTAACTGTCCACTTCACGGCGAAAGCTTAGTGTGCAGTACGTGTCTCGTATTTGAGATTTGTACATGGCGCATGAAGATGTTTCTGCGTTGACTCATCAAGGTCGTGTTTGCGAGTTCAGTGTGCGTATTTAAATAACGTAAAACGTGACTGTTCATTGCTGGTTTTAACTATAAAATAAATGTAGGATATGTTCACTGTTCAGGATGAAAACGGACACGTTGATAGTCCTTGATCATTGTTACCATTGACTGATTTCGGTTTTTGAGGGCTATTTATGTTTAGAGTGAGTCTCTTGGTCTGAGGAGTGTAGTCTGAGACGTGTGTGTGTGTGTGTGTGGGGGGGGGGTTGTGTGTGTGTGTGTGTGTGTGTGTGTGTGTGTGGTTGTGTGTGTGTGTGAGTGTGCGTGTGAGTGTGTGTGTGTGTGTGTGTGTGTGTGTGTGTGTGTTGTGTGTGTGTGAAAGAGAGAGAGAGAGAGAGAGAGAGAGAGAGAGAGAGAGAGAGAGAGAGAGAGAGAGAGAGAGAGAGAGAGAGAGAGAGAGAAGACAAGAGAAGAGAATAGAGTCGTGATTTATAATAATAACCAGCAGCTACGTGTTGCAACCAGAGAAAATACACACATCACCCGGACAAGGCAGCTCCAAACACAATCATCATCATCATCAACTTGCACGCCGCTCCGTCCCCCACATTCCCACTGATACATCCCTCTTCGCTTTCAGCGGCGGGACGCCCCATTCTGCTTTCCTAGATGATTACAAAAAAATATGGCGCGACTCTTGAACCGGAAGTGGAACCGCCCGCTAGTCCAGAACGAGGTCCGAGAGTTCATGGAGCAATTTCCGGTAGCATATTGGTGGCCTCTTCGCCCTATTTAGAGCGGTAATGCATCGCAGAGCGGTGCCAGACTGCAAGACTGGCTCTCCTCGAGCGGTTGTGCTCATTGTTCACAACTTGTCCCGTCCTGTCGGTTTGAGGTCGTGGCAGAACATGCATAGCGCGGGGAGAAAATTGGGTTTGGGTGGAGTGTGTACATACGGTCTTCAGTTATAATGCCCAGGCGGTAGGACACCTGACTCCCAATTTGCTCGTGGGCCGTGATTAGTTTTATTTCCATCTGTCTGCGTCATTTTCTCTCCGCCTTTTACAGTATGCGTATAGTGTCTGTCTCTTATTACATCGTTATCCCTGTTTTGTTGTTGTTGTTGGGGGGGGTGGGGGGTTCTGCCGTTTTAATTGTGCTCTAGTAAAATGACACTTTGAAAGTTAGTTTTTTTAAACGTTTGGTGTATATTAACTGATCTTGCCGCTGGTTGTTGTTGTTGTTGTTGTTGTTGTTGTTGTTGTTGTTGTTGTTGTTGTTGTTGTTGTTGTTGTTCTTCTTCTTCTTCTTCTTCTTCTTCTTCTTCTTCTTCTTCTTCTTCTTCTTCTTCTTCTTCTTCATGCTGGGTGTTTTTGAAACACATCTCAACACGCGCATGGCCTATTCCTTTTTTCTTCTTTTTTAAAGAAATAAGAGACTCTGAACAATACCAGGACAGTATATAATCATAATAGACATTAGGTAACTTTCATCAGTCCTGCGGCTTAAGTGATTCAGTACAATTATCCACGGCACAGTTTTTTAATTTTAATTTCAATTTGACTGAGAGTCTGTACAAGGACAGTGCACGTGAACTGTTTATTTAGAACGCTGTTCAAAACTCACCTTTAATACGTCTCACTCTCAGTAATTTAACTGTCCCTGGATGTCACCATGGCATAGTTTAGTGTCCTATATAAACTTTGTTATAGCTATACTGAAATATTTATGCATGTTACAAGACCACCTCGGCCTGATGCAACCGTACTGGTTGACTGGGCGTAAAACACCAAGTTACTTACTTACAAAAACACCCCCAGAATTGATCTGAATGCAAATGACTTATCATGCAAATGATATACATAACTAGATTACAGGTGAATCGTTGAACAGGCTGAATCTAGCGTCAACACACACACACACACACACACACACACACACACACACACACACACACACACACACACACACACACACACACACACACACACACACACACACACACACACACACACACACACACACAACACGTACACAGGCACGCACACACACGCAAACACACACACACACACACACACACACACACACACACACACACACACACACACGCGCGCGCGCGCACGCACGCACGCACGCTCGCGCACAAATTGGTTGATACTTCAAGTCAAACGAGCATGCCCTCAACCCATGTTTGTATCCCATGATAAAAGTTACTACATGGCGATACAGTAGAATACCGTACGACGAGTTTTGTACTCAACACGAATTTCGGAAGTTTACTAAAATGGCAGATAATATGTTATTTAGCTCAATTGGAAACTGAAGTGAACAGTTGACTTCAGCCAGTCCCTCGAGAAACGCGTAATTATGACAGATATTTAATCCAGCCCCAGCGACGACAAAAGGTAGAAAAGAAAGACCGAATTGAAGCAGTCCATATTCTACATGGATATTAAGTTCTTTGTTTGATTCGTCAATACTGTTATGTTTCATGCTTACTTTGGTTAGTATTAGTACTCATTATGTTTGATTGTTCGATGTTGTTCCTGGTCCTGTTTCGTAGGTCAGTTTTAGTACCCGTCATGTTTCACTGTTTTTTTTTTTTTTTATAACATATTATGGTTTGCTGGGCAGTCTTCTTACGCGTCATGTTTGATCAGTCGGTTTTTATTACATTTTATATTTTACTGGTCAGCATTATTACACCTCATGCTTGATTGATCAGTATTGTTAAGTACAGTCAGGTTTGACTGATCAGAATTACTACATATGTTTTATTGAAAGGACTAACTGTTCGAAAATTTGTGTCTGATGTTTGTGTACGTATGTTTTATGTTTGTGAAGTGATTGGTTTTGTAGACTGACTTGACAGAAGGTTGATATATATGTGAGAAGAGTTTAGAAACGTGTATTTGCGTATGACCTGAGTTTGACTGTCCTGAGGTGACCCTGCGTGGTTGACAGGACATTAAATCCAATTACTACTACTACTTCATATGTTTTATTGGTCAGTATTATCAGATATCTTTTTTTTGTTGGGGGTGCCGTGACTTTTCAGTGGTATAAATCAGAAGTGTAACAAACAGAGCTGGCTGGTCGTGATGAGAAAAATCATGGCTGTGGTGATTTTCAGAGGTTGTATTTTCAATACCAACTAATGCACAGAGAGTGGGTTGGTTTTCTTCCGTAAAACGAATCTTCCCTCCCTCCCTCCATCAACACCACCCCCACCTCGCCACCCCCTACCCCCTACGTCTTCCTCCACCCTCCTCCAGCTGGTCCAGAAGGGGGGGGAAAAAAAAACACTCTTTCAAAAACAGACAAGTCAACATGTTGTCCGCTGGAGTATTTGTTTCCATTTCCTTTTAGATAGTAATCATCCATCTTGTGTGGAGAAAACCACAGGCAGACCAGCTAAGACCAGGTCAATAAAGGCTCAGTGGAGAGCTGGGGAAAATTACACTTTGAGATTCACGTCAAAAGGTTAATTTTAGGGGAGAGAGCTGATCTTTCGCAGAAATGCATAAGACGACTCGCGTAATTGGAAATTTCTCAGCCAAGGTGGCTCGAAGGGAAACTTTTGGAAACGGAATTGGATTGGAGGTGGGGGCGTTGGGGTGGGGGTGGGGTGGGGAGGAGGGAGTTTGAGAGTCAGGGGGGGGGGGGTAAGCAGAGTAGAGTTCAATACGCGCAAACTTGAAAAAGATTGTTCAATGAGCGGACAGAGCTGTAGTTTTTGAAAGCGGGGGATGGCAAAACAACAACAACAACAACAAACAAACAAACAAAAGCATCACACACACACACACACACACACACACACACACACCACACACACACACACACACACACACACACACACACACACACACAACCCCCCCCCCCCCAAAAAAAAACACAAAAAAACAAAACCAAGACATTATTTTCTTTTGCTTATTATTTTTGTACGCAAAACCGCGCAAAATATCTTTGTCGACTACTGGCTGGTTCTGCCAATGAATCAAATCTTGGATTGTCGGCATATTGGACGGACGTCCAGGACGTAAAACGACCCGGTTGTCTGGCCTGAGCTGCTGTCAGCCCGAAAGTGTTTTCTGTAACAGAACAGGCGTTTCTGTCCGCTCACGTCATAGCTCGCGTTTGATGGCGTGTGGGGCGGAAGTTGACATGGGTTATCGTCCGTCTCTGCACTCTTCGCACTTGCTGGCGTGTCCACGGTAGTCTGCAACACCACGACAGAGGTAGTTTACTGGGGAAGTCAAAGGTTGATCAGGATGTCTGGGAAAAAGGTTGTTGGATGGGGCCTGATCATTACGTCCTTTTGTGGGACTCTTCCTTTGCAGACAACCTCCTTTTCTTTAAAGAAAAAGAAAAGAAAAAGATAAAAAATGTTTTCTAATTTTAAACACTAAATATTGCGCACTGAAAATGGCCTTCACAAATCGTTCTTTCATCACGTTTTTCTGTGCCCCCAAATCCGTTGTGAAAGATGAAAATCATCCGCAGTGACCCACAGATTCAACGCCGGACGAGTATCTCTTGATGAAATCCTGTAGCCTGTCGGGGGAAGATGATGCGCAGTAGTTGTAATATACTGCATGTATCGTGTGCGCATTAGGCACCCAGGAACATTCTAAATGTAAACTTCATCGCGATTCACGGTAACATAACCGGAATCTGGCCGGGTTAGGGTTAACATTTGATCATCGGAAACAAAATAGACATCACCATCATCAAACACCATCATCATATTAACAGAAATTGCCGACGTTTAAAAACGAACACCAATTTTGGACTTGAAGGATTTGAATCCGTGACTAAGATGTTCTCTGTCTGTCTGCCTGCCTGTATCTGTCTGTCTCTCTGTCCGTCTCTTCCTCCCTCTAACTCACTCCCCCCCTTTGTCCCCCCCCCCCTCTCTCTCCTTGACAAAGGGTAGCCTACAATCCAAAACGCCTCCTTTATGTCTGCCTGCCTGCCTGCCTGTATCTGTCTGTCTCTGTCTCTACGTCCGTCTCTTCCTCCCTCTCACTCACTCCTCCCTCTGTCCTCCCCCCCTCGCGGCTCTCTGTCCTTGACAAAGGCTAGCCTACAATCCAAAACGCCTCCTTTCTGTCGTCCTGGATAGACATTAACCTCAAGTGAGTCTTTTCCACCTTAAATGCTTTGGTCTGGCAGCGAAACCCTTCCCGTCGCTGGCTCGGTGAACGCTGTCGGTGGAGTCTTACTGTCCGGTTGGCCGGGACACAGCCAGTCGAGCACTGGCGATCAGGGACAAAGGGCCCCAAGTCCATTTCCGCCACGTTCCGCTGCGCCGTCCGGCTGCTGACATTCTCCTCGCCTTTAACCCGTTCTGCGCCCTTAGGACATCCATCGTGTGGCCTGCGTCCGTGGCAACGTGTTGCTTGTCTGCCGCAGTGACGTTGAACAGACATGTATATCAGGACGTCCTGTTTGAATTCTGACTGTTCGTATGCGTACTCAGGAGAAACTAAGTTCTAGAAAGGGAACCTTTCTGGTTGGGTTAACTTTGTCCGCGAGACTTGTTTTGTGTGTGTGTGTGTGTGTGTGTGTGTGTGTGTGTGTGTGTGTGTGTGTGTGTGTGTGTTTTGAAAGGATTGCGTCAGCAGTACAGGTTGTTTAGCAGGGAATGGGTTAATCCAGAGGAAACTTAAACACTTCTCTACAGATCCTGAGGTTTTCTTTCTCTTCTCCCGTTTTTTGTTTTTAATTTATTTTTTAAACTCAGCACCACTTTTCGTTCTTCTTAAAAAATCTTTAAAAAAAAAAAAAAAAAAAAATCGCCACCACTTTTTCTTTTCTTTCTTGTTTACAGAAGAAAGTAATGAAGCAGAGGCGTCCTCCAAAAAGATTTAATTTGAAGATGGTTCTTATCACGACACCCAAACTGCTTTCCGGTAACCGCATCCCTCGCGCAATCCCCGTCGGCTGCAGCGCAGGACACGCACACCCTGCCGCCAACCCTGCCCGGCGTGAAAGGGACTTATTAAGGAATGGGAGACATTCAATAGGAAAGAATTAATTAAGGAATGGAGCCGCCCTCTGCTCGCCGGGCACTTGCAATACGTCCCCAGACTATAGGGCTGCAGCGCGCGGAGGAGGAGGAGGAGGAAGAGGAGGAGGAGGAGGGAGGAAGGAGGAGGGAGCGAGGAGGAGGGAGATGGGGTAGGGTGGGTGTAGCGTGGGTGGTAGGTGAAGGAGAGGTTCGGGTGCAGTTAGTTACACGCTTGGAACATGTCCCTGTAATACAGCATGGATACGAAAGCTCTGGAAGGTTAGTTAGGCGCTTGGAACACATGTCCCGGGAATAGTTACACGCTTGGAACATGTCCCTGTAATACAGCATGGATACGAAAGCTCTGGAAGGTTAGTTAGGCGCTTGGAACACATGTCCCGGGAATAGAGCAAGAACAAGAACAAGAAAGTTTATTTGTTTTCAGGCCTTAGCGTCTTTCACAAAGAACATGAACACACTGCATATTTACGCCGCTGCACAATACAGTTTTTAAACATGCTTCTAGTGACAACGTATTTACTTATTTCACACACACGCGCGCACACACACACACACACACACACACACACACACACACACACACACACACACACACACACACACACACACACACAGAGCACCTACACATACAACTATGTGCCGCTACTATTCCGAGTCAGTCAGTCATCTGTCTCATTTTCCCTGCCTTGATAAAAAAAATAATGCAATCTGCTGCAAACGGCACTGATTAGTTGTTTCCATAATTGAATGGTAAGGAACACTACTCCGCAGACTGTCACGCCTTAAAAAGTCGGGTTTAATATTATTATACATTGTGCGTTTGCACAGAACATTCAGTTCGTCCTTATAAGTTTCTTAGGACCTTTTCTCAACGCTTAAAAGATTGTTTTGGGCAAACTGACATGACAAGCTCGAATCAAGTGACAGGTTCTTTTAATACAAATTAATGAAACAAAACTTTGGTATGGAAGAGTACATATGTTCAATGAAAGGACATTTGAGAGACGCATTACTAAGATTTAGGGCAGGAGTGTCGTGGATCCTGGGAATAGAGCATGGAAGTGAAATCTCTGGAATGTTAGTTACACGCTTGGCACATGTCCAGGGAATAGAGCATGGAGATGAAGGCTCTGGAATGTTAGTTACACGCTTGGCACATGTCCTGGGACTAGAACATGGAGATGAAGGCTCTGGAATGTTAGTTACACGCTTGGCACATGTCCGGGGAATAGAACATGGAGATGAAGGCTCTGGAATGTTAGTTACACGCTTGGCACATGTCCGGGGAATAGAACATGGAGATGAAGGCTCTGGAATGTTAGTTACACGCTTGGCACATGTCCAGGGAATAGAGCATGGAGATGAAGGCTCTGGGATGTTAGGTTCACGCTTGGCACATGTCCTGGGACTAGAACATGGAGATGAAGGCCCTGGAATGTTACTTAGGAGCTTGGAACATGTCCTCGGAATAGAGCATGGAGGTGAAGGTTGTGATATGTTAGGTGCACGCGTGGAACAGGAAGGCAGAGACTTGGTTTTTGTTTTACGCCCAGTCAACCGTGAAGGTTACAGCAGAGCGATCGCTTGAAACATGTCCCGAGAATAAAGCATGGAGGTGAAAAAGCTCTGGTGTGTTAGTTACGAGTTTGGAACATTTACGAGTTTGGAACATGTCCCGAGAATAGAGTATGGAGGTTAGGGTTCTGGTGTGTCAGTTGCGAGCTTGGAAAATGTCCCGAGAATAAAGCACGTAGGTGAAAAAGCTCAGGTGTGTTAGTTACGAGTTTGGAACATGTCCCGAGAATAAAGTATGGAGGTTTGGGTTCTGGTGTGTCAGTTACGAGCTTGGAAAATGTCCCGAGAATAAAGCATGGAGGTGAAAGCTCTCGTGTGTTAGTTACGACCTTGGAAAATGTCCCGAGAATAAAGCATGGAGGTGAAAGTTCTCGTGTGTTAGTTACGAGCTTGGAAAATATCCCGAGAATAAAGCATGAGTTGAAAAAGCTCTCGTGTGTTAGTTACGAGCTTGGAAAATGTCCCGAGAATAAAGCAGGGAGGTGAAAGCTCTCGTGTGTTAGTTACGAGCTTGGAACATGTCCCGAGACTAGACCGTGGAGATGGGGGGGCTGTGGTATGTTCAGTATTTACGAGTCTCCAGCCTAGAACGTGGAAGTGAATGATGTTGAAGTGTCGTGCAGCTGGTGAATTTCACAGCACTGTTCCGTTCTCGAGCTTTCAGCAAAGCTACGATTGTGAACTTCATGGAAATCAGACAGTCATCTTAGTGGAATCCCACGATGGAGTATCGCAGAAGCAGAAATTAAGATCCCCTCTGCGCAACCCTGTCTGTCTGTTTGTCTGTCTGACTCTGTCTGTCTGTCTCTGTCTGTCTGTCTGTCTGTCTGTCAGTGTCTGCAGTATTTTCGTGTGTCTAAACAGTGGTATGGTTGCCAGTGTAATGTCGACGCATGCAATGGCGCACAGGGGCTGTACGAACACGTTAAAGAGAGTCTGCGCTGAAAGTTGACTCTGGGAGGAAAAAAGAATCCCATGCCACAACGGGGAATCGAACCGGTGTCAGTATAGCACCTGGCTATACCAACGACACTGTACCAACTGAGATGTCTCGCACCTCACTTGCTTAAAGAAAGAGAGAAAGAAAGAAAGAAAGAAGAAGAAGAAGAAGAAGAAGAAGAAGAAGAAGAAGAAGAAGAGGCCTTTTGGTTTTCTGTGTCCTCATCAGAGGCTGGGACCTTGATTTCTGCGTCCGCAGTACCTAGTTGGCCGAGAGGACACCAGTATAGGGAATCGGTTCTTTTTCTTAGGCGTTGTAGGATTGCCCTCAGACGTCTAGCTCAGTTAATGGCATTGATGAATTTGGCTGTCTGCAGCATGTCCTCGTTCGAGACCCTGCAAGCGGTGATGTGTGGCTTCGTTGTGCAATTTCAAGTAAATCGTTTTCACGTTAAAGGTTTAGCCTGAAACCAGTGCCTTCCCGGAACTCTTGTTTTTGTGTCGCCTTCGGTGTAGCTTTGTCGGCCAAGACTTGCACGCATCGGTCTCTAAGATGCGGTGGACAGCTGCCCCCAAAACACACACACACACACACACACACACACACACACACACACACACACACACACACACACACACACACACACTCTCTCTCTCTCTCTCTCTCACACCCACACACACACACACACACACACACACACTCTCTCTCTCTCTCTCTCACACACACACACCACACACACACACACACACACACACACACACACACACACACACACCATCATCACCATCAACAACAACCTACAACCCCATTATAATCACTCCGTTCATACAACGGCATCGATCCTCACTCGGCAACGAGGAAGCGGCGTTAACCACCTTTTAACCACCCACAGCCTCGTCAGCCAGTCCCCAAAAGTCAAGCACTACCGGGTGTGTGCTTTTTATTCTCTTCTTCTTCTCTCTCTCTCTTTGGAAGGGGGGGGGGGGGGGGGGGGGGGGGGGGGAGGGGTGGAGGGAAGGAGGGGTGGCAAGCAAGCGTGAGTGTTGATTACTTTCTGTCCGGGGCGAGTCAGGGAAGCGGGAATCGGGCGATTACAGTAATGTAATTTCATTACCTTTCACCGGATTGATTATTATAATTAAACCCACTCTCCCCTTTCTTTGGGTGCCGCGGTAGTGGACCCAGGCCAGCAAGCGACCCGCACACCGCCCGGCTGCAAGGTTCCCGGCTCCCTGGCCCAGTCAGTGTAATAAGGCGGATCGATCCAGGATTAGTTTGACATCAAGAACGCCGTTTTCGGCGAGGGAAGAGCCACACGGAGGGGACCAAGGAGATGCTGGCGGGTGAGAACTGGGAGGGGAGATCCACACTGAGGAGATCAAGATGTTGGAGAGAGAGGACCAAGAAGATGTTGGAGGATTGTGACATGGGAGGGGAGATCCACACTGAGCGGATCAAGATGCTGGAGGATTGGGACCCAGGAGGGGAGATCCACACTGACAGGATCAAGATGTTGGAGGACGGTGACCAGAAAGGGGAGATCCACACTGAGGGGATCAAACTGTCGGAGAGAGAGGACCAAGTAGATGTTGGAGGACGGTGACCAGAAAGGGGAGATCCACACTGAGGGGATCAAGATGTTGGAGAGAGAGGACAAGATGTTGGAGGATTGTGACCAGAAAGGGGAGATCCACACTGAGGGGATCAAGCTGTCGGAGAGAGAGGACAAGATGTTGGAGGACTGTGACCAGAAAGGGGAGATCTACACTGAGGGGATCAAGATGTTGGAGAGAGAGGACAAGATGTTGGAGGATTGTGACCAGAAAGGGGAGATCTACACTGAGGGGATCAAGATGTTGGAGAGAGAGGACAAGATGTTGGAGGATTGTGACCAGAAAGGGGAGATCTACACTGAGGGGATCAAGCTGTCGGAGAGAGAGGACAAGATGTTGGAGGACTGTGACCTGGGAGTGAAGATCCACACTGAGAGGACCAAGGTCTTCAGTGGAAACTTGTGGCTAGGAGTGGAGATCTACACTGAGAGGACTAAGATGTTGGAGGATTATGACCTGGGAAGGTAGATCTACACTTAAAGGACCAAGATGTTGGAGGATTCTGTCCTGGGAGGGTAGATCTACACTGAAGGGATCAAGATGTTGGATGAGAGGGGACCAAAAAGATGTTGGAGGACAGTGACCTGGGAGGGGAGATCCACACTGAGGGGATCAAGATGCTGGAGGACTGTGACTTGGGAGGGAAACCCATACTGAGAGGACTCAGGTGTTCAGTGAAAGCTTGTGACCTGGGAGGGGAGATCTACACTGAAAGGATCAGGATGATGGAGGACCGTGACCTGGGAGGGGAGATCTACACTGAAAGGATCAAGATGTTGGAGGACCGTGACCAGGGAGGGGAGATCTACACTGAAAGGATCAGGATGTTGGAGGAAGGTGACCAGAAAGGGGAGATCTACACTGACACGACCAATACTATGTTCAGTGGACGGCTGGGAGGGGCGGGTCGAGTCAGTCGGGTGCTAGGCCCTTTTTGGTTCTGTAGAGTGCACGTCAGTACAGTAGCTGTTGGTACTGACGTCAAGTGTAGGCTACCCGTAGACCAATTAGGCTACAACAAGAAACACTAGCTTATTCACAGGCAAACGCACGCACAAACACACCCCCATACACACTCTCTCTCTCTCTCTCTCTCTCTCTCTCTCTCTCTCTTTCTCTCTCTCTCCAAAATATCAAGGGGGTTACAACCTCAGCATACACAACAATATAAAACAAATCCGGCCACATATTCAGCCTACCAACCAATCAAATCACACACGCAGAGGCAGACACACGAAAACCGTGCGACACAAGCACACACTGAAACACTATGACACTCTCGCGTGTGCCCCCCCCCCCCCCCCCACACTATACACCACACACACACACACACACACACCACACAACCAACACACACACACACACACCACACACACTACACACACACACACACACACACACACACACCCCACACACCACCACACACACACACACACACACACACCTACACACACACACACACACACACACACACACACACACACACACACACACCTGCCCCCGAACTAAACCAAGAACAGAACCACACACCATGGAGAAACGTGAAGCAGGTGGAATGACTTCCAAGCGACGTCAGACACTGTGTAAAGAAGCTCCGCACTCTCACTGAGTGACAACGCCAGCAAGACCCAATCACTGAGCACCACCTTCTTACCTTCACATACATTGTACTCACGGCAGTCACGACATTCCCTAGCCAACCATAACTAAAGGAAAACCTCAACGCGTCCACCGAGAAAAGAATCGAACCACGATCCCCAAAGAACTAAACCGCGTCCACCGGAGGAGGCCTTCAGTCATGCCCAACATCTTGCGCCGCTCGGCCAGAACTCGGTGGCTAATGGGATGGAAGAGCGGAGGAGGGAGGTGGAAGAGCGGAGGAGGGAGGTGGAAGAGGTTGTCGCAGCCACAGGCCTATCCTCGCCTCCAGGTCACCGAGGTGGCAGCGCCAGCGCAGGACCCAATCACTTTTGAAAATGAAAGGAGATTAAAGTCGGCCGCCTGTACGGATTCGGAGAGAGGAAATGGCCTGTCCGCATCCCCCATCAAATTATGGTGTGTCAACACCAGACGCATGTACGAGTTAATGGAGCCAGAAGAAATAAATTAAAACATGTCAGGAGCCAAAGCCATGTGTTTTCACATAAAGCACAAACTCGATTCACAAGTAAATTGCTCCGATTCGCCCCTTTGAGCGCGAGGAGGGGAGCTTTGTCCCCAGTAATTACAAAGGCTGAGAGGGTAAAAGGGGGGTTGGGGAAGGAGAACGGTGGAGAGGGAAGGGGAGGGGGAGAGGGGAAGGGAGGGGGGGGGGGGGGTAAGGGGGAGTGGAGGGGGCGGGGGTGCAGGATCCAGTTAACGTTGGCAAACCGTAAGGTTGCAGTCTTGTTTTGAGAGCCGCCGGAGCGGGCTGTGCGAGGTTGGTGATAGGCAGAGCAGGGTGTCATCTTGCCCCCTCTTCGCCCTGTTTTTCTTCGGCTCTACACGATTTCTCATTTTGTGCCACGAGATTGCGACTTGCCAGCACACAGTGCAGTTTCACACTTTTTGTCCTCCGCACAGAGGAGGGAGAGCCGACCCTCTTACGCCCGAGCACGGCTTCGGAATTGCTTCTTTTTTCCTTTTTTTTTTTTTTTGGCCCAAGAAGGCAGCCGCTCTAACGAGATAGCGGCAAGTTTTTGTGGATAATTACAGCGCTCGCAGAACCGACTGACCTCAGTGGCTTTCAGTACAGGAGACGGACGACTGAGCCGTTGGTTCTTCGCAGTTTGTTCAGCTGCTGCGCTCCGTTACTGTTCGCACGTGCGTGGGTATTATACGTGTATTTTTTAGGTCGTGTCGAGAAATCGAGCACATGCAACTCGTGTGTCAAGACCCTTCTCGGTGGTGAAACCTGTAACGTAGATCTTGTCTGTCACGCCCCGAGGTGTGTGTGTGTGTGTGTGTGTGTGCAAGCACCACTGAGCACATGGGATTCCCTGCCCTCGCTGTGCTGGTGGTCGGAGCTCACGCGGCGGCCCGGCTCTGAGTGGATCGACTGCCATGCCTCGCGGTGGTTCCTAGCCGTTCCCAACACCGCCACACAACACAGCTTGTGCCGAAGCCGAGAGAGAGAAAAGTGAAAGTAAAAGA
>JABMCL010000793.1:217500-222500 GCA_018857735.1 Alviniconcha marisindica
GACCCCCTTTCCCCCTTTCCCCCCCCCCTTCCTACGCCCCCTTTTCCCCCTTCCCACCCCTTCCTACTGACCCCCCCCCTTTCCCCCCTTTTCCCCCCTTCCTACTGACCCCTCCCTTCCCCCCTTCCCACCCTTTCCTACCCCCCTCCTTTCCCCCCCCCCCCTTCCCACCCCTCCTGGCCCCCCCTCCCCCCCCCCCCCCCTTCCCACTGACCCCCCTCCCCCCCTTCCCCCCCCCTTCCTACTGACCCCCTTTCCCCCCCCCATCCTTCCTACTGACCTCCCCCCTTCCCCCCTTTCCCCCCCTTCCATTACCCCCTCCTTCCCCCTCCTTTTGCCCCCCCCCTTCCCCCCTTCCCCCCCACCCCCCCCTCCTTCCCCCCCCCCCACCCCCTTTCCCACTGACCCCCCCCCTTCCCCCCCCTCCCACCCTTCCTACTGACCCCCCTATTTCCCCCTTTCCCACCCCTTCCTACTTACCCACCTCAATCCCCCCCCCCCCCCATTCCCACTCCTTCCTACTGACTCCCACCCCGATCCCTCTTTCCCATTCCTTCCCTTTCTTCTTCATGTCGGTGTCTGTAATTAAAAGGATTCTGTGTAAGAAACGCGGCTTGTTGGCGGACAAGGCAAAGATTAACGCAGACAATAGGCTCACGCAGTCTTTCGGGATGACATAGATCACGTAGAGAAATGTCTGACCATAATTGTGACTGGCTGACAGCGTGAAAGAACGAACCAATGGATAGATGAAACGAAATGGCGTGTAAAAGTACATATATCGCCAGTAATACCTGTATCTTTTTTGTTGTTGTCTCTCTGTCTCTCTCTCTCTGTCTCTGTCTGTCTGTCTGTCGTTGGAGTTCTCTCTCTCTCTCTCTCTCTCTCTCTCTCTCTCTCTCTCTCTCGTTGGAGTTCTCTCTCTCTCTCTTTCTCTCAAGGAGTCCTTGCAGGTTTTGATCATCAGATTTGTACCCCCATTTCAGGAGTAGACCAGAGTACAAAAACTGTCCTCTCTGCATTCGATACATTTGGAAAAAGCCATCTTTGCGCCTTCGTGTCGCCCCGGCTTGTGCACCCGACACCGGGCCAATATTGACCCGGCCATTTGGGTCTAATTAGGAGGAAATTAAAATCTCCGAAAACACTGCGAAAGGGAGACGACCGACTCTGCCCGATTTGACGACGGACGACTGAGAGGGCGGCCATCTTGTTGAGGAGGCGGGTTTTGTTTGTGCAGACTATTTGGTTTAAACAGTTTTTGTTGATTAAAACACACCAACAGACAAGAACAGAATAGTGTCAAACAAGTAAACGTATATGAGACGCTGAAAATTACAAATAATCATCTGGTGGGTAGGCTAACACTAGATCTTTGACGAGAGAGAGAGAGAGAGAGAGAGGAGAGAGAGAGAGAGAGAGAGAGAGAGAGAGAGAAAAGGGGTTTGGGGGGGAAATGAAAGGTGGGATGGAGGAGGGTGGAGACAGTGTGAAGAAGCACAGTGATCAACGGCTGTGAAGAAGTTTGGTTACGGTTACTATTTAACAGAGGTGTTAGTTAAATGGTTTGGATGTCCCTAATATGTCAACCCGACATCCGAGGACATGAAGCCCCACATCATCATCAAATGGTTTGGTTTTTGTTTGTCAGTTTCTTCTCGACTCAGTTTTACACAGCTCCCGGGCGGCGGCTGAGCTCTGATCGAAGTTCTGCATTGAAACTTCCTTTTATTCGCCTCGCGTGCTGAAACAAGACAGTGCAACACAATAACACCATAATTATGTATACACAGTAATGCAACATGAGCAAATAAAGGTCAGGGAAGGAAATCGATCTACCGAAGCCTGTCATTCTTCGGTTCAGCCCTACCCCCCACCTCCACTCCAACCCCAACCCCCTCATAGCGCTGTGACAAAGTAGAAACGCATAACATGAAAGTCTGCACTGCATTAAACTTTTAACCAATTGGAAAATGTTCGTCGAGAAAAACTTCAGAAACGTTATTCACAGGAACACAATGCCGGGAGGAGGAAGCGTTGTGCCGCGTGGCACTTTCGCGCAGGCGCCAGCATTGTGTGAGCACGATAGCGCAGAGGGAAACGCTGTGTCCGCGGTGGCGCAGGGGAAACGGGTACCCCCATCGGAAGGAAGATCTTTCTGATCAAGCTGTTTGGGCGGTTGTCATTTCCTTTTAGGATCATAAGCAAATTGGATTGCGTCCAGCGCTGTATCGGTTGTGTGTGCAGTCAGCGTAAACAGCGGAGTGATTTGCTAATTTTCCCCCTGGGGCTCGGCAAAGGGTGCGAAGAAATGACAGCCCCTAAATCCAATCTCTGGAACTGGCATTGAACATGGTGGTCCACACCTTCCCCCGTCCCCTCCCCCCTTCACTTCCCCCTCCCCACCACGCGCTTGCTCCCTCACCCCCGCCCCCCCATTCCCCCATCACCCCCATCGCCGACTAGCTTCTTCTTTCATGCCGTTGCACTCTAGTTTCCGTTTTATTTGTTTTCTTGCAGATTTTAGTTTTTTGGGTTTTTGTTTGTTTTGTTTGTTGAGGTGGCTGATTTTGAAAGTCCCTTTGCAATGCTTTTTGCGAAATTGTTTTGGGATCTAATCTCATTATTGATAGCCACACTGAAGTAATTTACGCGTAAATTTCGACTATCAGGAGGACGATGTCTTTCGGACGTCAGAAAACTGACACTATATTTTTATTTTTATTTTATTTTTATTTGTGTGTGTGTGTGTGTGTGTGTGTGTGTGTGTGTGTGTGTGTGTGTGTGTGTGTGTGTGTGTGTGTGTGTCTCTCTCTCTCTTGTTGTTCAGAGAAAGTGTTTGTCGTTGTTGTTTGTTTGTTTTAAACAGACTTATGTTTCTGAAGTGCCCACGCCAGGACTTTTTTCGGGGTCACTTCAGGACCACTTCTTTCTGGACAAGAGATGTAGAAACTCGACAGACAATTGTTTAGTCTAATTCTCACCTTTGCCGTCTGCCTCACTGACGTCCGGTCGTGGATTTTAACGCCCAGACAACCGCAAAGGATCATCCTGAGATTTTACAGTCTGCGTATGCTGTGGGTGTTTTGCCTTCCTGGGAAAGAACGACCTGGACGTTGGGATTTTGTTGGGCACTATACTAACGCGATTAATGGCAAACGTTGCAAGATATTCGCTACTGGACTTGAACTTTACGCGCTCACACCACTTTCGTTGACCTTGACCTTAGTTGAAGGCCACAGCAGCGGTGGTGTAGTTAGACAGTGTAGTCTGTCAGACGATTAACACGAAACAGATCTCTTTGAGACTGCTGCTAATTTTTTGGAGAGAAATCATAAAAGACGGAATTCTCATCTTTGTCTGGAAACTGTAATGGAATGTTTTCGTCCCATGATTCGGACTAGCCCTCTTTGGTGCGTTAGCTTTGCTCGCAGACTTCCTTCGAGTTTTTGGCTCCTTTTGTTGTTTTTCGTCTGAGTTTTGTTCTTTTCTTCCTAGGAATGTCACAATGAGTGTTCATTTCTGTGCTTTGTGCATAGTGACATTTATCTACGATGCCATTGTCACCAGTACCGAAATATCCTGTAACTGCCCTTTAGTACCTGTGTTTCTAAACCGTTACCACAGTGCTAAAATAAAAGTGCATTAGTCGCAGCAAATACAAATGACACCAGCGCGAAACGAAGGCAGTCTGCAGGAGAGAGTGGCCAGTACCGTTAACACTTGCGCCGAAACAAAACACTTCATCATTGACCTGCAGCAACCGTGGTATGGGCTCCGGTACCGAATTAGAGAGAGAGAGAGAGAGAGAGAGAGAGAGAGAGAGAGAGAGAGAGAGAGAGAGAGAGAGAGAGAGGTGGGGGGAGGAACAAGAAGTGTGAGAGGGAGGGAGAGGGGGGTGAATTAATGATGATGATAATAATTATTAGGCTTGCATACGCTTAGAATAGTCTCTCCGGACAGGATTTTGCGCTGTGTAAATATTATTAACGCGCCAGTTCCCGTCCGAACGAGACAGCTCAGTGCTCTTGGGTGTCATGGGGAATGGGAAGAAAGGCCCCTTAACACGTGTACAGTTACATACAGCAGAAGAACGGACCGAGGCAGAGCATATTAGCATATTATCTACTTTATACCCAGTCAACGTGGAAACTGCAGTATCATTTAGACCTGTCTAACAACTAGTCCTTGCTAAACTACTGAATAAAGGGGCGATAGAGATGAGGGGAGGAGGAGAGAGAGAGAGAGAAGATGAGATAGAGAGACAGACAGACAGACAGACAGACAGACAGACAGACAGACAGACAGACAGACAGACAGACAGACAGAGAGGTGGACTGGAGAGGGGGGGGAGAGAGAGAGAAAATCCGTCAACTCATTGAAACATCGACTGAGCCCCGGCACATAACGAAGTGACGCCGGCGATGATATTGACGCAGTTGCCTCCCTTCGCTCTGACGGGCGTCGAGGGTGGCTTGGTCAATAAGAGGGGAGATTAACCCTACACAGGGGAGACAATTATAGCGCGTCTAGCTAACGACTTTACTAATGGGCCCTGACACATCGCTGATTTACATAATTACCAATCCAATGGAGTGGCGGATACAGTTCGATCAGACTTGATATTAACCATCTGGATCGTATAGATGCTATCGTCCTTCTCTTTAGCGCTATGCACGGAAGGGGTCTGCTCCAATACTCGCTGCGTGTCAGGGACTCGCAAGGGGCAGATGCTCTCTCTGTGCTCGCGTGGAAACGGAGAGGCAGATTCCAGCTTCCCAAAGAATTAGACGGACGGGAGTTGTTTTCTTTGATCAGGCGCTGGACATTGAAGGGAAACAGATGCAGAGATTTGCATAATGCGAGATGACTGGGTCGCTGGCTTGAATAATTTCGCGGCGAGCTGGCTGTGTGTGTGTGTGTGTGTGTGTGCGTGTGCGTGTGCGTGTGCGTCTCTGTCTTTGTCTCTTTGTCTGTGTGTGTGTGTGTGTGTGTGTGTG
>JABMCL010000793.1:235000-237500 GCA_018857735.1 Alviniconcha marisindica
AGGTTGAATTCGGGTTGGGCTGGAGAGAGAGAAGAGAGAGAGAGAGAGAGAGAGAGAGAGAGAGAGAGAGAGAGAGAGAGAGAGTAGTTTTTAGCGCCTGGTCAACCAAGCAGATCGTATCACGAGAGATCTTTACTATCTCCGGCCTTATGAAGTTTTAACAATCCAGTCAGGCAGCGGTGAATGTGAGTGGTCCAGTAGATAATATATAATGAAGCGAATGAAATTAAAACGTTTCAGCCCGATGCGTCTCTCTCTCTCTTCCCACCCCCACCCGCCACCCCCACTTTCTCTCTAACGCGCCCCACAATTGAATTGAGATGTAACGATCACTGCACAGAGTGGAAAACGTACAGAACGGGGTTCGAATCCGCTTCGGCTTACCTTTCTCATCATTAGTTGGGGTTTCTGGATACGTTTTGTGCAAACATGGCAGTCCAACCTCGATTTCGATCTCGTGACCCGACGCGACCTGGCTCATCTACATGGCAAGCAAAGTGTCCAACAGAGAGTCGTGGTGAGTCCCAGGCCCAGATAGACTGCTGGGGACAGCGACATATAGAGACCCCAACGCTGGGTAGAAGTGAGCTGCTGGACGGCGACATGAAGGTTCCAAGTGTAGAGAACCTAGCGCTGTGTAGACAGCGACATGAAGGTTCCAAGTATAGAGAACCTAGCGCTGTGTAGACAGCGACATGAAGGTTCCAAGTATAGACAACCTAGCGCTGTGTAGACAGCGACATGAAGGTTCCAAGTATAGAAAACCTAGCGCTGTGTAGACAGCAACATGAAGGTTCCCAATGTAGAGAACCTAGCGCTGTGTAGACAGCAATATGAAGGTTCTCAATGTAGAGAACCTAGCTCTGTGTAGAAAGCAACATGAAGGTTCCCAATGTAGAGAACCTAGCGCTGTGTAGACAGCAACATGAAGGTTCCCAATATAGAGAACCTAGCGCTGTGTAGACAGCAACATGAAGGTTCCCAATGTAGAGAACCTAGCGCTGTGTAGACAGCAACATGAAGGTTCCCAATGTAGAGAACCTAGCGCTGTGTAGACAGCGAGATGAATGTTCCCATAATAGAGAACCCAACCTGTGTAGACAGCGACAAGAAGGTTCCCAGAATAGAGAACCCAGCGCTGTGTAGACAGCGACATGAAGGTTCTCAGGGTAGAGAGCCCAACGCTGTGTAGACAGCGACATGAAGGTTCCCAGAATAGAGAGAGAACCCAGCGTTGCGTAGACAGCGACATGAAGGTTCCCAGAATAGAGAACCCAACGCTGTGTAGACAGCGACATGAAGGTTCCCAGAATAGAGAACCCAGCGCTGTGTAGACAGCGACATGAAGGTTCTCAGGGTAGAGAGCCCAACGCTGTGTAGAAGTGGACTGTAGAAGCGGTCGTCGACATTAAGGTCGCCATTGTAGAGAACCCAGCGCTGTGTAGAAGTAGGTCAGAATGAGGGCCCGCATGCTTCACTTACTGCAAGGAGTTTTGCTTCTCTAATTTTCTGCCTCCCCGTGCGGTTCATCCATCTGCATTTTCTCCCCAGTCCTCTTACATTGTAAAATGGTCCCTGTCACAAACAGTGAAGCAGACCACACTTTATTTTGCGGGAAATGTGGGTCGCCTTACTTGGGTAAGGCTACAGTTGAGGCAAGAGCAGCGCTATCCATTCATACTAGCGTGTGCTGTCGTTTCCGTGTGTTCGCACATTGTATGGCTAACATCGTTTCAGATTTTTATATTGAAAGTGCGCGCAGCTGTTGTTGCATGCAGTTGCACACGGAGACTGTGCAGAACACCGTAAGAGAATCTGCATTGAACGTTACCTCACCGCTAATCAAACCCGCGCCAGGGTACAGTATACTGCTATACTACAGTACTGCTTTTGATTTTTCGTCCGACGTCTACCAACGGGCTAAGCTGTTCCGCCTTGTGATTGGATGACTGGTGTTTTGCCCTGATATGACCTCGGTGGTTGATTCGACGTTAATTATCAATTGGTTCAGACAGTTTTATTAATGAAAACATACCAACAGACAGTAACATAATAGTTTTGAGAACGTCCAACAAGTTAACGAGACGCTCAAAATGACATAATTATAATGTGGTAGGCAGGTTAACGAGAGAGAGAGAGAGAGAGAGAGAGAGAGAGAGAGAGAGAGAGAGAGAGAGAGAGGAGAGAGAGAGAGAGAGAGAGAGAGAGAGAGAGAGACAGACAGACAGACAGACAGACAGACAGACAGACAGACAGACAGACAGACAGAGGGACAGACAGAGACAGAGACAGAGAGACAGAGACACAGAGAGAGGGTGGTGGGGTGAATGAAAGGTTGGAAGAAGAAAGTAAGGGGTGTGGAGACAGAGAAGAGGCTAAGCGTTTTGGTTACGGTATAACAGTGAACTGACCGCGATCAATTCCAATGCGATGCAGGCAACGGACATTTTTGTGGCGTGTCTGTTGAGCGAAACGATCACCGTTTTGTAACTACCCGTGA
>JABMCL010000793.1:240000-250000 GCA_018857735.1 Alviniconcha marisindica
GGGTTCGAAACTAGTTCCGCCAGCTGATAAACAGAGAGCTTTACGACTAGGCCACACTGGCTGACGCTTCTGGCGATGATAGTGTTTAGTAGTACCGCCTCCACTACTGCCCCCCCTCCTCCCCCCCACCTTCCACACCGCGAACTTCCCGTGCCCCCCTCCCCCCCCTCAACCCCCCACCCCCCTCCCCCTCCTCCCACCAATCTCATTGGATGTCGATCACAGGCAGTAGTCTTTGGAGGCAAGTGCTACTTGGTCTTGAACAAGTATAGCACATGAAGGGTGTTTATATGTACAGAAGTCCGACATAAACAAAAACAATTAACCCGTAATACATTTTGACTGATGGCCTGTTCGGATCAGTCACCGCGTTAGCCATTTGGCTGATCTTCGCCAGTATGATAGATGCTGGTATAATTCTACTGGATCTGTACTTAAATGGAAGTAGCTTGTTGATGTCGTTCATTCAGTCGATATGTTGACCCCCTCCTCATCTCCTCCCCCCCCCCTCGATCTCTCTCCCCCCCCCCCCCCCAGCGCCCACCCACCTGTGCAGTTCAGTGATGGATGCTGATATGAATCTGGTAATCTTAGAGAGAATTGTTTGTTGAGTCGTGTTCATTATTTATTCAGTCAACGTGTCGTCCTCATCAAACAGTTATGAATCCAGCTCTGTGTTTGTTTGAAACCTAATTTTCTGACCCGAACAGAACATGCGGTCTGTCGTCAATGTGCAGCATTTGTACGTTGAAACACACACGCACGCACACACACACGCACGCACGCGGCACGCACGCACAATCAGCCAATCAATCAATCAATCAGTCAATCAAACAAACAAAAACAAAAAACAGTATTGCTGCGTAAAAGTATATAAAGGAGTATGAAGAATGCTTTTATATTTTGAAACAGTCAGTTACTATGTACTTTGAATCCCGATCAGCCTTTATATACTTGCTGCACGATGGAAATACTTTTCATCAGACTCACGGCGGGGTGCCATGGACGCGGAAATTAATGTTTTCAACAGTCTTTAACCATCGACACTCACGGGGGTGTAAACAGTCCTTAACCAGAGTTAGAGGTGTGAACAGTCCTTAAACATTTATTGTCACCCACGATGGTTTCAGCGGGCCTTATATAAAATTGTCACCCGGCCCACGATGGTGTCAACAGTCCTTAAACATTTATTGTCACCCACGATAGTGTCAACAGTCCTTAAACATTTATTGTCACCCACGATGGTGTCAACAGTCCTTAAACATTTATTGTCACCCACGATGGTGTCAGCAGTCCTTAAACATTTATTGTCACCCACGATGGTTTCAGCGGGCTTTATATAAAATTGTCACCCGGCCCACGATGGTGTCAACAGTCCTGAAACATTTATTCTTGTCTCCCACGATGGTGGTGTCAACGATCCTTAGCCATCGTCACTCACGGCTGTGTCAGCAGTCCTTATTATAAACATTGTCACCCACGTTGGTGTCAATAGTCCTTAAACATCGCCCACGTTGGTGTCAGTAGTTCTTAACAGTTGTCACCCACGGCAGTGTCGACAGTCCTTCCGACAGTGGTGTTGCCCAGGGTGGTGTTAACGGTCATAACGCTTTAACAATCGTCACCCACGATGACGTAAGCAGTCGTCACCCACGATGACGTAAGCAGTCGTCACCCACGATGACGTAAGCAGTCGTCACCCACGATGATGTAAGCAGTCGTCACCCACGATGACGTAAGCAGTCGTCACCCACGATGATGTAAGCAGTCGTCACCCACTATGACGTAAGCAGTCGTCACCCGCAGCGGTGTCAACAGTCCTTATCCATCAGGCCACAAATGCGCAGCCCGCTCAGAATCCAGGAGATTTGCATCAGTGTCTGTACAAGTCCGTACCGCATCTGCGTGCCCGATAGCTCATTGGTTTAACGCCTAGAGGCGGCTTCCGCTGGATTTCCGGTAAGACTGCAGCCGTATTGCTTGCTTGCTTGTTGTACGAGAGGCCGAAAACCGCCATGTCAGTTGACGTAGTATTTTCTGTGGTGACCGGCATTTTACACAGCACACGCGCAGGGGGACAAAAAATCGGTGAGTTGTATGATTATTCACTGTGTGTGTGTGTGTGTGTGTGTGTGTGTGTGTGTGTGTGTGTGTGTGTGTGTGTGTGTGTGTGTATGACATGGTGTGTGGGGGTGTGGGGGTATGATTGAGTGTGTGTGCGTGTGTGTGTGTGTGTGTGTGTGTGTGTGTGTGTGTGTGAGGAGAAGAGAGAGAGAGAGAGAGAGAGAGAGAGAGAGAGAGAGAGAGAGAGAGAGAGAGAGAGAGAGATGTGACGTAATGTTATGTTATGCGTATGTTTCTCTGGCAGTGAGTAACGTTTTTTACGGGTGCACAAATGTTACGGGTCCGCGACTGTTGGGTCCCACAGCGGGTTGGGGGGGGGGGGGGGGAGGCGTTGGGCTGCATCTGGATTTATAGCTCCGTTTGCTTTTGTTCCTGTGATTACCTGGTGGTAATGTCTTGTCACACTGCTATGACGTTTAATACAGACTGGTGTAGTATTTATGTTTTATAGCTAGTCTAGTCTACGTACGTAAACCTGTTTGTTGCTTGCGTACTAGCGCTACGTGTCTTTGTGTGTATCTGTTTGCTAGTATACAGGTAAATAATTATGTAGTAATTAAATAACACTTTATTCATCTCGGAAGGGGAAACTCATCAGACAGGCTGAGAAAAACAGAAGAGAGAGAGAGAGAGAGAGAGAGAGAGAGAGAGAGAGAGAGAGAGAGAGAGAGAGAGAGAGAGAGAATGAACGAATGTATGAACACACAGGTAAACAATAGCACTACTCTTTTCTTGCAGCGACCAACCGGTTTGGCCATTAATGAACTTGCTCATGCAGTCATCCCAACCCGGAATGTACCCACTGAATAGCCATAGAACTAGATGCCTTGGTACCATCAGCCACTCACAAGCTGCCTTAACAATGCAGACAATGTGTAACTACTTCTGTTTGCAGCTTTCTTTCTTTTTTGCCTTTTTTTTTGCTTCGTATTTGATCTCAATTCTCAGCCGTATTGGTTCACTCTTTACCAAACACAAAATGGCAGCGTGCGTTTAATAGTATGCTGCCTTCGTCATCACAGAGCTCAGGAGCTGTGTGAAAGTCGAGGTGGACGTCATGGGCTCCCGTCTCTAATAAACCTACGGTTGCTGTGGACGTAAAGCAACACTTCAACAACCTTCGTCTGGCATTCAGCAGTTTACAGTTTTGCCACATTCTTTACGCATTCATCGGTTTACAATTCGCCACCTTCGTCTGGCATTCAGCAGTTTACAGCTTTGCCACATTCTTTACGCATTCATCAGTTTACAATTCGCCACCTTCGTCTGGCATTCAGCATGCAGTTTACAGCTTCGTCACATTCTTCTGGCATTCATCGGTTTACAATTCGCCACCATCGTCTGGCATTCAGCGATGTACCACTGACGACCCTCCACACGAACATGCACAGCACTCACGTCCACGGACCCGAGTTGGTAAGTCCGTTCTGCCGACCCCCCCTTGGTCATAAACGTCCACTCAGGCCGGGGCGCCAGTAATGTCCATTTCGTGTTGGTGCCTGTCGCGGCTAAGTAGTTCCGTAAGGGGCCGCTTCCCGCCCCTGTTTTAACTTGTCCATTTTTATAAATTTAAGGGAAATGAAGCGGGACGCGACAGGAAGGGGTGGAAATGGCCGGCCGGTGTCACGGGAGACCACGGCGGCAAATTAAACCCATCATCAAAGTGGCCTCCCCTCTTGTTTGGAAATGGCAAAGCGCTGTCGCAGGCGTGGAGTCTAATTTGAAGAGGAAAGGGGCAACAACTGCGATCGCAGGTTGCAGACGACAACCAGATCCGGGGCTTTTAAAAGCGAACATGTTCGGCTAGGTGCTCGGCGTTTCTCGGCGGGGTTTTAATTTCATGCTCTCTTCTTTCTTTCCTTCTTTTTTCTCTCTTTTTTTTTTCTCATTTTTTTTCTCTCACTTTGGACAAAAAGAGAGAGGTCTTGATCTTTCTTTTTGTTTGTGGATTACACTTTACTTAGTGTCAATCGTCAACGATGTAGGCGATCTGCGTGAAATCACGCACATCCAGACTCGAGGGACAGAGTTCCTGTTGGAAATTTCTGCTAAAAACGACCCCATTATGTTTCGGTTGACATGCTTTTTACATCTGGAACTGAATGAATCATGCCCAGGGAGAGCCAGAAAAAGAAAAAGGAAAACAAAACAAAAAACAGCAAAAACAAAAACAAAACAAAAAACGTCCGGATTAACGTCAACCATGTGTCAATTAAGTTTTGTATGGTCAATGTGTACGTGTGTGTGTGTGTGTGTGAGAAGAGAGAGAGAGAGAGAGAGAGAGAGAGAGAGAGAGAGAGAGAGAGAGAGAGAGTGTGTGTGTGTGTGTGTGTGTGTGTGTAGTGTGCATGTGTGTCTGTGTGTGCATGCGTGTATCCGCTTTATAAATGCTTTCATTATTATTATTAACCGCACTTAGTCCGAAACAGCAGCTAGATAACACCGTCTCTCGTTTACCGCGATGGAGTTTCACAGACACTGAAATTAAAGTTTCGCTTTCGCTGAGAACCTAGCACTGTGAAGGATGCCCTCTTTTAAAAGCTTCGGAGCCCCTCCCCCCCCCCCCCCCTCCCCCCCGCCGTGTGTATACATATTATGCAGAAAGATCACGCTCGCAGGTTAAAAGATCCTGTCGTCTGTGTCAGAGTTCGGTCACTTTCGTTGGAACTACCCCCCCCCCCCCCCCCCCCCCCCCCCCCCCCTCCCGCCCGTCCCCGTTATGATGCAACGTTCCGGTGCCATTAGCAGTACTCTGCCTGAGTGCAATATTTCAGTTCTGTTATGACTAGCCTCCATGCAGCAGTAAAACGTCTCAGTTTGGTTAGAACTCCATCCACCCCTCCCATCCCCAACCCCACCCCCGACCCCCACCCCCGCGGCATCGGTGCAACATTTCAGTTCTGTGAGAAGATGCCCTCCGTGAGTGCACCGAGTCAGTTCCGGTAATAGTAACCCCCAGGCTCTGTTGTGAGTGCACCGTGTCAGTTCCGGTAGAAGTACCCTTCAGGCGCTGTGAGTGCACCGTGTCAGTTCCGGTAAAAGTACCCTTCAGGCACTGTAAATGCATCGTTTCAGTTCCGGTAGAGCTACTCTTCGTGCATGAGTGTAATGTAAGATCCACTGTTGTTGCTGAAGAACACGGCCAGCCATTCTATAAAAATAAAATAATAAAACAGGTGGCAGTGCCGCGATTCAGTGGTGTTCATGCACGGCAACACGTTTGACGAGTCAGTCAGTGCTCACTACACTGACACAGTAATCACAGGCCTGTCGGTACCCGGTAGTCGCCTCTTGGATTTGGGATGCAGCGTTGCTGCAATGGCTGCACTCTGAACAATTCAGCCGGTCGAGCTTGCTGCAGCCATGCAGCGAACTTGAAAACTACCCTGTAGGCGTGGGTCAATGTTTACACATGTATCCCCGTGTGTGTTATGATCGGTACGATTGCTACAACGATGAGACGGGGCTTGTAAGATAAGTGTGAAGTTGTTGGTCACGGTTCATTTGCGCCGCGGACGCCTGTCGCTTGTCCACCACCTGCGTGGCGTGTTGCTGTGGCCTGTCGTTGTGGCGTATTGCACGTGTCTGCGCCGGCCTTTAGTGGAGTATAAGTCACAATTAGGAGTATAAGCCACAATTAGGAGTATAAGACTATAAGCCACAATTAGGAGTATAAGAGTATAAGGCACAGTTAGGAGTATAAGGGTATAAGCCACAGTTAGGAGTATAATCCCCATTTAGGACTATTAGAGTATAAGCCACAGTTAGGAGTATAAGAGTATAAGGCACAATTAGGAGTATAAGAGTATAAGCCACAGTTAGGAGTATAAGAGAATAAGCCACAATTAGGAGTATAAGCCACAATTAGGAGTATAAGCCACAGGTAAGAGTATAAGCCACAATTAGGAGTATAAGAGTATAAGCCACTGTTAGGAGTATAAGCCACAATTAGGACTATAAGAGTATAAGCCACAGTTAGGAGTATAAGAGTATAAGCCACAGTTAGGAGTATAAGCCACAGTTATCATTGTGCTTATTATTATGCTACTGTTTTTCCTTAACGGTGTGTTTCAGTGCCACCATCGCCCTAATATAACCGTACTGGTTGACTAGGCGTAAAACAGCAAGTTACTTACTTACTTACTTACTTCAGTACCACCGCGGTACTGAAAGGTCCAGCTCGTATTGAAAGGTGGACGTGAGATCTTCAAGGGACACAACGATCTTAGTACATGCTGATGTGGACACGAAGGTGAGACAGCACCGAAAGTTAGCCCAGCTCTTATTTAACGGTAGGCTTGAGGTCTTAAAAGGTCATAGTTCAGGAGCTGTGTGAGAGTCGAGGTGGCCGTCCTGGGCTGTCCGTCCTAACGAGCCTTCTGGCTTCCGTGGACGTAAAGATATATTGAACCGTGCTTCGGCATTGGTCTCAGCTTGTCCCTAATATGTCAACTGACATCTGAGGACATTAAGCAACACTACCTACCTATCTTAAAAGGTGCACAACGATCTTAGTGCGTGCTGATGTGGACCCGCGGATGAGACAGGCGCGGTCGACCCTGCACGAGGCGTTGACTCGGAAAGAGCTGAACAAAGGCCCATGGCCCTATCAGTGTCTAGGAGCGGAACCTTGGCCGCTGGATTCCCGACAAAGGTTTAGCGCCTTACTGAGCCAACCACTCAGGCATGAGCTCCCGTCACGGCCTTTTACCGCTTGAAGAGCTGGTTCAGCGCTGCTGCCGAGTGCAGTTCTAACCCTTCAGAGAACTGAAGCGCGCGCCATGCAGTGAGCTGCTGTGGAAGAAGAATCAGACTCTTCGGCACGACCGACGCCCGTCATCTCAAGAGCGCCACGTCCACTCCGAGCAAGCTGACACAGGAAGGCCATTAACGCGTTTCTGTTTTAGCCCGCCATCCAACCCCATCTCCTCTACTTGTCGTGGCGGCCTACGACAACAGCCGCGGCACAGGCTAATTAGCTCATACAGTTATGTGATAATTTCCTATGTGCCGCTTTTTCCCGCGCTGACCTCGTGGAGTGGGAAGGGGAGAGAACTAGCAAAGGAGTCCACTCCAAGGGAGGAAACTCTGGCAGGACCCATACAGGGTTTTACTATTAACTCACATTAGGCCTGGGCGTCCATTACAGAGAAAAGCAGTTAGACTTTATTGATGGTTGGTTTCATCAAAAGCTTTTAGGCCCCCCCTTCAGTTTGGGGCCAACAGCATTTGTCCCTTCTTCCAGCCCGCCGTTCGAATCAGTTGGAGTGCGGGGCCGTGTGTGCGAGAGAGTGGCTTCCATTATAACGGTGAGACTGGCTGGTGGGGAGATAAAGGCTTTCTGACAGCCCGGCTTGCCGCGGCTAAATCAAGTGGGTGATTGTCGTAGGTTTTCTTTTGACTCCATGCGCGGAAACGATGGATACAGCGTGAAGGGACTTCCCGTGTAACAGCATTTTCCTGTGAGGCGGTTTGGCCCACCCCGCCCCCGGCCGGGTCCTGCAGTCAGTAGCCTGCTCGGCGGCTGCTGGCTGGCACGTTCTGCACTGAACTGAGCGGGCTGGGGCTCGGGTTCGAACCCGCTTTGGCTGGGTAACGATCCTCCTCAGTAGTTGTCTGGTTAATGCGGATAGATGCAAAGCGTCGGCAGTGTCAGTCTTGTCTGTTTGTGCCTGGAAATCTTGTTTTCTCCCTAGTCCGTATTTCCATTTCTACTTTCGGCACATCTTCAGTGGACACATGTAATAACCGTTTCTGGCTTGAGCAAGAAAGTATTTTTTGAGATTTAATTTTTTTAAATTAAATTTCTCAAAACAACAAAAAGTAAAAGTGAGTTTTTGCTGCTCAACGTCCACGGAGGCGAAAAAGTCAAACGGAAGTGCATAATATAGCCACATGATCATCACCTGTGGTTATTTGGACCAGTCCAAGTCTGGCTGATGTTCTGCGGACCAATCGGACGGAGCCTGGTTGACTATCTGCATACGTGTAGACTGTGGCTGTGCAGTGCGTGTTAAGGAGGAAAAACTGCAGCTCCATCCTGCCTCGGCCGGCCTTGGTGCAGAGTCAACCTGGTGGTGGCAGTGTAGAGAGAGGGCAACAGACCTCAGGAGCTGCGTGAAGTCGAGGTGGACGTCCTGGACTCCCTGTCCTTAATAGTCCTTACTACGGTCTCTGTGGACGTGAAGCAACACTGAACTCTGAACTCGACCTGAGCTCACGGAGCTCCGGAGCTGTGTGAAAGTCGAGGTGGCCGTCCTGGGCTCCCCGTCCCTAATAGTCCTTGTGGTCTCTGTGGACGTAAAGCAACATCAGAAGAAGGAGAAGAAGAAGAGAGGACAGGGCAGCTGTGGCTGCTGAGACTGAGTGAGTGTGTGTTTAGGTCCGGCAGGCTCCCTCTCTCTCCTTGTCCACCTTCTGGGCTATCGGTCCCCACCAGTGCCTCTCCGGAGTCGACCCGGTGTCAGTTAAACTGGCCCAAACCGCGTCAAGAATCAGTAAGTATCCTACCTTATTCATTCTCTCTTCGCGAGTCAGTCGTCTGTTCTCCGGCTTACACCGTGCGGCTTCGGTGATTTATTTTTAGCCCTGTGGCCTAGGTCCGTGTGCAGAGAGGTGTAGCTGCGGTTGGTGTGATTAATATGTTCCGAGGAATTGTATAAAGGATGCAGCAATGGACTGTGTACCAAACAGAACGTGTACGAAAACAGTGCAGGAACTGATTAGTTCCTCTCGGCAACTTCCATCTTTCTCAGAAAGCCGTATACTGTTCACGCCGTCTGTCAACAGTAAGTCGTACGGCGAACCGCAATATTTCTCTTATTTTGCCTTGACATTGTGGAAGACATCGGATTTTCTCAGCCTGCTTTTTCCGTCAGAATAACACGAATGGAGCTTTGCCTCTGAGAGAGAGAGAGAGAGAGAGAGAGAGAGAGAGAGAGAGAGAGAGAGAGAGAGAGAGAGAGAGAGAGAGCATTTCTAGCACAGTGTTTATTCTTGCCTACTTTGTATACCTGCTTGTCGTAAAAGTGGTCTTATGTTTGACTTGAAGTCTCATTTTCAACTACAAAGTTCCGGGCAGCATTGAACGCATCAGTGTTCTGTTTGACATACTTGAAGTGTTCTATTTGACGTGCACTAAAGTGTTCTGTTTGACATACACTAGAGTGGAAAATGGGACACTCGAATTCAAGAACGACAAACTGCTTGATCCTTACAAGAGCAAATATTAGCCCGTGTGTGTAGGAGCTAATCAGTATTAATAGTCTTTAAATACACTCGTGTCAATCAGACATAATGTTGTAACTTTAGATTCACAATATTACCGACTACTTTGGTCACCCGAGTTTGTTTGTCGTCCTAGGAAGACCCTGTGCCGTTGTCAGGACGTTAAAATCCAGTCTCTAACTAGCTCAGCCTGGGGAAAGTATGGTTGATTCCAGGTCGTACTCATAGTCTCGCCTGTTTAGAATAAGCTGGTTACTTGATACTCAACACCCAGTAGACTTCAACGACCAAAGGAGGGCAAAACAGTCTTCAGCAGGCCGCAGGCAAAGGTCTGAGTCACTGATCATGACGCAATAAACCGGAAACGTGAGGTTGGTGGGGCTGGGGGGTGGGGAGATGAAGCAAAAAAAAACAAAAACAAAACCCCAAAGTTGTGATAACTATGATACAATAAAATGCAAGGTCTGGATTCCTAGTTGCAGATGGAATACTGAAATAATTATGTGCCCTGACATACTCCAGGAAACTGGACGACTTTCTTCTCTAACACCACCTTGCATAAAATAAAACAACAAACATGAAATACAATATTGATTGATGGAATTGGATCGCTTTGAACTCTCAACAGATTCCTGCTCTGCAGTGCCCC
>JABMCL010000793.1:255000-260000 GCA_018857735.1 Alviniconcha marisindica
GTTTTAGGGGGCACTAGTTTTAGGGGCACTAGTTTTGGGGGGCACCAGTTTTGGGGGGGCACTAGTTGGGGGGGGCACTAGTTTGGGGGGGCACTAGTTTTAGGGGGCACTAGTTCTGGGGGCACTAGTTGGGGGGCAGAATTTGTCAAGCTGATGAGTAGGAGGGATGGAGCTTGGTTGTTCTTTTTTACTCCCAGTCAACCATGACGGTTATATCAGGGGGAATGGCTGTTGATAGTAACCGTCCCTATTGAGCCGTATGGTTTCTGTGAATGTTAAGCACCATGTTTACTTACTGATGAGTCTCCGTCCCTAATAAGCCGTATGGTTTCTGTGGATGTTAAACACCATGTTTCCTGATGAGTAAAGAGGTAATGCTGTTGATGAACTGGGCGGAGAAAGTGAGGACGGATCTCACCAACTTTGTACACTGTTTAGTCGCTTTCTTCACTCCGAGATGGCCGAAATTCACCGTAGTACCGTAACTGACTTGACGTTCCGATCAGCTCTTGGTGTGCGCGCGCCGTCAAGTTTCACACCTGCACGTGACAAACGTTTTAAGAAGAAAAAACAACAACAAAAAACCCAAGAATGACTGCTACAGTTTCATGCGGCACCAGCCATGTCGCCAGTGCTGTAAGTACACCACTTCGGTGGATATTCAAAATCGTGCTGCAAGAAGCTATTCACTCATGTAGAATCACATGCGAGCGCAGTGAGTCTGCTCGAGAGCGGAGAATAGCGCAATATAAGAGCGATCAACAACAACAACAACAGCAGCAGCAGCATCAGCAGCAACAACAACAAACAACAACAACACCACACAACACACACACACACACACACACACACACACACACACACACACACACACACACACACACACAAGTGGGTGGGTGAACACTAGAAGGAAGAGGTTAGGGAGAGGGGGATGGGGGCAAAAGAAAGAAGACATAACACGAAATCATTATTTTTATATGAGAGAGCGCTTAATGATAGGCTCACGGTTCCATTAGTTTTAGTGTATGCAGGGTCTGTGTGTGAAACGTCTGTCAGCGAGTGTTCACATTGAAGATGGCGTTGACGGTGCCAAGTACGAGACACACACGCGCGCGCGCGCTCTTGTCCAAGTCGAGTTAGTCACTTCCGTTGATGCTTTGAGCGCGTGAAACACATGCACGTGCCGTTGTGTTTTCGGCTTCCGACCCTCGCGGCGGCGCACGCATTTGTCTCGCTCTACACCGCCACTCGCGCGATCACCGCAGCAAAGTTCCGGCGTCGTCGCCCATAAATTGGTTCCGATTGATACCCTCCGCCGCACGACGCAAGGCAGGCACAGACTGTGTAGTGGTAGTGAACGGCAAAGACGCTGTTGTTAAAAGCACTAACAAGCAAGGAGGGGGCAAAGCAAGGAAGGCAAAGCAAGGAAGGCAAAGCAAGGCAAGGCTCGGTGTATGGAGCGATCTTGCCGCGACCGGAGCCGCGCCGTGATCGCAGGGAAGCTGAAGTAGCGAGCGAGTGAAATGAACGTGATTGGCTCATAACTTGAGCCATTAGGCGCTCGCCTTGCCCGCCCCTTCTCTGGCTGTGGGCAAACACTGCTCTGAAAGGCCCGCTGATGTGTTTACCCGATTTCTTAATTGCTAGATTGTGTAGGCAGGGCTTTGCAGTCAAACATCGTCTCTCTTCGCTACTTAGCCCCACTTATTTCCTTCTCCCTCTCGCCTCGGCCGAGTAGTTTCTCAACTTTCGCCGGTGCTGGAGTTCTAACTTGCCCCGCTCCAAGTGGCGAGGTATTGAGACAGGTGTTTTCTCTGGGTTACTGTATGCAGCAGGCGTAGAGGCAGCGATTGGTTCGGCTGTGCCACCGTGCTCCTAGGCTGGAGCTGAGTTGATGATATTTTATAGTCACTGGATTTTCCTCGTTGGCGTGTGGCTAAAGAATCGACAGGTAAGTGTTGTTGTTTTTTCTCCCAGTGTCGACTGGATTTTTTCTTTTTTTCTTTCCTTCGGTTTAACCCAGTCGAGGCTTTAATACGGTTAATTGTTGTTGTTCAATTTCGTCGATTCGTGTTCCATGTGTTTGGTGACATTCAGCTCAAGAAGTAAAACAACAACAACAACAACAACAACAACAAAATTAAAAAAAGAGAAGAAGAAGAAAGGTTTTGAATGCAACGGGTGCTTTTTACAACACTACAGGTACAAAGTTGCTCTGTGATACTACTCTGTGCAACACATCATACTATGCTACACTACACTACATCATATTACACTACATTATATACTACGCTACACTATACTACACTACATTATGCTACACTATGCTATACTACACTACACTATACGACGCTACACTACTCTGTACCGACGCTAAACTACACCTGACACTATGCTACACTACACTACATCATACTACACTACATTATATACTACGCTACACTATACTACACTACATTATGCTACGCTATGCTATACTACACTACACTGTACGACGCTACACTACACTGTACCGACGCTAAACTACACCTGGCACTATGCTACACTGCACTCTGCCGCGCCGCCGCACTACACTACACTATTATTACGCTACACTACACTATACCAGGCTGCACGGCAACAACAGGAAAAGGCAGACAGGATGTGGTGGATTATACTGCCGAAAGAGACGACACAGCGAGGACAGAATAATGGTGTTGATCGAGTCACGTCACCATTGTCCCCCGTCACAGGATTGGATAGGAACAGCAGCCCGAGCATCCGTGGGTGCAGAAGGGGTACACAGAGGACGGGTGCTGATGACGGGGTGGGGCTGATGGTGGCGGATTCAGAACACTGAGGGGTACACTGGAGACGGGTATTGATGACTGAGCTGGACTGATGATGGCGAATTTAGAAGGGGTACATCGGGGGTACTCGTGACGAGGTGGTGGGGCTGGTGATGGCGAGTTCTGAAGGGGTACACTGTTGGGGACGGGTATTGACGACTGAGTCGGATTGATGAAGGCTGGTTCAGAAGGGGTACCCTCGGGACAGGCATTGATGTCTTTTACCGTCATGGTCCGTTGTAAGAGTGCCTTTTGAAAACGGTGCAGCTCATCTGACTGGGGTTTTCGTGGCACGTGACAACCGAGCCTGTGTTCGTGTTCAGCGCTGCCTGCTCGGTGTCTCACGGTCTTCCTGGCTTTACCGGCTCACTTTCCCGCTTGGCTTAGGTGGTCTCTATCTGTCTCACTCTCTCTCCACTGTTGTTGTCTTTTACAAATACACACAAGCGCACGCACGAGCACATACTCTCTCTCTCTCTCTCTCTCTCTCTCTCTCTCTCACACACACACACACACACACACACACACACACACACACACACACACACACACAACACACACACACATTCACACACACACACACACACACACACACACACACCACACACACACACACCACACACACACATTCACACACACACACACACACACACCACACACACACACACACACACACACACACACACACCCACCTCTCTCTCTCTCTCTCTCTCCTACACGCACACACATACCACACACACACACACACACACACACACACACACACACACACACACACACACACACACACACACACACACACACACACACACACACACACCACACGGACACACACTACACACACACACACTACAACACACCACACACACACACACACACACACCACACACACACACACACACACACACACACACACAACACACACACGCACACACGCACGCACGCACACACACAAGCACGCACGCACACACACACACACACACACACACACACACACACACACACACACACACACACACACACACACACACACACACACACACACACACACACACACACACACGGATGGCTGAAGTTGCCTGACTGAAAAGTTTAACGCCAACGTAATCCCCGAGAGGCACAAACGGGGGATGGCACCCCAGGACGTTGGGGTGGGCGGGGGTGGAGGGGGGGGGGGGGGGGGGGGGAGGAGAGAGGGAGCCACCTTACCCGACACTGTCACCACCAGGATGATTATAATATATATTATAAAATATAAGATGGGCGATGCTGTCACATGTCTTTGACTGCTGTGTCAGTGACTTTGTGCCGGCAGAGGGCAACGTTACCGTGGACAGTGTGTGCTACTGATAGTTACACTGGCACTGTGATAGTCAGAATGACTTTTAGTTACACTGACACTGTGTTAGTCAGAATGACTGTTAGTTACACTGGCACTGTGATAGTCAGAGTGACTGTTAGTTACACTGGCACTGTGTTAGTCAGAATGACTGTTAGTTACACTGGCACTGTGATAGTCAGAGTGACTGTTAGTTACACTAGCACTGTGATAGAGTGGCTGTTAGTTACACTGGCACTGTGATAGAGTGGCTGTTAGTTACACTGGCACTGTGATAGTCAGAGTGACTGTTAGTTACACTGGCACTGTGATAGAGTGGCTGTTAGTTACACTGGCACTGTGATAGTCAGAGTGGCTGTTAGTTACACTGGCACTGTGATAGAGTGACTGTTAGTTACACTGGCACTGTGATAGTCAGAGTGACTGTTAGTTACACTGGCACTGTGATAGTCAGAGTGACTGTTAGTTACACTGGCACTGTGATAGAGTGGCTGTTAGTTACACTGGCACTGTGATAGTCAGAGTGGCTGTTAGTTACACTGGCACTGTGATAGAGTGACTGTTAGTTACACTGGCACTATGATAGTCAGAATGACTGTTAGTTACACTGGCACTGTGATAGTCAGAGTGACTGTTAGTTACACTGGCACTGTGATAGTCAGAGTGGCTGTTAGTTACACTGGCACTGTGATAGAGTGACTGTTAGTTACACTGGCACTGTGATAGTCAGAATGACTGTTAGTTACACTGGCACTGTGATAGTCAGAGTGACTGTTAGTTACACTGGCACTGTGTTAGTCAGAATGACTGTTAGTTACACTGGCACTGTGATA
>JABMCL010000793.1:265000-280000 GCA_018857735.1 Alviniconcha marisindica
TTCTCTTCAAAAAGGTTGTGGTTTGTGGACACTGTCTTGTGGCTTTGTCCATCACTTCCTACTGAAACATTAAAATAGCTCTCATCGCTGCCCACCTTAATGCAGAAGTCATTCTGGTGGTGACAGTGTAGCGATAGGTATATAATATCCCTCTCCCCCCCCCTCCATACCCCCTCCCCCCCCCCCCTTCTCCCCGTCCCTAATAAGCCGTACGGTTTCTGTGGACGTTAAGCATCATCTTTACTTACTAGTTTTCGCTGTTTTCTTATTTTGCTCTTTGTCTTTGTCCTTTTTGCTTTTTGTTTGTTGTTGTTGTTATTTTAAGTTACTGTTGTTGTTTTTCCTCGGCCTTTTCGTTGATACTTCCTGTCCTCGTTATTTTGCTTTCAGTTTTTGCTCTCGTTCTTTTTGATGCCGTTCTTCCTTCGAAGTTGTTGTTTTCTTCTTCTTCTCAGATTCTTTTTGATATGACCAACTGCCACGTGAATGATGTAAACTGTCTGCCTGTCTGTTTATCGCTCGATCAGTCGGTCGGTCTGTCGGCCTGTCTGTATCTATCTATCTGCCTGTCTGTCTCGGTCTGTCTTCTCAGTTCGGGTCTGATCAACGCTATGACAGTATTTTCAATCTCTCTGTCTGTGTGTGACTTCTCCCCCCCCCCTCCCCCCGCCCTTCTTCTTCTTCTTCTTCTTCTCCTCTAATTGCCTGACACATCTTAGCATCAGTTTTCAGCGTGTCCTTCTTGCCTCCCTTGGAGGTCTTGATCCCTGACAGATCCCCACAGGGGCGCTGCAAGGGGGCGAACATGAACCGTTTTACGAGTTTCTGACACCTACGGGAGATAAGCGAATAGCTTCCTGTCACAGGAAAGATAACTAGTTCGCAGCCTCTTTTATCATGGGAAGGGGGCATGCAGCGGTGTTTGGAAGTTCTAATCGCAACGTATTGACTGATTTCTGTGTTTTCGCTACATCTTTTTCATACCACTGGTTTGGTGTTTTTTTAGGGTGCATACGCGCAGTTGTAAAATAAACCGAGGAATGTGAGAATAAACTCACAATGTCAGTCGGTGCACGGCAGTGGATGACTGATTTGGGTTGCCGTAAGTGTCCGCAGGCCGTGATGACTAAATTTATCACACAGAGAGAACGAACGAACGGTTTATTGAATTAGAGAGAGAGAGAGAGAGAGAGAGAGAGAGAGAGAGGAGAGAGAGAGAGAGAGAGAGAGAGAGAGAGTGTGTGTGTGTGTGTGTGTGTGTGTGTGTGTGTGTGTGCGCGGGCGGTTTGTGTGTGTGTCGTGTGGGAGAGAGAGAGAGAGAGTGTGTGTGTGTGTGTGTTGTGTGTGTGTGTGTGTGAGAGAGAGAGAGAGAGAGAGAGAGAGTGAGGAGAGAGAGTGAGAGGAGAGAGAGAGAGAGAGAGAGAGAGAGAGAGAGAGAGAGAGAGAGTGTGCGTGTGTGTGTGTGTGTGTGTGTGTGCGTGTTGTGTGTGTGTGTGTGTGTGTGTGTGTGTGTGTGTGTGTGTGTGTGTGTGTGTGTGTGTGTGTGTGTGGGCGCGAACGCTCGTGCCGCGCACGCACTCCTCAGTTTAGTTCTTCTCTCTGCGTCTCACCCCACCCCCCTCCCCTCCGTTTCCCTCTCCCCCTCCCTAAGTCCCCCCCCCCTCCCCGTCCCCTCTCTTCAGCTGCAGAAAATTAGCTAATTAAGTTGGACCACAATTTTATAATGAGGACAAAGAGGGATAAAGAGACACGGTGATACATCTGCCTCATCTGATGTTCAGTCAGCAAAACGTCCCTGCCACAAACAAAACAGAGCAGCTACGTAGTCACAGTATGTACAGAGGTGAATATATATATATATATATATATATATATATATATATATATATATATATATATATACGGTGGACGGTGCAAAGTACAGAAAGGGAAAGGGCTGCAGTATATCAGTTCAGACCGAGCAGATCCTGTTGCCGGCCAGTGTAGTTTAAGAGAGAGAGACTGAAGGAGACAGAGACTTTTACGAGAGAGACTGAAGGAGACAGAGAGAGACTCCTGTCCCTAATAAACCACATGTGGTCTTTGTGGACGGTAGGCAACAGTCAGTCGAGAGAGAGAGAGAGAGAGAGAGAGAGAGAGAGAGAGAGAGAGAGAGAGAGAGAGAGAGAGAGAGAGAGATTAACTTATATATATATAAGGATGAAGATTTAGGCATGAATGCCTGTCGAACAACGTGTCTTTCATACAGTTAAAGTTGCAGCTGAAACCGCAAATGCGACAACCCCCCTCCCCACCCCCCCACCCCCCACCCCCACCCACCCACACATACACATGCACAAACACGTGATATAACTTTGAAATTTTGGAAACATTGTTGGTGTGTCGTCCCTGATGACTGCCAAAATTTAAGTTTGTGTGATAATGGTTGCTAAGGAAAGAATTCTACAGACAAATGTCAGTTGTTTTTGCAGCCTTTTTCAAATTGTTGCCATGGATGGTACCCGGCTTCAAATAGCCATAACCAATTGAGACATCTTGAAGCAGTTCGTACCTTTAGGAACAGTCATTCTTCGACTTCGGGTGATATTTCGTGGTGGCTGGTCACGTTTTTCTTTTGTTGTTATCTGATCCACTGTTCCTCCAAGCTTGACAGATGTCGTCTTTGACAGCATGAAAAGAAAAAAAGAAGAAGAAAAGTAGATGGCAGTTTAATTTCTGCGTCCGCTGTACCCCACCCCTGGCGTCTTCATGCTAACTGCCGAGTCCTTGGGGTAAAATTATTTAGCAAGGTTTTCTCGGTCAGTTCAGTTTGGCCAAAGCGACGTAACTCAGTTCAAGCCGCCGAGCTGGGGGAGGGAACTCTTGTGAAGATCTACAAGGCGGACGATGATGATGATAAGAACTGTTGGGAAATATTTATGTCTGCTTCCAATCAGAGCACGAGCTCGGCCTCTTTTCCGTCAACACAATTAGGTCAAAAGTCAAATTGTTTGGATGCTTTCTGGCTAAATATTTTGTCTCGCTTCTAATACACAGATGTCCGGCTATTTTCGAGAGAGAGGAGGCTGGGGGGGGGGGGGGAGAGAGAGAGAGAGAGAGAGAGAGAGAGAGAGAGAAGAGAGAGAGACGTTACGAGAGAGAGGGTACTTGTCAAATGCCGATAGCTGCTTTTTTCTTCTTCTTTCTTTCTTCTTTTTTTTTTTTGGGGGGGGGAGGGGGAGGACAATTCTTTCTTTTTGTTTTCGTTTTCTGTTTGTTTTTTTTCTGTCAGTTTCTGTTTTCTTTTCTCTATCGCAAGTTCCATGTATTCCTTCTTTCACATGGAAGGGCGAGGAGTTAAGCTGACAGTTAACAGTTGCCTAGCCTACCGCTGAGGTCGTATCGGGGCGCAGCAGAACGTCGAACACATCAGATCACAAGCAAACAGTCTTCTTCACTCGTTAGGACTCACCACCTACCAAAGAGAAGAAGGGAGGGGAAATAGTTACTGGCTTCAGGACAAAGAGAAGGAGAGACAGAGAAGAAGAAGAAAGAGAAGAAGCGGGAAGAGGAGGGGAAAGAGCGGAAAGCACACACACACACACACAAACACACACACACGCACACGCACGCACGCACGCACGCACGCACGCACACACACACACACACACACACACACACACACACACACACAATACACGACAGAACAACTAACTACACCAACACTAACCACACAACACGCACCAGCGCGCGCCACACACACGCACGCCGCACACTCTCTCTCTCTCTCTCAGTCACACACACACACACACACACACACACACACACACCACACTCCACCACACACACCCACACACACACACACACACTCTCAACACACACACCCCACACACACACACACACACTGACGAGGAAGAAGATTCAAACCGAGCAGCACTCCTCACCTCCCTCCGTCTATGTTTGTGTTGCAGACCTGATGCAGATCTCCGCCGACACCACCACAGCGGACAGTATGGGGAAGGGAGGAGCAGGGACCAACAGCACACTTCCCTCACAGCAACAACAGCAACAACCCCAACAGCAGCAACAACAACAACAACAACAGCAGCAGCAGCAGCAACAGCAGCAGCAGCAACAACAGCAACAGCCGTCACAGCACCACGTCCAGCAGCAGCAGCAGTCGCAGTCGCAGTTGCAGTCGCAGCAGCAGATGTGCTCAGCCTGCAAGAAGGCGATCCGAGAGCGGTATCTGCTGAAGGCCCTGGACCAGTTCTGGCACGAGGACTGCCTCAAGTGTTCCTGTTGCGACTGCCGCCTGGGCGAGGTGGGCTCCACGCTCTTCGCCAAGGCCAACCTGCTGCTCTGCAGGAGAGATTACCTCAGGTAGTGATCGTGTGTCTTGTGAATGGGTGGTGGTCGTCGTCGTAGTGGTGGTGGTGGTTGTCGTCGTAGGTTGTGGTGGTGTTGGTGTTAGTGGTAGTAACTGCCGGATGGGTGAGGTGGGTTCTACGCTCTTCGCCAAGGCCAGCTTTCTGCTCTGTAGGAGAGATTACCTCAGGTAGTGATCGTGTGTCCGGTGACTGTGTTGGTGGTCGTCGTCGTAGTGGTGGTGGTCGGTCTTAGTGGTGGTAAGTGCCGGATGGACCAGGTGGGCATGACATTGTTGGCCCAGGCCTGATTTCTGCTCTGCAGGAGAGATTACCTCAGGTAGTGATCGTGTGTCCGGTGAATGTTGGCGGTGGTCGTCGTAGTGGTTGTGGTGGTGGTGTTGGTGGTGGTAACTGCCGGATGGGTGAGGGGGGCTCCACGGTCTTCACAAGGCCAACCTGCTGCTGTGTAAGTCGAGTACGTCCTTATTCCATTCGAAGGAAAACGTGGGTGTCACATGTGAAGAACAAACAAGGGAATAAAATCGACATGTATATATATGTATATAAAGAGATTCACAGTCTAAGAGCACGCAATAACGTATACAAATGCCACAAGCATTATTTTAATAGAATATGCAGTATGTTTATTGTGGGATAGCCGCGCTGCAAAATAAACAGTATCGCACACATATGCGGATCATATAATATCGCTGGAGAGAGCTGATGACCTCAGGTAGTCATCGTGGGACTATGAAGGTGATGGTGGTGATCGTTTGTCGTGCAGCACATTGACGTGATTTGTAAATTATGAATTAAAGTCCTATTTTAGTCAGCCATTTTGATGTTAGTAGCAAAGTGCTGTTCTTTGCAATGGGCTGTTTATTTTGATAATGATAGTAATGATGATGATGACGATGTTGGATCCGTTTTCATCTCAGTGTTAAGCCTTTCTTCTTCAAATTGGGGAAGGGCAACGATGATCACCATGATGCTGCTACCGATGGTGGTGGTGGTAGCGGTGATGATGATAATAAATCTGCAGACTGGAGTTAAGCCTCGGCTTTACTACTATGCTGCGTGCGCGCTTTCTTGTGTTGTAATGGTGAGATTTTGCGTGTGCAGGTTATTCGGTACAACGGGTTACTGCGCAGCCTGTAACAAGATGATTCCAGCCTTTGAGATGGTGATGAGGGCGAGAGGAAACGTGTATCACCTGGAGTGCTTTGCCTGCCAACAGTGCAGTCACAGGTTGGTGTCAGTCTGCATTCAGCCCCACACATTCACCCCCACCACCAGCCCCACCCCATTCTCTGTTTATTTGTTTGTTTTTAGAAGAGATACACCCCTTCTTTAAGGAGAGATGCCCATAGCCGAATTTCCCTCTCTTGTGTTGGTGGAGTGGTAACCTTTCTGCGTACAGGAGCCAGGAGAGATTCCCTGAGCAGGGAGATGCCTGATCTTGGTGGAGAGATAACCTGTCCTGCGTGCAGGAGAGATTCCCTGAGCAGAGAGATGCCCTATCTTGGTGGAGAGACTATACCTTTCCTGCAGGAGAGATTCCCCCTTTCTTGCAGGAGCCATTCCCGGTCTAGGAGGAGAGTTCCCATTTCTTGACGTAGGGATTCTCTTTCTTTGCAGACTGATCCCTTTTCTTAATTGAGCCCCCCCCCCCCCCCCCCCCCCCCCCCCCTTTTTTTTTTTTTTTTTAGAGGAGTGATACCTTTTTTTTTCTTAAAGAAAAGATTCTTGAAACTTGAAAGAGCTAACCCGAAAGAGCTAACCCCTTAGAGGAGAAGTTCCCTTTCTTGGAAGAACGAATGTCTCTCTCAGAAGACCAGTCCCCTTTTGTTTGAGGAAAGATCTTCTTTCGTGAAGAAAAGATCCTTTTTCTGGGCTGAGAGATCCCCTTGGAGGACAGATTCCCCTTCTTGGTACTTAAGCAATCCCCTTTCTGGGAGGAGATAGTCTTTCAGGAGAGATTACCTTTCTTGGAGGAGAGAGTCTTGCAGGAGAGATTCCCTTTCTCCGTGGAGAGAGTCTTTCGGGAGAGATTCCCTTTCTTTTGGAGGAGAGAGTCTTGCAGGAGAGATTCCCTTTCTTGGAGGAGAGAGTCTTGCAGGAGGTATTCCCTTTCTTGGAGGAGAGAGTCTTTCAGGAGAGATTACCTTTCTTGGAGGAGAGTCTTGCAGAGGAGATTCCTTTTCTTGCAGATTCCCTTTCTATTGTTTTCCTTCCGCATGGTAGGCTGGTACAGGTAATGCCTTTAGACGGCTCTAAATGCTTTCCCTGTGAGAAACGTTTGACCTCAGAGGAAATCGGAAACCGCCGGTAAACTGTGACAACGGAAAGGATGGGGCAGGGGATGGACTCAGCCCCTTTCGTTAAAACCTCTACTGCGACGGACACCCGTTCAGACTGAAACGTTTCCTTCGTGGGAGATCCTCCAGTGCCGAAAGCGTCCTGGTCCTAGTACTGCTGCGTGACAGCATGCTGAATTATTACTGATTTTATTTTTATTTTTAAATGTTCCCTTTCCCTTCCTGTAGTCTTCCTGGGGGATGTTGTATTTTTGCGAACTAACAACCTGGGAGGCGACCAAACCCCTGCGCGAAGGAAATCACTCGATCCAATCTTAAGTCGATCGTTAATCCATACATCCGTGCATTTACAGCTTTTGTGCGAATGGTAGTTTCTGTGTTTGTGACGGTCAGGTTTTGTGCTAACGAATTCTCCATTAGGGGTTGTATAAAGGGGGGGGGGGGGGGTCGGCTTACTGAGTTCGACGACAAGATCCGGTGCTAATTAATATTCCAAACTGTGACAACTGTGGTTGTGGTGGTGGTTTGTGTGTGTGTGATTAATTAATTAATTAATTATTATTATTATTTCTTCTTTCTTTCTTCTTTTTTTTTTTTTTTGGGGGGGGGGGGGGGGGGGGGGGAGGGGAGGGAACAGGGGGCGTTTCCTGGCTTTTGCGTTCGACAAACGCCCTCGCGAGATCTGAACCACCTCCTCGTTCTGTCCTTGCAGGTTCTGCGTGGGGGATCGTTTCTACCTGTGCGACAACAAGATCCTGTGCGAGTTTGACTACGAGGAGAGGATGGTGTTCGCCAACATGACGGGCCCCACGCCCTCCTTCCCTTTCACCAACCCGGGCTACAACGCCCTGTCCCAGATGAAGCGGCAGACGCAGAGCCTCAGCGATGACGTCTCCAGCGGTTACGGCAGCCCCAGCCCCAGTTCCCTATGACGTCACAAGAAAATGGGTCCCACTTGACGTCACTGAAGAATGTCGGCCCTGGTGTGGTGTGATCAGAATCTTGGTTGACCGTATGACAACCCCCCAACCCCCCTCCCCCCCCCCACCCCGCGCCTCTCCGCCCAGCCACCCCCTCCCCCGCCCTCCCCAAGTTAAGGAATTCCGAGTGGCGTGGTGATATTTACGTATGTGATGTCGCACTGCTACGTTTCCAGGAGTCGGTCCTAAAGTGACGTCACGAGGATTTTTTTAAAATGACGTCATGAACACTAGGGACCCACATGACGTGACCAAATGGCTGGATCTTGTTACTCCTTTTGTGTTGATATTGTGCGTTCGTTGTTTTGGAAACTGGTGGTGTATTCGTGTTTTTTCCCCCCACTCACTCTCTCTCTCTCTCTCTCTTTCTCTCCAACGTGTGATTCATTTGTCGCACCAGTCTCCCATGTACTCGTGTCTGTGACGTGAAACAAAAGGAAACTGGGTCAGATCATCATCCAGGCGCAGGATGTACCAATGACAGTGTCAGTTACCATGGCAACCAGACAGGAGAGGAAGCGTGGTTAACTGTTTCTTCAAGGTGTGAATACTTCTTCTTTTCTTTTTCGTCTTGAAATCGCAGCAGGAACGACTCAACTTCTTGTCAAAAAATAATTCACACAAACTCAGCGACGGACTGATTGTGTTTTGTGACATATATATATATATATATGTATATATTTTATATATATATATATATATATATATATATATATATATATATATATATAAATATCTGCCTGCGGTTTTGTGTGTGTATGTGTGTGGGCGCGCGCGCGCGCGCGCGTGTGTGTTTGGGATAGGGAGGGGGGTATGTGTGCGTAAGGGTGTGTGCGTGCGTGCGTCTGAGTGTGTGTGAGTACACGGTATTCCAGCAAATATCTTGAGCTGAGTCTTCGGGCAGTTTGTTCTTGACAAAATAATGTCAATGGCTGGGTTTTATAGCAACCCCGGGTCTGCATACTATGGCAACTTTCGTGTGTACAGATCATGCTTTGGATCGTGAGGCCCTGATGAAGTATTGCGTGCGTGATCTGTTGGAACATTGCTGGAATGATAAGAGTGAAGCATAAAGCGGGAAGGCCGAAAGTGTCAAAATCCCAGTTTCACCGCAGGATGTGTTTTTGACCTTATTGTTCGACTGAACGATGGAGCCAGCATTTTGTGCTTTGAATTGTGGGACAGGTGTATTGGTTTTTTTTCTGTGTTGTTGTAAAATTGAAGAGAGAGAAAGAGAGAGAGCGGTGGATTGTGATGTTGGACAGTGGCATCAGAATCATGGTACCGACTTGTACAGACAAGGTCCAGTCCTGGAAAGTGGACGACAAGATGGGAAAATGGTTCACATTTGTGGAAGAGAGCCCAGCCGCTGTTTCAGTCAGTCAGTGAGCAAAACGGAAACACAAGTAATGGTAAGAAACGCCTAACTCCGCCACCGTGAAAAAGCATTAAACCTCGCTGTCGGTAATTTTAGAGTTTGGCCCTGATACGACGTAGGCAGTTTGTTGACTGGACGTTAAAAATGTCCACCTATCTACCTACCTACCTACCTACCTATCTCCAGTACCTGCCTATTTCCTGAGGTAACACTGTGAGGTTTACCTGGATGTTCGAATCCAAGAACTAACCTTCCTACCTACGTTACCACTGCTTACCTGCCTCCCTGCCTGACTGTTTACCTGCCTGTCTGCCAGCCTGTCGTATTCAGCATGGCTGGCAAGAAAGCAGACGTTACATTACAAAAGTCTAACGCAGGTGAAGAAAATGGATGGGATGGGAGTTGGCTGGCTCGGACCCCAGAAGACCGTGAATGCTCTCCACACTCCTTGTTTTTCCATTGGCAGTGTGGTGTTCCCGCGTCTGAGAAGTCAAATGCTTCACTCCACCAGATAAATTATCTCTAACTGTACATACTATTGACCTGGCACGTAATTAACTCGCTTTGTTGTCTGTGCTCATTTTGTTTGTTGGTTGGGTTTTTGTTCGTGACAATCATCAAGCAAAGCATTGAAGTCCGTTGTTATTATTGGTATTACTTTGTCAGTGTCGCGGCGAATTCCGTCTAATTATGCTTGGGATGGTGTGGCCAAGTAGCCTACAATTATAGTTTGATGCTGAGTGACCCTTGTGGTAAGGACACAAGGTTTAGAGGTTGCAGGTTCGGACCCAGGTGGGGGCAGTAACCCTCCCCCCCTTCCCACCCCCTTCTCTCTCTCTCTCTCTCTCTCTCTCTCTCTCTCTCTCTCTCTCTCTCTCTCTCTCTCTCTCTCTCTCTCTCTCTCTCTCTCTCTCTCTGTTTACAAACCAGAGTAGTGGGATTAATATTTAGCGCTTAGGATCAAAAGGTCAGAGGTTTTGTGTACTACTGGCGTGCGCACGTTGAAGATCCCACGGCGGTGCAAAAAAAGGAAACCTGCCAAAAACAATAACAAACAACAACAACACCATCATCACCACCACCAACAACAACAGCAACAACAACACCACCACCACCACCAAAAAACCGTTGTCCGTGAGGATATCGAAATAGAAGAATTGTACAGAGGAATTCAGAAAGTCGGTGGTAATGTAAATCCGAAGAAGGTGACCTTTTCTGTTTCTCGCCCCTGGAACCCCCTCTCAGGTCCGGCCGTGCACGATCAGGAGGTATCGTTCATAATCCACCACTAGACTACGATGTTGTATGGTCTTTAAAAAGACAGTACATCTGGGTAAACCCGCCATGAACTGTACTGACGATCTCCCATCACAGAACCGAAGCGGAAAGCAAGGTTGCTTTGACTAGTCGAAAATGGTTCTCTGTGAATAGAAAGATATAACAAAAACATAGTCGAAAATGGTTCCGTGAAGAAAGATATACATATCAAAATTCTACACTAGTCGAATAGATGTGAATGGTCTTGTGAATAGAAAGATATAACAAAAACATAGTCGAAAATGGTTCTATGTGAATAGAAAGATATAACAAAAACGAAGCGGAAAGCAAGGTTGCTTTGACTAGTCGAAAATGGTTCTCTGTGAATAGAAAGATATAACAAAAACATAGTCGAAAATGGTTCTGTGTGAATAGAAAGATATAACAAAAACATAGTCGAAAATGGTTCTCTGTGAATAGAAAGATATAACAAAAACATAGTCGAAAATGGTTCTGTGTGAATAGAAAGATATAACAAAAACATAGTCGAAAATGGTTCTATGTGAATAGAAAGATAAACAAAAACATAGTCGAAAATGGTTCTATGTGAATAGAAAGATATACAAAAACATAGTCGAAAATGGTTCTATGTGAATAGAAAGATATAACAAAAACATAGTCGAAAATACTATGTGAATAGAAAGATATAACAAAAACATAGTCGAAAATGGTTCTATGTGAATAGAAAGATAGAACAAAAACACAAAGATAAGAGTCCTATAACTGCGGGAATTATTGTGTTACGGGTGTTGTTTGTTATTATTTTGATGTTTTGCCTTTGGCTTCGGTCCCGCAGTTTTCGTTGGAATCGTCATCATTATTGTACGGGGGTTTGTTTGGTTGGTTGGCTATTTTCTTGTGGGAAGGAACGAACGAATGAATTTGTTTTTATTTTATTTACGAGGGTAATGAAATAAGTAACAGTTAATACAATACTTTTTTTACATCCAGCCTTCGGGCAAGCAATCCAAAACAAAATATAAACTCAGTATAAAAGCACCATGTTAACTGTTGAGAGAGAGAGAGAGAGGAGAGAGAGAGAGAGAGAGAGAGAGAGAGAGAGAGAGAGAGAGAGAGAGAGTAGTGAGTGTAAAATGCAGAGCATACATGTATATGATGCTCGTATATACTTTGGTTGCATATTTGACTCATCAATTTATAAATATTGAGAACATAAACTATGTGTACGCAATACAATCATGTTGAAAATGAAAGAAATAGTGCACATATCCTTGATCAATTTTCGTTGGGATTGGGGAACTAGGGGACTCGAGGAAGCTGAGTGAGTTTGTTAAATACCGTTAGTTGTATGACCTTGCTCATTATCGTGCCCTTTTGCCATCAAGACTGGAATTGTGTGCGTCAGGGTATAGTAATGCCTTTTTAGACTTTTCCTGCGTCATTTTCTGCTGGGAGTTTCCGCGAATATTTGCGCATGAGCAATTCCTCGACAATCTTCTTCTTCCTTTTTTTTCTCTTTTTTCCCCTTCTCCCCCCCCCCCCCCCCCTCTTCCACCCCGCCTCCTTTTCCCCTTCCCTAATCGTATAAAGCAATGAGTAGTGAACAGTATTAGAAGTATTATATTCTTCGCTTTGCTCGATTTGGTGGGTCTTCTTCATTAGATGGTTTCACGTTGCCGTTTGAGAGAGAGAGGGGGGGGGGTAGGGGGGGGGAGGACAGAGAGAGGCGAGGAGGGGAGATTCGGAGTGCGAGTACATTAACATTTCTATGTGACGGAGAGAAGAAGCGGTATAGTGGAGAGGGGCGAGAGGTAGGGTGGGGGGTGGGGGCGGAAGAGTTGTGCAAAATTGGAATGTATAGTGTGTGTGTGTGTGTGTGTGTGTGTGTGTGTGTGTGTGTGTGTGTGTGTGTGTGTGTGTGTGTGAGAGAGAGAGAGAGAGAGAGAGAGAGAGAGAGAGAGAGAGAGAGAGAGAGAGAGACGACAGCAAACTGAATGCTTTTGTATATAAATCTATATTTCATAAAAATGTACAGAGGTGAGCAAAGGTTGTTGAGGTTATGTTTTACATAAGAGTCTGGAACGTAAAATTATATTGATTCTAAATTTTAAACAAGATGTTCCACAGATTTGTACATTTGATTAACTTTTGCGTATTTTAAGTTAATTTTCGTTGCATCATGCATACAAACAACAGATTGTAGAGTGTCTTTCATTGTTTCATTTGTGTTTGGTGAAAATTTCATTGAACATTTGGAAAGATAAGGTTGATCATGAATGTTTGGTTTGGTTACTACTAACTTTATGTTGCATTAGTTGGAATAATTATGAAGTTTTTTAACATTTCATTCCACGACAAAGAGTATTAAAAGAACAATTCACCGTCAATTTTCTGTGTCTGTGTCCCGTTTTTGACTATTTTTGGGCATGTTTCTGTCCTCTTGTGTGCTTGTCTTAAACATTGCCACCATTGACATGCACACTCTTCCACGCACGCTGGCACAAACAAATGCAGGTGCGCGCATGCGCCAACCCACCCACGCCATATACGCACTAACTAACACACACATGCACACACGTACGCACACACAAACACACGCGCACGCACACTTGCACAGTGTATCGTAAATTTCCAGTTCTCTCCAACCCTGTTGCACGTGCAGTGAAACAACCTGACCTTTCGTCGAGACTCTCCACCGCTGGCACTCGTGTTCCGCTTCACCACGGGAAACCAGACATCCCCAGTCGCCGCGGCTCAAGTCGAGCGGACGCTTTTGATTCCAGTATCAAATTGTGCAAGACTCCACCACGACGCGTAAAATCAAACGTAAGGAAGCAAAAAGCGTCTGGCTAATTTCTTCCAGCCTGGGCGTTGAACCGAGAAACTGATGTGATCCCCTTGCCACTTTGATTGGCTAATGATTGACGTTTGACCGCTGAGGCGAGCGTGAGATCCAGGGGGGTCTGGTTGTGCGGGTCCTTACGTGATTAGTGTCGGATTAAAAGTGGTTAAAAAGGTCAGGGTAGAGAGCGCGCGAGGCGTTGTTAATTTGATTTGGCGTCGGTGGAGGCTCAACTGCGCGCTGCCCCGCCTTGGTGTTCTAGTCAAGTTGTTTTCGTGCATGAGCGAGTTGTAAGGTCATGAAGAGTTTGTTCAAGTGTAGGGTACGGTGGTGGTGGTGGTGTGGTGGTGGTGTGGTGTGTGTGTGTGTGTGTGTGTGTGTGTGTGTGTGTGTGTGTGTGTGTGTGTGTGAGAGAGAGAGAGAGAGAGAGAGAGAGAGAGAGAGAGAGAGAGAGAGAGAGAGAGAGAGTGTGTGTTTGTGTGTGTTGTAACTGACGTATGGTGTGTGTGTGTTTGAATGAGGAGAGAGAGGTGTAGGGCTTCTTTTTTGGGGTGGGGAGGAGGGGGTGACGTTGCGAAATTTCGTCATAACGATATTTCCGAATTTCATTTCTGGCTCCACAAAAACTGTCACCAGCTGGTCAACTTTTTTGGCCGGCACCACTCAAGCGTTCGCCCTGATCATTTATAACAGTCATGGTTGACTGGGCTTAATAGAACCAAGTTCCTTCCTTCCTCACCACGCAGGTAAACCTTGGCGTTACATCAAGATAAGCAGGCGAGCGAGTCACCTTTGTGTGTGCACACAGCCATAGGCATGTAGTCTTTTTCTGCAGTCCTTTAGTACAAAGTGTTTCAATGCTGCTTCACAGGTTTGACCTAGCGGTAAGGCGTTAAGCCCGTTCTTAACTGGGCGAATGTTTGTTCGCCGAACATACTTCGGACACTTCGACGAACTATGATTCGTTTCTTAATTGAACTTTTAGTTCGCCGAATATTGTTCGGACAGTCCAAACTTTACTTCATTCTCAACTGGCTTGTAATGAGATGCAAGCTTCGGCCCGAACTTGCGGCAGACGCGCAGCAGACAGCAAGATAAAAAATGTAGGCTAAAGTCAAGTTAATATACTTTAATCATCCCTCACAGGATAATTCAACTAACTACTATCTCATTCTGAGTCTCCGAGACAAGGCTGCGCCTCCCACAAGTCAACAAATTCCCTCCGAAGCGAGTGAAGAAGCTAGCGACACCGTCATCCATTTTTATTTTTATTTTTCTTCATCCACAGGAGAGCTCTGCTCTCAGCCAATCAGAGGCAATGTTCGTCGAATAGGGCGAATTTCCCAGAACATGTGGAGCGAATATAGCTTCGACGAATACTTCCAACTAGGTTCGCGAAGAAAAGTTCGCCCAATTAAGAACCAGATAGGTTCGCCGAATACTTCCAACTAGGTTCGCGGTGAAACATTTGCCCAATTAAGAACGGGCTTTAGGCTGGTAAACAGAGGGACTTCGGTTCGAATCCGCTTCGGCTCTCCTTTCTCTTCAAAAATAGTGGTCTGTGGACACTGTCTTGTGACTTTGTCCCGTCACAATTAATGAAACATTAAAATGGCTCTCATCGCTGCCCATGTTAATGCCGCAGGAGTCATTCTGGTGGTGACAGTGTAGCGATAGGTATAACAGTCTCCCTCTTCCCCCACCTCCATACCCCCTTCCCCCCTTGTGCCCGTCCCTAATAAGCCTTACTGCTGCTTCACGTCCACTTCCTCTCTGTTGCTTCACGTCCACTTCCTCTATGTTGCTTCACGTCCACTTCCTCTCTGTTGCTTCACGTCCACTTCCTCTATGTTGC
>JABMCL010000793.1:290000-315000 GCA_018857735.1 Alviniconcha marisindica
GCCACTCTAGATTTATACGCTCTCGAGCACAGCCAAATCCGAGCCCAGCGTGCACAGACGCAAACCGGAAGGACATTACAGTTTCATACTCCCTGGGCATGCGCTCTCCGCTGGGACAGAATAATTATCTGCCTAGACGGCAAAACCAGGTTGTTATGGAGCAATTTTCTCTGCCATTTTCCAGCATTTTTCAGTGCAGCTTTTTGCTTGTCCAACTTCGCTTCTTGTTAGGGTCAGACACACCTCGGAGCTTTCAGACTTTGGGAGTGGATTATTATTGCACTGATTGAAATGTCACGAAACTGAAGACGTGTTTTTTGTTTTGTTTTTTGTTTCGTTTCGTTTCGTTTCGTTTCGTGTGTGTGTGCTGGTGTGTGTTGGTGTGTGTGTGTGTGTGGTGTGTGTGTGTGTGTGTGTGTGTGTGTGTGTGTGTGTGTGTGTGTGTGTGTGTGTGTGTGTGTGTGTGTGTGTGTGTGTGTGTGTGTGTGTGTGTGGTGTGTGTGTGTGCTGGTGCGTGCGGTGTGTGTGTGTGTGTGTGTGTGGAGAGAGAGAGAGAGAGAGAGAGAGAGAGAGAGAGAGAGAGAGAGAGAGAGACAGAGAGAGAGAGACGAGAGAGAGAGGACAGACAGACAGACGCGAAGAGACAGACGACAGAGAGAGAGAAGACAGAGAAGAGACAGGAGAGAGAGAGAGAGAGGAGAAGAGAGAAGAGCAGAGAGAGAGAGAAGGAGCAGAGCAGACAGAGCAGAAGACAGAGCAGACAGACAGAGACAGACGAGACAGACAGACGACAGATAGAGACAGAGACAGACAAGACAGAGACAGGAGACGGGAAAGACGACAGAGGACAGACAGGAGACAACGAGAGAGAGAGAGATGAGAAGAGAGAGAGAGAGAGAGAGAGAGAGAGAGAGAGAGAGAGAGAGAGACAGACAGAAGACAGACAGACAGACAGACAGACAGACAGACAGACAGGACAGAACAGAAGAACAGAGAGCAGACAGACAGACAGACAGAGACAGAGACAGAGACTGACAGAGACAGACAGGCAGACAAACAGAGAGAGAGAGAGAGAGAGAGAGAGAGAGAGAGAGAGAGAGAGAGAGAGAGAGAGAGAGAGAGAGAGAGAGAGAGAGAGAGAGAGAGAGAGAGAGAGAGAGACAGACAGACAGACAGACAGACGACAGACAGACAGACAGACAGACAGACAGAGTAGACAGACAGACAGAGAGACAGAGAGAGACAGACACAGACACAGACAGAGAGGGGCTTCCAGTTTTCATTTATGGCTAATACATTAGGCTAAGAGGCTTCCACTTTCTTTGGCCATTCCTGATACTTCTGATCTTGATCTCAGCATTTCCCTCCGTGTAGACCTAAGCGCCTTTCTGGGTGACCGATGGGAGGCACAGCGGTTCACTAACTATCATTCCCATTCTTCTCGTGTTCCACCTTCTTCTATTCATTATCACCACCTTGTCTTCTCACTGGGCTGTTTGGCACTTTTAGCTTGCCCAACGGCAGGCCAAAGCTCCCAGTTTTAGTAAAAACAACAACAACAACAAAAATAGAAAACGGCTGTAAAACACACACACACACACACACACACACACACACACACACACACACACACACACACACACACACACACACACACACACACACACACACACACGACACACACACGCACGCACGCACGCACGCACGCACGCACGCACGCACGCACGCACGCACGCACACACAACCAAACAACAACAGCCGTATTTACAATAGAAAACAAACAAACATACATTTATATAATGTATCCATACACCTAGTTCATTCACACACACACACACACACACACACACACACACACACACACACACACACACACACACACACACACACACACACACACACACACACACACACACACACACACACACACACACACACACACACACACACACACACACACACACACACACACACCACCCACACACACACACACACCCACACACACCCACACACACACACACACACACACACACATGTATGGAGGTGGGGGAAGAGGGAGATTATATACCTGTCGCTACACTGTCACCACCAGAATGACCATTAAGGTGGGCAGCGATGAGAGCCATTTTAATGTTTCGTAGTTGTGAGGGACAAAGTCACAAGACAGTGTCCACAGACCACAACTTGTTGAAGGAAAGGAGAGCCGAAGCAGATTCGAACCGAGGTCCCTCTGCTTACCAGTCTAACGCTTACCGCTGGGCCAAACCGGCTTACAGGACCCAGCTTGTTTGCTTCTGTTTTAGGCTTCACCCGTTGTCAGTCCAGAGTGAAAGCTGTTGGCACTGGGAGTGAGATGTGGACTCTGTGGTCATGGGAATATAATGACGACATTACATATAATGACGACATACTTTATTCATGTTTTTTCTTTTCTTTTCTTTTCTTTTTTGGAATTTTCCCCTTTTTTCTTTTTCTGATGGACTGACAAGGAAGAGAGAGAGAGAGAGAGAGAGAGAGAGAGAGAGAGAGAGAGAGAGAGAGAAGAGAGAGAGAGAGAGAGAGAGAGAGAGAGGGGGGAGAGAGAGGGGCGGGAGAGTGGTGTGTGTGTGGTGTGTTGTGATGAGAGGGAGAGAGAGAGAGAGGAGAGAGAGAGAGAGAGAGAGAGAGAGAGAGAGAGAGAGAGAGAGAGACAGAGACAGAGACAGAGACAGAGACAGAGACAGAGACAGAGACAGAGACAGAGAAAGCTCTCCTGCCCAATTAGCATTTCCGCCTGAAATGAGTGCTTTTTCCGCCTCATTGAATTTCGATTCACAAAGAAAGCCGCAATGCAGCCACGAATCGCCATAATTCCTAATTGATTATGTGATGCGGCATGTTTGTAACAGCGCAACATGTCTGCACTGAGCAGTTTATCGACAGGCGCGTCTGCATGACTACAGTAAAGACGACAAACTTGGCATAGTCCTAAAGCCGACGATAACGGCGTCAGTCCCCCTCCCACCCCCATCCCCCATTCGGAGCGACGGGGTGGAGCGCATATGGGCTTTTCCGAGCGCACAGATACCATCTTGAACTGAACTGACTGAACTAGGCTCGACAGCCTAAGCGTGAGAGGCAGGCCCGAGTCTAAAGTGGTTTAGTTCAGCCGGTTTGGCCCAAAATGCCTCACTGTAAAGGAGCCCCGAACAAAGAACCCTAAAGATGGAGATGCGATGAGACGGTGGTAGACTCAAAGCCGGAAACGGGTTCCGGTGTGCCCGGGCACCCCCACGGTCCATGCACATCTGTTCGCTCCTCCGTGAAGACTAATCAATGCACCGATCGCAACCAGTCAGACGTTGCCGGAGAGGACCAAGGGAGATTATCTGCAGCGACAACAAGAGCTAGCCTGTGCCACTAGGCCACTAGGCTCACTGCAGCCTCTAGACAGGGCCACTCCCGTGTTATGCTCTCCGACTTCCGGGCAAAGATGAAGGGGGATCACCTGCAGCGACAACACCGGTTGCCGAGAAGCGAACCAGCTGCTGTCCCTTTGAGAACCGGCAGGGTGCGCTGTTGGAACATAGCCTGTGCAGCTGGACCCATCACAGTTGGTTACTTGATACTTAATACTGGATACTCAGTCATAATTATGAGGAAGAAGCAGAGTTCAATATATGTCAAAAAGAAAAGAAAAAAAGAAAGAAAAAAAGAAGTCTCATTCACCGTGATGACTCATACTACTTTATGCTTAAAGAGAACTAAAAAAAATTAAAATGAAGTTCAATGAATCAAGCCACACAGAAATGAGAAGGGCAAATATTCAGTACTGGCAGTTGATGAAGCATTATGGCAGTTGATGAAGCATTAAAAGCTATTTTCCGACTGTCTCCAGGACTAAAAGACAGTGCCATTGGTACAAATGCCAATTATTCTTACTAATAGCTCCCCGTCCCTAATAAACCGTAGGTTTCTGTGGATGTTAAGACGTGCGAACCAACCCAGCAGTGTTGGTTTTGGCAGATTTACTTTCTCCTTCTGCAGTACCACAAAAACAAAAACAGACTGGGTCCTTTAAAGGCTTGGTTTTGGAAAAGGAGAGTTCTAGTCATCCTGATGGGGCTTTCCTTGATGTGACTTTACAGTGGACAGTGGGCAATGTGTGCTGATTTGTAATGCAGTTACACAACTTAGGTCAAAAACAATCACACACACACACTCACACACACACACACACATGCATATCTGCATACAGACACAAGTATTATACAAACCGATTGTATTATTATTATTTTCCTCAACAAAAAAGTACATCTGGACGGATATGGAATGTGAAAACAGAAACATTTTGCTTGCATTGTCTCCAGTTACCAGTACACACACACACACACCACCCATGTACAACAACTCAAATCCCCCCCCCCCACACACACACACACCCACACATACCACCCATGTACAATAACTCAAATCCCACCATCCTACACTGTGTCCAATGTGGCAGTTACTGTCCTCGTCTTTTCACCTTTGACCATCGTCACTCAATGATCAGTAGCTGTAGAAGACGTAAACAGCCTGAAAGAACTCAGCTAAACAAAAGAACTGAAGAGTTGAATCTCCATGGCCTTGGTGTTTGAAAAGGCCACAAACTTTGTATCTGTTCAAAACTTCTCTTCCAAAAAGTCAACATAAACTTTGTATCTGTTCAAAACTTCTTTTCTAAAAAGCCAACGTAAACTTTGTATCTGTTCAAAACTTCTTTTTCGAAAAGCCAACATAAACTTTGTATCTGTTCCAGAGTTCTTTTCCGAAAAGTCAGGAGTTCTGGGGTAGGAAAGAGGTCAGGTAGTTCATCTCCGCTTGGCTGAACTTTGGTGTGCAGACGACGATGTTGTAGTCAAACTCCTCGTCCAGTGCAAACGGCACGACTTCATCACTGCAACCCTGCACACATGCATAAACCATACACTCGTTTGGTGGTTTCTTTCTTCCGCTTTTTTCTCTGTATTTCATCAGTTGAAAGTGATTCCACTAACTGCAAATTTCTGCAGGGGAGGTGTCATGACAAATCACATGACAAAACGCATGCACAGATTATACACTTGTTTGGTGGTTTCTTTCCTCTGTTCTTTCTGTGTTTCATCGATTGAAAGGGATGCCACTAACTGCAAACTTCTGCCAGGGAAGTGTCATGACAGTGTTTATAAACCACCGTGTTTTTTTTCTGAACAGAAAGGTGAACTCAAGCAGAATCAAATTTCCGTCTCTATAGGAACCAGATGTGCAGGCAGACAGCTGACAAAGGACAGGCAGATGAAATGCAAATTTTGCACGAAATCTGGCCCAAAGGAATACGAGAGAGATGCAAACTTTTTCAGGAAACTTTGTTGACTTCTGGTCTCTGTGGACGTAAAGCAACACTGAACTCACCTTGAGCAACACTTCCTGTGCAGGTATTCATTCTTCGTGTTAGAACTTATACAATAATGTTTTTTTGTTGGCAATATCCACTTTTAGCCCCGTCGGTTCGCTGTCCTCAAATGGTATGATGTGTGTGTGTGTGTGTGTGTGTGTGTGTGTGTGTGTGTGTGTGTGTGTGTGTGTGTGTGTGTGGATGGAATGAACTTAAAGTATGCACTACGTTGGCATATCCACACATATCAGTTCATTCCGTAGTATGCCAGTGTATCCACACAAACACACGCACACACGCATCCTCAGACCATCTGAGGACCGCAAACTGATGGCGCTAAAAGTGGACATTACCTTTTTGTTTAGTTTTTTTGTTTAAATGCTACGTTCTGATGGCAGTTTTTCCAATGGGATACTCAGGTTTGTTTCTGTTAGGAAAGCCATCTGTGATGGATTTGGTGTGCCCAGTCCGCTAACAGATAACTCTAAATGTCTCATAGCACAACGCCCCCTCCCCACCCCACCCTTGCCATCACCTGCGCATCGTCTGCAGAGTCCAGCTCCACTGCTTCACTGCTGTCCACAGGAGAGGCAACTGTGGTTGAGAACTCCATCACGCTGATGCTCTGCGTCACCATCGGCAGGCTTCTCTCCTCCTCATCTTCCACCTCTCCAGGGTTCAAAGCCCAGGCGGGTGTCTCCCCTTCCGTGTCGCAGTCCCTTGAACAGTCGTCGCACTGCAAGTCCAAGGTTTCTGAGTCTGGCACATCTTTACTGGAATCCGAGAGATTGCTGTTGTCAGCTTTTTCAGCCAGACCGGATTCATTCGTCGAAGAGTTCAGTCTTGCTGTGTTCTCAGAAGAGGGGTCATTGGAGGGGTCATTGGATTCTAAAGAGTCATTGCCATCTTTGTGGTTACTGGGAGTCTGAGAATTATCTGCAGCATCTGAAGGGGTCTTCAGTTCCTGTGTTGCAGTTGCATTGTCTGCAAATTTAAATGGCAGAATTTGTACAAGTTCAACAGCACAACGGAAAGAGTGGAGCAGTGGTACACGTTGCCCACACAGTTAAACAGGACATATCACACACAGTAGAATACTTCATCATAATCAAACACCAACCACCCTGTAAAACTAAATTTTCACAAACTGTTCACCTCACATTTCCATGTAAAATGACTTTTCCACAAACCTTTCATCTTACATTTTCATGTAAAATGACTTTTCCACAAACCTTTCATCTCACATTTTCATGTAAAACTATTTTTCAAGAAACCTTTCAACTTGTGTTTCCATGTAAAACTACATTTCCAGAAAACTTTCATCTCACATTTTAATGTAAAACTACTTTTCAAGAAACCTTTCACCGTGTGTTTCTACATAAATGAACTGGTTACAAAGAGCAAATTTGCTTGATTTTTTCACCTGGCCCTAAAAGAGTTCCAAAACAAACTTTTTTCAGTACTTCATTCATCCCTCGCTGGATATTCAGACTACGTTAGCTACGTTAGCTACAGCAACCGCAAGAGCATCACTACCCCATCCAACCACCACTGTTCACACAGACACGATCTGTGGCATGTAACTAACCAATGTGATGTAGCCATTAATGTCACCAACATTGGCCAGGAAAAGATAACAGTTCAGTCACATTGCTGTTCTAAGTATCTGCTGCTGTGACATGACAGACTGATGGCAAAGTGCCCGAGGGGCCCGGCAGACTGCTGTGACATGACAGACTGACAGCAAAGTGCCCGAGGGGGCCGGCAGACTGCTGTGACATGACAGACTGACAGCAAAGTGCCCGAGGGGCCCGGCAGACTGCTGTGACATGACAGACTGACAGCAAAGTGCCCGAGGGGCCCGGCAGACTGCTGTGACATGACAGACTGACAGCAAAGTGCCCGAGGGGCCCGGCAGACTGCTGTGACATGACGGACTGACGGCAAAATGCCCGAGGGGCCCGGCAGACTGCTGTGACAGACTGACAGCAAAGTGCCCGAGGGGCCCGGCAGACTGCTGTGACAGACTGATGGCAAAGTGCCCGAGGGGCCCGGCAGACTGCTGTGACAGACTGACAGCAAAGTGCCCGAGGGGCCCGGCAGACTGCTGTGACATGACAGACTGATGGCAAAGTGCCCGAGGGGCCCGGCAGACTGCTGTGACAGACTGACAGCAAAGTGCCCGAGGGGCCCGGCAGACTGCTGTGACGGAATGACGGCAAAGTGCCCGAGGGGGCAGGCAGACTGCTGTGACATGACGGACTGACGGCAAAGTGCCCGAGGGGGCAGGCAGACTGCTGTGACATGACAGACTGACGGCAAAGTGCCCGAGGGGCCCGGCAGACTGCTGTGACATGACGGACTGACAGCAAAGTGCCCGAGGGGCCCGGCAGACTGCTGTGACATGACGGACTGATGGCAAAGTGCCCGAGGGGGCAGGCAGACTGCTGTGACATATGGATGGCAAAGTGCCCGAGGGGGCAGGCAGACTGCTGTGACATACGGATGGCAAAGTGCCCGAGGGGGCAGGCAGACTGCTGTGACAGACTGATGGCAAAGTGCCCGAGGGGGCAGGCAGACTGCTGTGACCGACTCAAGGCGAAGTGCCCGAGGGGGCAGGCAGACTGCTGTGACCGACTCAAGGTGAAGTGCCCGAGGGGGTAGGCAGACTGCTGTGACAGACTGATGGCAAAGTGCCCGAGGGGGCAGGCAGACTGCTGTGACCGACTCAAGGCGAAGTGCCCGAGGGGGTAGGCAGACTGCTGTGACCGACTCAAGGCGAAGTGCCCAAGAGGAAAGGTAGGCAGACTGCTGTAACCGACTCAAGGCGAAGTGCCTGAGGGGGTAGGCAGACTGCTGTGACCGACTCAAGGCAAAGTGCCCAAGAGGAAAGGTAGGCAGACTGCTGGGACAGACTCAAGGCAAAGTGCCCAAGAGGGCAGGCAAGCAGGCAGGCAGGCAGGAAGGCAGATAGACTGCTGTGTACCTGAACCAAAGCTGGCCTGGTATCCTGACGAGGGGAGCCAGTCCTCCACCACCTCCCTCCCTGGGCTGGAGTCTGCGTCACTTGTGGAGTCCTCCTCCGTGGAGACAATGAAGTTGTCGAACTGCAGGCAAAGATGGAACCAGGATAAAAACATAAAAAGGGCTGTCATTTGAGACTGAGATAGGAGGAGAAAAAAGTACATAATGTTTTTTAATTTTTTAAAGATGTGATGTGGTTTTTACTGCTGGCGTGAGTGCAAGCATGTGAGTACGGACCAAATGTGATTTGAAGGATACAAGGCAAATTTACTTAGGACCACATCCATAATCTGCATTTAAAGTACACATACATGTATATATATATATAAATATATATGCATGGATAAAATGGAATTCAGAGAGAAAGGAACAACAGGGGGGTACCTTGGTGAGTGAGGTAGGCCTATGTCTGAGAAGCCTGTCTTGATCCATCTGTCCACTATCCACAGAGTCATCAAGGACCTGGACAAACAAATGAGATGGTCAAATAACATTTATATTTCAATGGAACAAAGCTAAAAAGGAGTGTGGGGAAGAGGGGAGGGAGGGTGGGAGGGGGAGAGAGAGAGAGAGAGAGAGAGAGAGAGAGAGAGAGAGAGAGAGAGAGAGAGAGAGAGAGAACGAGACAAAGAGAGACGAGAGAGAGAGAGAGTCCAAGAGAGAGAGAGAGACTGAGACTGAGACTGAGACTTAGACAGACAGAGAGAGACAGAGACAGAGAGACAGCAAGAGAGAGAGAAAGAGATAGAGAGGGAGAGTGTACACATTTATTGCACAGTCACCACTATTTGATGACAACAGCTTCAGTTTTGTGAATAATAATATTCCTGTTTTTATTGACAGGCTTTTCATGCTTCCATTCACATCTAAGATCCCCCCCCCCCCCCCCCCCACCCCAACCATGCCCAATTCTGGTACAAACACTAACAGGGAAACAGGGAATATAATGTAATTAAGTAGTGGTAAACTGGTACATTATACATCTTTGATTTTATGCACAATTATTGTGTGTGTGTGTATACTTTGTGTGTGTGTGTGTGTGTGTGTGTGTGTTGTGTGTGTGTGTGTGTGTGTGTGTGTGTGTGTGTGTGTTTGCATGATCTGCATGTGTGTGTGTGCATGCTTGCACGCATGTGTGTGCACATGTGCATGCATAGAAATCCACACATTTTACATTTATTGTACGTATGTATACATGTATACAATTTGCATCTGTGTGTTTGGTACTGAGGACTTGTCCAGTCTCAGTCAGACAAAAACAACAGCAACAAAAAGCCCCACCTCTTCTTCAATGTCCTCAGTGTCTCCTTTGTTGTTATTGCAGGTCATGACGCCATCACTACACCTCTCTGCGGCACCGGCCACATTTTCAGGGGACGTAGCTCTTCCCTCTGTACTAACACTCACTTCACCGTTGCCTCCCTTTGACTGCATGCTCCCAACAGTTGTGTTGTGGGAGTTTTGCTTCAAGTTCAAAGCAGATTTACTGGAATTCCGAACATCATCTGGAACATGATTGATTCAGAAAACAACAACAGGTGTACACGTAACTTTAACATCATGCACTGGCAGTGCGTTAACAACAACAACAACTGCGCCAAAAGACACAGCATTGTAAAATACTGATCAACAACATATTTTGAAGTACAATCAAAAATCCATTCAAGTTACGATACCTCTGTTCTCATACAAATCTGAACCTGTAATATTTACCCTTTTGCCTTTAAAAAGGGAGTAAGACTCTCCTTCTTCAAAAATAAACAGAATGAACTAATAAAAAGAAGCCACTGAAAACACAGTGATATGGGGGGTCATTCTACCAACACAATGACACTTAAATGTTGCTAGAATAAGCTGCTGTGTCACACTCACAGTGTTTTCAGTGTCTTCACCTTTTGCTTTCTACTTGAACTGTCATGTCTGGACTAAAGCCTTTAGAGAGTGAAACAAACCAATCAGGAATACACTATAAGAAAAAGGAAGACAAAACAAAAATGTTTGGGTTTTAAATTTCATTCTTGTCAAACCCTAAGGGGTTGATGTGGGTGCTGATAACCTAAGGGTTACTTAAGTAAATTCACACAAACAAAATTGAATCAGCAGCATAAGTTGTTCTCGTCAATAATGGAATGACCACCACCATCCATGCCACCTCCATTCAGCAGTTCAAGGGCCTGGTAGCGGTCACGCCACCACAGTCGGCCGCCAATGCACAGTTCCTACTCCACTGCACTGAGCCAGACCACTGGATGAAGCAGTTTACATTTCAAGATCAGCTCCATCAAGATCAAGACCTACCCATTGTGAGGAACATCAAGCCACCGATGAGATCCTCTAGCGTTTCCTCCTTAGCCTGCATAAAGTTGCTGAGCAGACTGTGCACATCGTCTGCTGCGGCATTGCTCTGATTTTGAGCCTCAGCAGTCATCTCATCTGATTCTGTGGAGTCGAGGTCTGACATGTTTCAGTCCCTTCCTGAGTCAGGACCTAAGCTCTGAAATGAAATCATGGAATGATTAATTGGTTAGTGCTGCACTGGTCTAACATGTTTTGGTATTTTTCTCAATCAGGACCTAAGCTCTGAAGCTCTGAAATGAAATCATGGAATGATCGACTGGTTAGTGCTGCGCTGGTTTGACATGTTTCCGTTTTTTCCTTCATCAGGACATGCACTCTGAAATCAATTAAATCAGGGACTGAAACAGTCTGGGACCCCTGTCTGTGCCCAAAGCTAAGTACTGTACGAAGGGACTGAAGTGTATCATATTCATGAATAGCGTACAACCAACAAGCTGGAATTGCACCCAACAAGCAGCTCGCACTATCGTCATCAAGGACTACAGGTCCAGAGAGTCTGGGTGCATTAGACAGGTGCTGAAAATCCTCCAGTTGGTGAGTTACCCCTGCAGCACCCAGCCTCAGCTAACCACACTGTTCAAGGTGGTTGCCACAGGGCTGGTGGCAGCACTCTGGGGTGTGGGGCAACAGTACAAGACTACGACAGTGACAGTATGAGTTACTTAACTTACTATAACTATCACCCATTGTCACCTGCCTGAAAATGAAATTACATCAACAAGCTGGAATGCATTCCCAGCCTCATTCACCAGCTCAGCAAAGATTAAGGCAACAGTCTGCCCTAACTGTGACTTTAAGTTGGAAAACCCAAAGTCATCAGACAATCTGCCCAGCAATACCAGAGGGTTTGGTGCACCTGCAGTTTTCAAAGTCAAAGTCACAGTTGGGGTAGATTGTTGCCATAATCTTTGCTGAACCGGCGAGTGAGGTTGGGAATGCATTCCAAAGGGTTTGATGTGCCTGCAAAAAAAGACCATCAAACAGTCTCTAACTCTGTTTCTGTAGCATACATCACTAGCATCCAGGAATCTGGCATGGTTCAGCGGGTTAGGGCTGTGCAGTGATGGTGGTCTTTTGGCACTTGGCCAAAGCCAGGGCTGACCTAAAACACTCAGTACTGCCTGAGTCATGAGTGGATTGTGTTGTTGTTTGGTCAAAGCCAGGGCTGACATAAACTAAACTAGTAAACACACAGCACTGTCTGAGTGGAGTGGACTGTGTTGTTGTCTAAGTGGTTCCAGGCTATGAGTATGACACTTTAAAAAAAAATAAGGAGTGCCTGTATTGTTCTGTGTTGCAGCGTGGCATTGTGCAGCATCTGTTTTTGTTTCGGACTGGTTTCCTACGGGTTCCTGGACATAAACTGATCAAGTCTGTTGATCTGCTGGATCTGATCTGCTGTCCTTGTTTCTGGGGAGTCAAGGGTGTATCTGCTGGCCTTGCTCAGATTGATGGCACCAAGAAAGATACTCCTTTTTTTGTCCAGACAGTTCATGTACCAGCTGTCAGTGCTTCATCTGCTATTCACGCTTTGAACTTTAGTTCTGCGATCGGCAGAACCCTCGAACTGGGTTAGTTCTGGTTCAGACAGTCACACCCTGTGCCCCTGTCAAAAACAACAGGCGTCGGAAGAATTCCTGAGTTTAGGACATTAAACTTGACAATGACCAATTAACACACACACACACACACACACACACACACACACACACACACACAAAAGGGAAAACCACCTCACGAGTTGACTGGGTAGTTCGCAGGTTGCCGACCAAACAATCGCAAGAATGACGAACGGGAATGACTTCCCTTTGTCCAAGGGAAGCAACTCTATTCCATTCGTAAGCAGCATAAGCCAGGTTCAGTTATGTCCCATCTATTGGCTCGGTTAACCTACAGGTACAACTCACTGAGCTAGAAAGATCCTTCTAGCTCAGTTGTACAGCTACACCCAACCCAGAACAATTTACGTTTTGTGTGTGGTACACGTGTGCCAGAGACAGGTACAGGCAAATCAGTTACTCATATTCAATATTTGAACAATCTTGCTGCAATGCCTCTTTTGTAGTAGTCTAATCATTTTGTTTGTTGTATAGGTGAAGGCATTTATAATTATACAAAAATTTCAAGTATTCTTTCAGCCTTGTGTGTATGTGTGTGGTGTGTGTGCATGTGTGTGTGTGTGGGTGGGTGGTGGGGGGGTGGGGGTGGTGGTGGTGGTGGTGAGTTGTCACACACCAGCATAGATCACTTTTTATGGATTTCTTATTTTACTGGTGTATTTCACTCATTACAAACATACTAAACTTCTGCTTTTTCACACAAAATAAACACACATGCACGTGCATACCTACACAAACTGTGGAACACACACACATACACACACACACACACATGCATGCATACAAACACTCACACATACATGCATGCACACAAAGACAGTACGTTTCACACAAATTACTTTTGAAAATGTTTTTTATTGACAAATATACTCCATTTTTAATTCAGTATATGAATGACATTGAAATAAATTAAAAGCAATAAAAAAATTATTTTTTTTACTGGACGGAATATTATTAACGCATTTCTGAAACATTTCATTCATCAACAGCAGTTTTTGGACTGCAGCAATCTTTTTTGAGACTTCTTGTACTAATTCTGGGGTGGCATTAGGAAAGAGTACCACCCTGATAAAACAATCAGTGTATATGTTTAATACAATGGACGAGACAATACATCAGAATATGTAATGTGTAATTTGATCAATGCACAAGTTTTAAACACAAGGAATAAATCAATAATATTGTCTAATGTAGAAATGAAACAATACTCACGGACAAACTCTACTTTTAAAGTCAGTGATGCTACGCATTTTTCTAACATGCACCCTCATTACAAAATAAACACATGTCAATAGTACTTTGACTGTTGCTCTCTATTCTGTAGGGCGGACAGCTTTTCACATTTAGGGCAGTTTTTCACATTTAGGGTGGACAGCTTTTCACATTTAGGGCAGTTTTTCACATTCAGGGTGGACAGCTTTTCACATTTAGGGCAGTTTCTCACATTTTGGGTGGGCAGTTTTTCACATTTGGGTGGACAGCTTTTCACATTTTGGGTGGACAGCTTTTCACATTTAAGGAAGACGGCTTTTCACATTTAGGACGGACAGCTTTTCACATTCAGATTCACAGCATCCTCGGGGGCTGAGACAAATAAAAAATCTGATGTGCAGTCAGCTGCAAAGTGGCAGTCAGTCACAGCATAGGTGCAGCTTTCAACACTCGTTATACATGCAGCTGGCTGAGGAGCCCCGACCCATTCGGTGGCTGTGGAAGGGAGTTGATGATGATGGTGCTGATGATAACTATTAATAGTATTATGCAGCACTATTCTCCACTCTCAAGCAGACTCACTGCGCTTTTGTCAATGTGATTCTGAATGAGTGACTGCAGCTTTTTCAAGTTCTACCACTTGGGTGTGACGACTGAGGGAGCTCTCAAGATAAACTTCTTACTGCGCTTCCCGTTGGTGCTTGAGGTGCTTGCTGCAAGAGGAACTGCAATCCAGAGTTCCTATGCATCTGTTGCGGAACTTGGGAAACTTCTGAGAGACAGGGTGGAATGTATATATATATATATCTACAGGCTTTTCTGATTGCATAGATACCACACTGAAATGAACTGAATTGAACATGCACCCATTTGCTTTCAGCTTCACTGACCCTCTGCTTTGCTCAGTGTGGGAGCATCATTATAGCATACTATTATGTTATCCAAAGCCCAACCATATTCTTCATCCTCAAATTTTATTGTAATGGAACCCTCGATCAAAGATCACAACCACACACACACATTTACAAGATCACAGATTCTGCAATCCACGTCTTATCACATAAGCTTTTCACAAGATACCCTTTCATTTCCTAAAAAAAGAAGAAGATTTTTTAATGTAACTGAGTGTATTGTGTTTTGGGCTATGACCATTTAACCTTTCTTTCCTGTCCTTTTCTTTTTTGATTGGGTGGGAGTTTTATGGCCCCAATTATCTAAAGTGTTAAAACTTGTGCGCTGGGCCAGCAGCGTCCCTTTTCCACCAGTGTCTCTGTAAAGGCAGGTTGTTTGTTTGTTGTTGCAGCCTGTGTTCATCTCAGTGGAGAGCCTACACTGTTTCCAGGTTGGTGAAAATGAAAGTTATGTTATAGCAACCTCCGACTTGTGACTCTTCATTCATGCTTCCAGCCTGCTTCCCTCATTCCCCACCCTGCTCCCCGACATTAAGAAAACAGAAGCACATCTCCTCTCCTATAGGACATGTAGTCCCCCCACCCCCCCCCCCTCCTCCGATATATTTTCAGACAAACAAACCTTTTCAGACCAAAGGGTTCTAAAACACATCTCTTCTTTAAAACATGCAAACAACCTGTCTACAAAAGAGACAACCCTCTTTTCAGAGAAAACAAACAAACAATTTAAGACCACTTTAAAAAGTATCTTTTTCCTCCTTCCACCTGCAACCCTCATTCCCCAAAAGCTCCCCGAAAAAAAAGAAGAAAAAAAGAAAGAAAGGACAATTCCACGTTTTAAAGAAAACCCATTGCAAGCCCACAAGATCAAAACTTCGTGCCGTCTTTGTTGCCTGTGCAGAACCCCCTCACAGCAGACTGCCCTGGACTTCCAACCACTCCATCAGGCTGTGTAGGTATGGTTTATTTTCACCAGGGTTTCCACTGAAGCAGGAACCCAGCTCCTTCGCTGTTCCTCACCAGGACTCATCAGAGTATCTACGGGTCTCTATCACAGCAGTTTGCAGGCAGGCTCCAGTCCAGCTGAAGGTAAAGAGGGTCAAGCGGCCGACATCTGGTCCAGTTCCAGCTCTCCCACCAGATCGTCGTCACCCTCGTGCAGGTTCTTGCTCAGTCGGTCGGTGTTGGGGGCCAGTGCGATGATGAACCACCCCAAGATGGCCGCCACTCCCCTCGCTGTGTTCAAAGACCTGAACTTGGTCAGCTCACTGTCTGTTGTCTGATGGAGAAGAAAGAATAATAATAATTAGTTACTGTTTCTTCACAAATGTGTCCATAACAAAATAAGCAAACATGGTAACTCAGTGCATGGATGAAATACAACAGTAAACCCATATTATCAACAATGCTCATTTTGCCAGCATTCAAACCACCACCGTCACTATCAATGCCACTTAACACCATCAACAGCAACACATAAAATTACAAACCAAACCACTAAAATTGTGCACAACCGATTCTGCATCTGAATCTTAATCCCACTTCTGCAAGCTAAACTATGCAATGCTATGTCAGGCTAGGCTGAGCTATGCAAGGGCAAGCTATGCATTGCTAGGTCATGCCATGCAGTGCTAGGCTAGGCTAAACTAAGAGGTGCTAAGCTATGCAATGCCAGTCTAAGCACTGAAATGCTAGGCTAACACACCGAAAAGCTAGGCTAACACTAGGCTAAGATGTACTAAGCTATGCAAAGCTGGTCTAAGCACTGAAATGCTAGGTTAATGATGCAGTTAGGCTAAGCTAGTGCATCCTACATGATCCTGTATGCCATGTGATGAAATGTTAGGTTACCCTAGAATATACCAGGCTAGGCTAAGTTATGCAATGCCAAGCTAAACTGTACAACATATACTGGGCTAGGCCAGACTACACGGTACAATGCTACAGCTGTGCTGGTCCAGACAAAGTAATGCAATGCTACTTTGGCTAAACAGTGCAATACTGTGTTGTGCAATATTGTGCATGGCCAGATTAAGCACCTCAGCACTATGCTAGACAGCGGATAAGCTACACAATGCTATGCTTTTAGGCAAGACTAAGCTAAACAATGCTACATGAGGCCAGACTAAGCAATGCAATGTTATGTTAGACAAAGTTATCCAACACATTGTTAGGCCAGTGAAAGCTATGCGATGCTGTGCCATGCTAGGTTAGACTAAGCCGTGCTATGCTGTATTAGGACAGGGTATTCCATTCAATGTTATGTCAGACTAGACTAAGCTGTGCTATGCTGTATTAGAACAGGGTATTTCCAACAATGCTATGCCAGACTAGACTAAGCTGTGCTATGCTGTATTAGGACAGGACATTCCCAGCAATACTATGCCAGGCTAGATTAAGCTGTGCTATGCTGTATTAGGACAATACAATGCTATGCCAGGTTAGGCTAGACTAAGCCATGCTATGCTGTATCAGGATTAGACTAAGCTGTGCTATGCTGTATTATCCCATTCAATGCTCTGCCATGTTAGGCTAGACTAATCCGTGCTATGCTGTATTATCCCATTCAATGCTATGCCAGGTTAGGCTAGACTAAGCTGTGCTATGCTGTATTAGGATTAGACTAAGCTGTGCTATGCTGTATTATCCCATTCAATGCTATGCCAGGTTGGCTAGACTTGCTGTGCTATGCTGTATTGATTTAAGTGCTATGCTGTATACTAATGCTATGCTGTTTTGGATTAGACTAAGCTGTGCTATGCTGTATTATCCCATTCAATGCTATGCCAGGTTAGGGCTAGACTAAGCTGTGCTATGCTGTATTAGGATTAGACTAAGCTGTGCTATGCTGTATTATCCCATTCAATGCTATGCCAGGTTAGGCTAGACTAAGCTGTGCTATGCTGTATTAGGATTAGACTAAGCTGTGCTATGCTGTATTATCCCATTCAATGCTATGCCAGGTTGGGCTAGACTTAGCTGTGCTATGCTGTATTAGGATTAGACTAAGCTGTGCTATGCTGTATTACCCCATTCAATGCTATGCTAGGTTAGGCTAGACTAAGCTGTGCTATGCTGTATTAGGATTAGACTAAGCTGTCCTATGCTGTATTATCCCATTCAATGCTATGCTAGGTTAGGCTAGACTAAGCTGTGCTATGCTGTATTAGGATTAGACTAAGCTGTGCTATGCTGTATTATCCTATTCAATGCTATGCCAGGCCAGGCTAGACTAAGCTGTGCTATGCTGTATTATCCCATTCAATGCTATACCAGGTAAGGCTAGACTAAGCTGTGCTATGCCATATTATAACAAGGTATTCTATTCAATGCTATGCCAGGCTGGGCTACATGTGAATAATTACTCAAAACAACAACTGACATCTGTGTTGTTCCACAGGGCGGGGTTTTTGTTCTGGAGGTGGATGCGATCCTCCACATCCACAGCCGACAGACTCAGCACCAGAGCGATGAGGTAGATCACAATGGAAATGGCCCCGTTCTGTAGCGTCAGCGCCTGCACCACAAACCTCCGAGTGGGGTTGCCAATATCAAACCTGGAACAGAAAGTGGACACGGATCAGTTACAATCTGACAAGTTAGAAAATGACTGAACATTGACATTTCTTTACTCTTGCTCTAGTGACAAAGGAGCAACAGGCTGATGGAAAATCCAAGTTCCACGCCCTTAGGCTTATCAGTTGTATCAGATTGTTACGATTGTCTGATAGGTTCCTGTGAGCTAGTATTGTCTGCCTGTGGTATCATGCTGCTTTGAAAAAAAGTGTTTAGTGTGATCACTGATGACTGAGACTTCACATAAGGCCTGAAAAGCTACAAAATTGCAGACAAATGCATTCCAGTAAAAACTCACAACTCTGTGTAGACAGATCTCTGTTCTGATTCTTTGCAAATGCATTGTACTCATAGAAAAACAGGTGACTCAACTTACATGCTAAAACAAAAATGAACTGACTTCCTGAAAAATAAGACTTGCATCATTTTCAATGCAATTTGTTTACAGAGCTGTTCCGTAACACTGTAACAGTACACCTCTGTAGATGTATGAATAAATTATGTCTTCAGAAGTGCTAAAATCTAATAGTACACCTCACCAGACGTATAAATAAATTGTCTTCAAAAGTGCTCAAATCAAACAGTACACCTCAGTAGATGTCTGAATAAATTATGTTTTCAAAAATGCTAAAATCTAATAGTACACCTCAGCAGATGTATAAATAAATTATGCCTTCAAAAGTGTTAAAATCTAACAGTACACCTCAGCAAATTTATAAATAAGTCCTATCTTTAAAAATACTACCCCCCTGCCCCCCAACCCCAATCAATGGAATAAAAATTTACAGGGTTTTATTGGGCCATGGATGATAGCCTTTTCACAGATTACCTGTCACAGGCTGAGACGACGCAGAGAGCAAACAGCAGGTAGAACAGACACTGCACGGGCAGCGCCAGAACTCGGTAGTGCTGCAGGAAGTCCTGGTCAGAGTTCATGAACAGGATGTAGACCACAACCACCTGCCACAGCGCCAGGCCTGCCGTCACCCCATGCAGGAAGAGGCAGATTGTCTTGAACACAGTGTGGGTGCTCAGGCCAAATTCCATCGTTGTTTGTGTGGGTTTGTCAGGCTCAACCACTTTCTCTTCTTTTTCCTGCTGAGCACGCCGGGTCAGCTGGGCTTTGGTGTAACCCTTGAATCCCCCTGAAAGTGAAAGTGAAAGCCTTGAATCCCCCTGAAAGTGAAACACTGAAAGCCTTGAATTCCCCTGAAAGTGAAAGCCTTGAATCCCCCTGAAAGTGAAACACTGAAAGCCGTGAATCCTCCTGAAAGTCTTAAATCCACTTGAAAGTGAAAGCTTTGAATCCCCCTGAAAGTGAAAGCCTTGAATCCCCCAGAAAGTGAAACCCTTGAATCCCCTTGGTCATCTGATCCCACCTGGGAACTTTCCCCATGGAAAATGAAAACTATGAAACAAATGGAGTCAGCCAGTGGGAGTCAGCAACTCAAATGAGTATGCTGGCGAGTAGAGCTTTGCCTCTGGTGAAACCCTTGAATCTCCCTGGAAGCAGAAGTAAACCTTACATGCAGTTTTACTTGCAGTACTGTTTTATAGCAATTATTCACTCTTACTCCACTTGGGAATTTTCTTCCATGGGAAATTTGAATCAAGCAGCAAGGGAATCAATGGTGCTTCACTGAATAACTGGCATCACACATGGCAGGAACTTGATCAGGGCCCATAATATACATGTATACATTAAGAAGAGCAAATATCCCTCCTAATCACCTTTACCTTCTGAACAATGATGACAGGGTCATTGGGTCACTGACAGCTGTTACAATGGCAGCAACATTTAAACTTAAAATGGACAAGGCTACATTGTCTTGCACTGTTGCTAAAACAAGGGACTTTCCCAATCTAAAAATAAACACAACCCAAGAGCTATTTCTGAGGCTACTGACAAATTGTGCATGTGGAAAGAGAGCCAGACTTACAGACTCTTTTAAACAGCAAATTGGGATTAGGGGCTATCTGCCTTTAACTTTATTTGCTCATCACACATGTAGGCCCAGTTCTTCAGAGCCAGCACACACATGATGCAGACTCATCAGTACCTGTCCCACCTCCATATCAACAGCATGCACTGAAAGTATTGGCACAGGGAAGATTAAAAGTAACAAAACACTCATTTTTATGCACTTTTCAACAGGGGGTGGCCTAATGGAGGGTGGTAAGGAAACATACAAATACTGCACAGTTAAAGAATAATCAGAACAATGATTGTGGTAACTTGCAGTGGAAAATCAAGTCAGTCAACACCAGAGACCTGAATCGACTAGGACAGGTTTAACATCACAGGCCTTGGAGAGTGCGGGTGCTCACCCAGTCAGTAGTTACCACCTCCACTACACGACTATGGCCATCTTCACCAAGTTGACCACCCCCATGATCATCATCTGAGATAATCTCCCCTGCCACACGACAGCCTTGGGGAAGAGCATGGAGCCCATCCAGTCAGCCCCCCCTTTCCCCAAACACACAACAAACAGGCCAGTGACTCTCTTGATTATTGTTGGGCTCCATCAATTCTGAGACTGAGATGGGGACCGGTGACAGTGGAACTGGAAGAGCCAGAATACATACTGTTGGTTTCGATGAAGATCTTGTCGATGGGCTGGCTTTGCAGAATTGGTGCCGATGTAACAAATGGCGGTTGGCGCTTCTCCTCCTCCTTCTCCTCCTCCCCCTTTGCATCCAGACCCACCACATCCTCCCTGATGTCTTGCAGCTCTGATGCCAGGTAACTGTCTCCCAGATCGTCCGGGTCACCTTGACCTTCACTGGCCTTTTTGACCTTCTTCTTCTTTCCTTTCTTTCTTGGAGTGCCATCCGCCTTGATCAAACTCGTTTTGCTTCCCCCAACATCCTGAAAAGCAAGAATTGGCAAGCAGAGGTGTACAGTATCAGCGCCACACACTGGTACAAACCTTTCACAGCATGGTATACCAGGACTGCTGCAGCATGCCAGTACACAGGGTTGCTGCCAAAAGAAGTGGCAGGAAGTACCAAAAGACACTAAAGCCGTAAAGGAAACTAGTTTTTACATCAATGAAGCAACCAGAGTGGAAGCATCTGAATTTTGATGTAGTCAAAACTAACGACAACAAAAACAAAGGGCATGTCTGATATTTAGTGGTATTTTGCCTTCAAAACTAGATAGGAAGCTAAAGCAGTTGTAAGCATGCATAATTTTATACATGTGTATACATGTGCATGTGAGTATGCATGCGCAGGATATAGATGACACTCAAATGTGAGTCTGTGAATAGCCTGCTTGTTGCTTCAGGTGTGTGGATGAGTCATTCTATGGTACTGGTTACAATTGTGGCTGCCCTGTTTTTGGACCCTAGCGTTTTTATTTAACTTTTTTAAGACATGTAAAACTACAAACAACAGTTGGTTTACATTTTTTTAAAGTAAACTGTCTGAGGAAGCTGCCACAGCTCTAATCACTTCATTCTCAAACATTCAGCTTGTTCTATTATTTGCTCAAACAATGACCATTTAAATTTTAATCAGGAAAGATTCAATGAAACTTGCTGCATTTGACACCAGTGTGGTCCTGCTTTTGTCTGTTTGTTACATTCAGTCAAATATGAGTGTTGTGTGCAGAATGGAGGTGTCATTTGTCTGATGACTCTTTAAAACAAGATAAATTTCCACCACCATGTTCAAATAAAGCACACCTGCATGCATTTTAAGACTTCATAATGTCAAATAAATATTTTTTACGCACATCTTACATCTATTTCAAAAGACTGGTGTTAATTCTGTAGGAGCATTCAATTCTGGGGTGTTGGCATGTTCTACACACCACATCACATGGCAAAAACAAAATTTCAAACTCTCCCGACTGGCCGTTCCACCACAGTGCTGGTGTTCACGGCAACTATGCGTACAGTTTCACACAAAACTTTAAACTGTGAGAGTGTCATTTTATGCGCACTGGTGCAGTGTGCAATTCAAGTAATCATTTTCTTGTGCAGACTCTGTGTGAAAGCACAGGCGATTAGAGAACGAAGCAAAACTCTTCCAGTATCACTATCACCGTATCAGTGGCACTCAGTTTTGGAATTCCCACTCTGTCCTCCTCAATGACACAATGATAATCTCACAAAGATTACAGAACGAAGCAAAACTTTTCCAGTATCAGTGCTCAGCCTCAATGACAGAATCTCATAAAGTTCCACTTTGCTTGGAACACATTATTTTATACCTGACCAGACATGCATAAACGCGGCGTTACAACCAAACGAAATTGAAGAAATCGACTCACCTCTGGCATACTGACTGCACTTCTGTCGCTGACAGGCGCCTCTTCCGCTTGGTCACCCCCCTCTGGTTTTGGCTTCGGCTTTCGTTTTTTCTTCTTCGGGGTTGTCACAGTAGCGTCTTCAGTGCCGTCGCCGTCTGCTCCGCTCATTTTTTTGCCAGCTGGAGTTGCGGACCTTGCACGTCGACGCGGCGTCGGTTTGTCGCCTTCTCCAGTCGCATTGCCATTTTCTACAGTCGGAACAGGCTTTTTCTTCTTTCTACGAGTTACCTGGGGTTTGTCGACGTCCCCCTCTTCGTTGCTTTTGGTTGAAAGAGGTGGCAATGCTCTCTTTTTGGTCACTGTTTTCTTTGGCTGTGCTTCTTCGTCCGCCATTTTGTTGCGAGGAATGACAATTGCGGTCTCGGCTAGCCACAGGGGGAAATGCAATTTCCGGTTGAGTACTTTCGTTATTAAATATACCCCTCCCCTTCTTCTTCACCACGAGATAGATAAATAACTGATTTCTAACGCCCAGTCAACCATGACGTAGTCATGGTGAAACCGAACCGATGGAGCATCACGGGTTCTGTCGATAATAACTTGACTGAAATAAAATCTGAAGAAAAGAAAAAACTGAAGGAGAAGAAAAAACAAACATTTTTCGCGAAGCCGTATGATTTATATTAAGGTCATGCTTTACGATCGTACGAACGAGCTATCGTTAGCTTACTGCTTCGTCTGCTCCACCGTGCCCGCGTGGCAGAAAAGCCTGACTGAAGCAGAAGCAAGTCAACATGGTGCTTAACGTCCACAGAAACCATAAGGCTTATTAGGGACGGGGAGAAGGGGGGGAATGGAGTATAGAGGCGTAGCAAAGATTATAAAGATTGTCACACACACACACACACGCACGCACGCACGCACGCACGCACGCACGCACGCACGCACGCACGCACGCACGCACGCACGCACGCACGCACACGCACGCACGCACGCACACACACACACACACACACACACACACACACACACACACACACACACACACACTTAACCTTCAAACCGGCTGACCGTGACTCGATGTCAGTTCAGTAACGGCCTGTTTGCCGGCAGTGAAAAATCAGTCAGTCGTACTGCAGCAGTCTGTATTAGGGACGTCATCAATAACTTGAGGCCGGCATCGGAGTGGCAACTGAAAGTGGCAAACATCAGTCACCGAGTCACGACCGCCCCCCCCCCCCCCCCCCCACGCCCCCTAGTGCAACATAACTGATTTCCAAGCAGTTTTCACTGACACTGACCAAAGACTGAAGAAGAGAAGAGCCGGTTATTCTCCACAGGTCTTTGTTGTTGTATTTATGCGACTTTCGAGCGCTAATTAACTCCCTTAGTTGTTGTTGTTTTTTTATTAAAAAAAAAAATCAGTTGTAATAGTAGTTCCCCCCCCCCCTTCCCCCCGCGCCTTTACCCCGCCACCATTCACTACTTCGATGTATCTCAGTGTCTATCTACTGACACTGAGAACAGCCAAATGGCGACGCGGCAGAGGAAAACGTGTATACATACATACATATATATATATATATATATATATATATATATATATATATATATATATATATATATATATATATATTAACTTGTACGTAGTTTTCATACCATTTACTTCTCCCGATCCGCGACGGTCAGAGTCGAGTCGTGGCTTTCCGCATGGCGGCAACCCCCCGCATGTTTGCTGACAAATCAATTCACGAACATAATCAGTCGAAAACATTTTTCGCGAAGCCGTATGATTTATATTAAGGTCATGCTTTACGATCGTACGAACGAGCTATCGTTAGCTTACTGCTTCGTCTGCTCCACCGTGCCCGCGTGGCAGAAAAGCCTGACTGAAGCAGAAGCAAGTCAACATGGTGCTTAACGTCCACAGAAACCATAAGGCTTATTAGGGACGGGGAGAAGAGGGGGGGGGGGGGGGGGGTGGATAGAGGCGTAGCAAAGATTATAAAGATTGTCACACACACACACACACACGCACGCACGCACGCACGCACGCACGCAGGCAATCACGCACGCACGCACGCACGCACGCGCGCACACACACACACACGCACACACACGTGTCTTGTCTTGCTTTTTGTTTAAGATTGTTAACGCACCCATGTTTTACATACGTAAAACATCATTGCCTTGATCTGTGAAATAAACAGGGGAGGTAACCGTAATCTACAACTCCACCATGATCACTTCCAGTTCAGATTACACACACACGCACGCACACATACTGTGACACAGAGAGAGAAAGCATGGAACCACCTTTTACAATTGCAAGCCTGGACACCACCACACACTACTGTACACGAGAAACTAACCACCTTTTACAATTGCAGCCTGGACCCCACACACACACACACACATCGTGACACACAAGAGAGAAAGCATGGAACACGACCTTTTACAGCAAGCCTGGACCCCCCCCCCCCCCCACCCCCCACACACACACATCACTGTGACACAGAGAGAGAAAGCATGAACCACTGCTTTTCAATTGCAACGGACCCCCCCCCCCCCCCCACACACACACACACACGCACGCACACTACTGTGACACAGAAGAGAAGCATGGAACCACTGACCTTTACAA
>JABMCL010003002.1:0-10000 GCA_018857735.1 Alviniconcha marisindica
GCTCTCTGACCAACACGAGATAAATGTTACCATACCACAGTTAAAGAATAAACTCGTTGGCACACTCACAAAAGGACTAAACCGCGTCACCGCTGAGAGTGGCGTAGCGGGGAAGACGACTAGGGACTTAAGTTGTATCAAAGATTATAAACACAAAGTTTTGTATTAATAAAATCCAGACACAAAAGATTCAAACGAATGCTTATTTATTTTGACACGGACGACGTATAAAAAAATTCGGGGAAATCCCCTTTATCAAGCCACAAAACGACACTTAAACAACAGATTAACGTTTAAAATGATGAAAAATGAGAGAGAGAAAAGAGAAAGAAAAACTGATTTTCTTTTGGTGGAGTTTTTGTCGCTTGGTCAGTGCTTGGAAGATTGTCGGCGTGACAATGACGTGTAATAGGTGTGATGTAATGAATATTATGTGACGTGAAACTGAAATAGAACAGAAGAGCGACAGAGAAAGGTGAAGATCGCTAGCAGTCCTTCTGTTTCAGACCTTTGTATTTACAATCTTTGTTTGTACAACGGACCCAGACCTCGAACGCGGTAGTTGTACGAAAGACTCCCGTCAGCGGAAACCCCGGGCAGGCCGTCTCGGCAGTCCGCACGCCGACCACAAAAACCAAAGGAAAACCTGCAACCCGGTTAATGAAGAACAAGCTGCCTCGGAGCTTCAACGGGAGGTCACAGCCCCTCAGTGGTACAACAGCCGCTGCTTCACTTTATTAACAACACTCATCCGGCATAGTCCCCCAGGGTGTCACTACAAAAATACACCTGGTCTCTAAACATTACAGAGCACCAACGTGGATCCAGTTCTCTATTATGGCTAGGATACAATAGGTCGAATCCCGACCGTACAGGGTTCATATACGGCTATACCCACCTGATAGGCCGCTCTGTCCTGCAGGGACACCCACAGTGTCCACCCTTGGTCAAACCGAAGACCCTATGCACCAGCGCGGATCCACCCCAATTTGTCAGCGCGTGACACTATACAGCTTATTTTCAGAAGCAAATCGTTACTAACGGCTGTTACACAGTCAGGTCGGACCAGGCAAGAGTGTTGTAGAAGACGGCGGCGGAGGGTAATTTTGTTACTTTTTCATGGTGCCTGGACGTCAGACTGAGATAATTTTACGTACACTTAAAATAAAACGTAAAATTATCTCCGTCTTTTACCTTTGTGGCACAGCTGTGTATTACTTCACGAGCCAGTCTTTTTCTCCTCTTCATAATTATTGATGACTGCGCCTTTAACGCGGGGGGAGGGAGGCCGTCTCAGAAGAAGAAGAAGAAGAAGAAGAAGAAGAAGAAGAAGAAGAAAAGTTAATTACTTGATTTTTTCTTCGAAGGCTCATGTTTGGTAAAGGTACATACCGAATAATTATATTATTTTTCAGCATTTATGGCTAGGCTGATTTTGTTTTTAGAGAGGGTCACGGACATTTTTCTCAACAATTGTTGATTTCGTACAATTCCCTATTGTTACTTAATAGTATGAATTATGTCTTAGAAATCATGAGTGTAGGTTCATAATTATGTGAAACCACCAGCATAAACTGTGGAAGGAAGTTTGAAAATAGAGTGAAATGAAACTGCAGTGGATGGATGCATGTTACTGAATTTTGAAATGGTAACGATCATGATTCCTGCGCTATACCACTAAGCTAACACTCCTCGCGTGCCTACAACAATAAAATTGAAATGAGTTCAAGATTAGCCGGCACATAACCGTCGGACCATTTCCTACTAGAGATAACAGGATTCCACCCTTGGACTCGGATTCTGATTCGACACTGCTTCATTCTCTCAGCATATGGCAGCCATGAATAGGTGGCTATGTGGTCTTCTGTGTCTCGCCCTTGTTGGGTCGGTAAAACCTGTGGTTTTTGTGAAATTGTTTTACGAAGGCATTCATTTTAAACTGAAATTGAGCCACTTTGAACATATGTAAACGATGTATGAAACTAATCCATACACAAAGTGGTTAATAACGAAGGCTTTGTACCAGGCCACCACAAACTGCATGCGCAAATCTTCAGCGGCAACAAATGGTCTTACCCAAGCAACCAACAAACCAAAAGTTGCTGTAACATCAGTTTTGGGTTTTAACTTTCATGTTTCAGAAATACTCGCTGGAAAAGTTAGCATGTTTACTCATCAGTGCGCGGTCTACGTAAAACCCGTTTGATCCAAAGAAAAAAACGCTTGTCGTTTTGTTTGGCTTGACATTTCTCAGTTTACATTGCAGTCATGCCGAAGAAGTGCATGTTTTCAGATTGTTTTTTAATTTTATGACAAGAAAAGAAAACAATCTAAAAGGAGAATGACTGCTATCGTTCTAAGACAAGATCCAAACACACGAAAAGTTCAAAAGAACGCCGTTTATTAGGATGTCTGTCCTAAAAATAGTGTTCTTTTGAGCCTTTTATGTGTTTGGGTCTTTCATGTTTAATACTGGCGTGTACTCATGAATGGGCCTAGTACTAAACAGTAGGTCTTGGCGTTATGGTTCGGTTTGGGTTATAGAGTTGTTTAGATGATGGGTGTGATGGCGACGGTAGATGAATGAACCAACACCCAAAAAACATTGTGCGAGAACGAAAGGCTTCTGTCATTTATCTTCAGGCTAGGCCACTGCGCGTTTCGTTGTCACTGGAACGGACGACCCATAGGCGACGGCTGTCGGTGTTTCGCCGGCTTCACCGGAAGTCATTGCGAGACGGACTGTCACTGTGAAGGTCATGGGGTGTGCAGCTCAGGTAGAATGGCTACAGTCTGATGAACTGGCCCCGAAAACCCGCCCACAGCTACCACTGCAGGAACGAACCTCAGAGAGGAAGCATTACAGGCCCTATTGATGGGACAGGAACAGAAAATACACACACTGAATTTTTCTCTCCTCTCCATTCTGGTCGTGTTTGATGAAAATCGCCCTTTGAAGGTCGCCTAAACACGACCGTGGGTGCTGCCATTTTGTGCCAAGAAGTGACGTCACAAACAAATCCAGAATGTGTAACAAAAGTATCAAATGCTTGACGAGACAAGCTTCTCCTGCTCGCAATCTTCATCTTTTTTTCAAGACAGCATTACTGAAAACTGACCGGTTCGGATCTGCTTGTGACATTTTTTTTTTTAAACTCTCCCGGTTTCTCTGCTACTTTAGAATTTATTATTTTTACTATCTCTTGTAGGTTTGGCAAAACTATCTGTACCGTTCACACGTATCAGTTGTCCCATTCTGTAACATTATTTACTGACCAACACGTTGATCTTAATAGCACGTTGCAAGTTAAACAAATGTATTCCATTTTCAGACGGAACATGTGCGTGCGAGCGTGGCTGGAAGTGGTCTGCCTCCCAAAACAAGTGCGTCTGGGACTGTAGATGTGATGGCGGTAGGTCCGCGAGAGATGTTCACTGAAAATGAGACACGTTGAACGGGAAACGAAGTACACACCTTAACCAGTTTCTGTAGACTTTATCTTCTCAAAGCGTTTGCCTCCAGTAGCTTCCCGCTTTGGAAGCCGCTCCACCCAGGACAGAAATACCCCTTTGCGTCGGTTAGTTAGTCTTGCCAGTCTGTCTTTGGCAAGAAGACCCATCAAAGCACAGACCTTCCAGATGCCCGAAAATTAGCAAATTGTGTTTTTGTCCTAATGAATAGCGTTCTTTTGTACCTTTTATGTCTTTGGATCTTACGTTACAATGAAGGCATTTCGTGTTACTGCTAATGACGTTGCAGTTGTGAATTGTATCTGGAACAGAACTGCTGTTGTGATGCAGATAGGCTAGGCTATAATGTTGTTACTGCTGTTGCTGCTTTAGTTGCTGTCATTCGTATTTAGGTTGTAGTTACTGCTGTCGTAATGAGGTCATTTAGCGTGCATGGAAGTGCCCTCGTGGTGGTGGTGGTGGTGGTGGTGGGTGGGGGGGGGGGGGGGGGGAGTTGCTTTGTGTTGCACGCTAAGGAAAACACATTATTGTGTACATGTTGTCGTCATCGATGTTACATCGTTATTGTTATATTAGTGAGGGGCGTCTGGGACTGCATTAGTAATGTAAGCAGGGGAAAGTGTTGTTGTTGTCTCCGTTGTTGTCGTTGTTGTTGTCTTCGCCCTTGGTATTGTTCCTGCCATGGTTATTTGTTGTTCTTGAATGTAGTTTTCTCAAAACGCTCTCTCTCTCTCTCTTTGTGAGTGTGTGTGTGTGTGTGTGTGTGTGTGTGTGTGTGTGTGTGTGTGTGTGTGTGTGTGTGTGTGTGTGTGTGTGTGTGGGGGTGTGTGTGTGTGTGTGTGTGTGTGTGTGTGGTGTGTGTGTGTGTGTGTGTGTGTGTGTGTGTGTGTGTGTGTGTGTGTGTGTGTGTGTGTGTGTGTGGTGGTGTGTGTGTGTGTGTGTGTGTGTGTGTGTGTGTGTGTGTGTGTGTGTGTGTGTGTGTGTGTGTGTGTGTGTGTGTGTGTGCGTGTGTGTGAACTGTTCATGTAAGTCATATGAAATATTGACCCTACATTGACTACATGATTTAATCAGCTTCATTTTTTTGCACGCAAAATAGAGCAGTAGAACAGCGTGCACTGATGAATTCCGAAAAGGGGAAACGCTCTTTGGGTGCAGTGTCAGATAAGAGAGAGAGAGAGAGAGAGAGAGAGTAGAGAGAGAGAGAGAGAGAGAGAGAGAGAGGAGGAGAGAGAGAGAGAGAGAGGGTTGTGTTTCGTGTTGCACGATAGGACACACACAGACAATAGGATATGATTATGTACTTATTGGGTCAGATCGTATTTTGGACCAACCTTATTCGATGAAACTATAATCTTCGTGCAGACTGAATAAGACTTTAAAGACCATTTCAAAAGTAAAGTGGGTATCGTATTGAATCTCGGGTTGTGGGGTGGGGGGGGAGGGGACACAATAGAGAAACAAATGATAGCAGTTTAAGATTCTTTAATGCACTGAAGTCTATTGCTGTACTCCGTGACTGCTCGGCGTGTCAGAAAGAGGCTTTGGTGACGGGATCAGTGAGTGCATCCATCACGCACACACGCAAGCACGCACGCACGTACGCACGCACGCACGCACGCACGCACGCACACACGCACGCACGCAACACACACACACACGCATCCATGTGTATGTGTGTGTGTGTGTGTGTGTGTGTGTGTGTGTGTGTGTGTGTGTGTGTGTGTGTGTGTGCAACTGAACATTTGTCATGGAAGAATTTGTAAGTCGCGGTGACTGCATTATTATTATTATTATTATTATTACAGGAGTTCAGTGTATCGGTCCCGGAGAGTGTGGCTGTGCTCACCACTGCCAGTGGGGCGAGTGCAGAAACGGACAGTGCCAGTGTTACCAAGGCTACAAGGGGGAGGACTGTTCTCGCTATGACAGTACCATGTAAGTGACAAAGGCTGCAAAGGAAGCGACTGCTCAGCGTGTAAGTTACGACTGCTGCAGGGGGAGAGAACTGCTCACACTATGACACCACCATGTACGTCGTGAAGACCGTAAGCGACGGGACTGCTCCCACTATGATACCACCATGTACGTTGTGAAGATAGTAATCGACGGGACTGCTCCCACTATGATACCACCATGTACGTCGTGAAGACCGTAAGCGACGGGACTGCTCCCACTAAGATACCACCATGTACGTCGTGAAGACCTAAGAGACGGGACTGCTCTTTTAACATAAAGTGCCATGCGACACGAACAGGAATCAACAGACAGACGGGCAAACTTATTTTCAACACGTTTATTTAGTTCGCTTTTCTATATCACCTTCCCCTCTCTTCCCTCCCCTTCCCCCCTGCGCGCTCTCAACAACTTCGGCCCGGACCTGCCTTTACTTTTTTTGCAGCATGAAGAACAGGGACGTTTCCGTGGGTATCAACATCGACGGGATCTCCTACTTCTCGCCCGAACTAAAGTGGTTGGATCTGTGCAAGGAGTCGTCGGAGTGGATCACAGAGAGACAGAGCAACAATGCCTGGGACACCCACGAGCACGACAGCGTGCGATGGAGACCCGACGGCTACCCGGCCAGGCTGGATCGTGAGTTGCACCCACTATAAAACATTGATCAGTACAGCACCCGTTTCCGCCCAATGGCTGAGGAGGATCGCTCGAGGCTGATCACAAACGGATCGTGTGTCAGCATAGCTGTACGGCTGAAACGACTCAACGCTTCGTCATTCGTATCTGTTCGTTCCAAATACGGCATACTGTATTCCAAACGGATGAACTATTTGGCTCCAGCCTAAACCTGGGGCTTGGTGCTAGCCTAAACCTGGGGCTTGGTGCCAGCCTAAACCTGGGGCTTGGTGCCAGCCTAGGGCTTGATGCCAGCCTAAACCTGGGGCTTGGTACCTGCCTAAATGTGGGGCTTGGTGCCAGCCTAGGGCTTGATGCCAGCCTAAACCTGGGGCTTGGTACCTGCCTAAATGTGGGGCTTGGTGCTAGCCTAAACCTGGAGCTTGGTGCCAGCAAACCTCAGAGGTTTGCCAAATAATAATAATAATCACAATGGAAATTTGTAAAGCGCCTACCCTGCGGCTCAAAGCGGTGACCAAGCATAATATAACACATATAATGTATATCGAGATGGAAATGATATCAGCAATAAAAATGTATATAAGAAAAAAGAAAAGAAAAGAAAAAAGAAAAAGAAAAAAAGAAAAAGAAAAAAAAGAAGAAGAAGAAAAAGCTAACACATAATGCAGACAAGGGTTCAAGCGTAACTACGCAAACACACACACACACACACACACACACACACACACACACACACACACACACACACACACACACACACACACACACACACCACACACACACACACACACACACACACACACACACACACACACACACACACACACACACACACACACACACACACACACACACACACACACACACACACACACACACACACTGACAGAATGACAGTATCGCGTGAGTGCAGCCGTTGCTTGCGTTGATCATCTTGGTGTGTAAACATGACAGCGAACGTCTTCAGCGACCCGACATCTCTAAAGATCTAAAGGACAGATTGTTTACGGTCAAGATATCTCAGCGGGCAGAGCGTCAAACCCAAAAGCAAGTAGCAATGCAGATGCGGGTTCGATTCCTTGGCTGCGGCAAGGGATTTCCTCCCAGAGTTAACTTTCATCGCAGACTTCTTTTTAAAAGTGCTCGTAACGCCCCCCCCCCCTCCGTTTGTGTAATCGCGTGCGCCAACATCAGCCTGTTCACACGTTAAAGATCCCGAACACTAGCAGCCATACCACTGTTTGGACACAGGAAAATACTACACACGCTGGTCTGAACGGGTAGCGCTGCTCTTGCGCTGCTGTGGCCTTACTCAGGTAAGACGACCCGAATTTCCCACAACCGATTAATGAAGCGTTAAAAAGATTGCTTGAAAATACTGCCTTGGTTTTACGTCGAATTTAGAAAACGAGTTAAAACATACCGCAGAATACCGCGGCTCATCAAAGCGGATAATGAAACGGTCTGTTCTTCTTTTGTGTTTAAGCGGACATGCGGCTGGTGAAGCTGGTTCTCCGTTCGTTTGGCGAACACGAACAGCGGGGCAACTACACAGTGCTGTACGACGGAGAGGGAACGCTAGAGTTCGGTCTCACCCACTACACAATCCACCACGATGGAAAAGGTACGCCGGCCCTCATCTGCTTATCCCTTAAGGCCAGTTCACACTTTCCCAATAAACAGGCGCATCTGCTTATTCCTTAAGGCCAGTTCACACTTTCCGAATAAACAGGCGCATCTGCTTATCCCTTAAGGCCAGTTCACACTTTCCGAATAAACAGGCGCATCTGCTTATTCCTTAAGGCCAGTTCACACTTTCCCAATAAACAGGCGCATCTGCTTATTCCTTCAGGCCAGTTCACACTTTCCGAATAAACAGGCGCATCTGCTTATCTCTTAAGGTCAGTTCACACATTCCCAATAAACAGGCGCATCTGCTTATTCCTTCAGGCCAGTTCACACTTTCCGAATAAACAGGTTTCCCGATCTGCGTGTATTCATTAGCCAGTCAACACCTAGCTACAACCTGTTTGGTATCACAGAGTCACAGCTAGACTTCAAAACTTCTGGCCAGGATATTAACATTCCAAATTACTGTATTTCCTGTAGCTAGCCGGATAACGTCACTAGCCTGTTACGCACAGACCGCCACCCCCACCCCACCCCACCCCACCCCCACCCCAAACAACAACACACATCATAAATTCTATGCACTTCATAAGCAATCTCATCGATCGTACTTCGGACTCAGTCCGATCCCCCCCCCCTCCCCCCCCTCACTCTCAGCTGTTTGTTAGAGAGGGTTAGTACACGGTGGGTAGTGGTAGTGGTAGTGGTAGTGGTGGTGGTAGTGGCGCAACCCGACTGTCTACCTACGCTTGTGCGCGTGCCTCAAGCGTAACGTAGCCGAAGTCGCACAGATCGGTACCTAAGCACCTGCCCCTTCACACAGAAGAGTAACTTGAGCAGGTTCATTCAGTGAGAAACTTTTGCAAATCAGCCTTCTGCGGCCTCAATGGTCAAGTAGTTGTTATGCTCGTAAAACTGACAACACCACTACCGCCCGTGTACTAAACATTTAACCCTCTCTATTTCCAGGGCGTATGGTGGTGGAGTTCGACAACATAGGAAATGGCGGAATCCTTCTGCAGCTGGTGGCCACCAATCCCGGCAACCCCATGCGCAACATCCGGGTGCTGCCCCCTGGCTACGAGAACGTCTACCAGCGCTTTCCCTTCCACCCGCTTTTCTTGGAGTACCTGCTGCGTTTCTCTGAGATCCGATTCATGGACTACCTGAATACCAATGGACACAAGGTAATCTGAAACAAAACCAATGGATACAAGGCAATCTGAATCAAAGCCAATGGACACAAGGCAATCTGAAACAAAACCAATGGACACAAAGTAATCTGAAACAAAGCCAATGGACACAAGGCAATCTGAAACAAAACCAATGGACACAAAGTAATCTGAAACAAAACCAATGGACACAAAGTAATCTGAAACAAAACCAATGGACAGAAGGCAATCTGAAACAAAACCAATGGACACAAAGTAATCTGAAGCAAAACCAATGGACAGAAGGCAATCTGAAACAAAACCAATGACACAAAGTAATCTGAAACAAAACCAATGGACACAAGGTACTCTGAAACAAAACCAATGACACAAAGTAATCTGAAACAAAACCAATGGACACAAGGTACTCTGAAACACAACCAATGGACACAAGGCAATCTGAAACAAAACCAATGGACACAAAGTAATCTGAAACAAAACCAATGGACACAAGGTACTCTGAAACACAACCAATGGACACAAGGTAATCTGAAACAAAACCAATGGACACAAGGTAATCTGAAATAAAACTAATGGACACAAGGTAATCTGAAACACAACCAATGGACACAAGGTACTCTGAAACAAAACAATGGACATAAGGTAATCTGAAACAAAACCGATGGACACACGGGGGGGTCCTCATAACCTTAGCGCTTAGAATAGTCTCTACGGACATGATTTTGAGCTTAATAAACTTTAATTGGAATGAGTGAACAACTGCGGTGAGGCTGACAAAATAGAACAGATCTGAGGAAATGTACTCTTTTATACGACAAAATACAAGGAACAATTTCTTGTAATGGGCTATGTGTTCCAATGGAGAAATGGCACGTAAACGAATCCGTTATTGTGACTGGTATTTTTGACATGACGCTGTGACATTCCGCACAATGATATTTTGACCTGACGCCGTGACATTCCGCACAATGGTATTTTGACCTGACGCCGTGACATTCCTCACAATGGTATTTTGACCTGACGCTGTGACATTCCGCACAATGATATTTTGACCTGACGCCGTGACATTCCGCACAATGGTATTTTGACATGACGCCGTGACATTCCGAACAATGGTATTTTGACATGACGCC
>JABMCL010003002.1:12500-15000 GCA_018857735.1 Alviniconcha marisindica
TGAGTGGACGTAAAACACCAAGTTACTTACTTACTGGCAGTTATTTCCCTTCAGGTGTGGAGTTCCCACAAGAGCCGCCTGGTGAACGTATACGCCTGGCAGACAGGCTATAAGGACTACTATCGGCAGGCAGTGGAGGATTTGGGCGGTCGGATCGCACACTTCCAGGCTCTGGCCGTCACGGGCTACTTTGACTGCGATGACGCCGCTGGACAGAAACACGTAAGGAGGGTCTCACTACTTTGGCCCTGTGTTTTCATCCCGTGCACTTTGGCCTGGTGTGCTTTTGCCCGGTGTACTTTGGCCCTGTGTACATTGGCCCCGTGTACGTTTACCCTGTGCACTTTCGCCCTGTGTACTTTCATCTTGTGTACTTTGGCCCTGTGTACTTTGGCCCTGTGTGTTTTCATCCCGGTGTACTATGGCACTGTGTACTTTGACCCCGCGTATTTTGACCATGTGTACTTTGGCCCTGTGAACTTTCATCCTATGTACTTTGGCCCTGTGTACTTTAGCCCTGTGTACTTTGGCCCTGTGTACTTTGGCCCAGTGACCTTTGGCCCTGTGTACTTTCGTCCCGTGTGCTTTGGCCCTGTGTACTTTTGTCCCGTGTGCTTTGACCCCGTGTACTTTAGCCCTGGGTACTTTTGCCCAGCTCTGCCTCAAAATATGTTACTGTCGTCCTGCTTGTACTCACCTAAATGTACACAGGTTTTCATGAATAACAATGTAGAGGGTGTGTGCCTGAATTGATCTCTGTCTGTTTGTCTGTCTGGGTGTGTCTGTCTCTGTCTGTCTCTCCCTCTATCTCTTGTTTGTTTCGTGTTTACGTAACTGATAGTCGTTCAGAAGAAGAGCTTACCCTCCTCTGCTGGTTGGTAAAAAGGTCGTCCTGCTTGCTTTGGCTGCCTATCGTCAGAGTGGCCTCTTCCATCATTTGTTTACTACCAGTAAGGGTTGTAGTTGTCGTTGTTGCTCACCGCCTTGATGCGGATTATTTTATTTTTTAGCAGCATATCACATCATTGCAGTGAGTCTGCTGGATAGTGGAGAATAGCGCCATATACAAAAGCGATCAATAATCATATCAATTTCTGTTCAGAGATTAAAAGAACGTTGACGTCACGGATAGAACACCAGCTCTCAGTTTTGCGTGAGGGTCACACAGGAAATACGTGTTTTGTTTTGTCTGTTTCGTCACCGAATTTTGTTTGTTTCCTTCTTTTATCATTCTCTAGTGTTAGTGTCTGTGGAGTGAACATTTGGAGACTTAGTGCAGCATCCTGGAAAAGGTGTGATCTACTGGGTTGTTTGCCGGTATTTGGGATTAAATCCCTCAGGATATGAAAGAAGACAAATAAGGAAAAGAAGAACCCCAAGCTTCATTTAGCTTACTAGATTTTTTAATATTTTATTATTATTATTATTATTATTTTGTGTGTGGTGTGTGTGTGTGCGTGCGTGCGTGCGTGCGTGCGTGCGTGCGTGCGTGCGTGCGTGCGTGTGTGTGTGTGCGCGTGTGTGTGTGTGTGCGTGTGCGTGTGTGTGTGTTAAAAAATAGAAGATTTAAAAAGAATTTTAAAATGAAATACTGCAACAGAAAACGTATCTCTGAGGAGGCAAGTTCCTTTAAAGAGTCTGTCCTAACACAGAGAAACGAGTTTGCCCAGATGAGTATGCGTCAGATTCAACAGCTGTGTGACAGCGACCTAAACAACCACAAGACGTCTTACCAGTACTACATGGACTTCGCCAAGGTAACCTCACAGCGGTCTCGCTCTTCGTGTTACGCCTTTCAGAATGCATGCATTGTTATTTCCTCCATCAGTCCGTATGCATTGTTATTGCTTCCATCGGTCCGCTTGCATTGTTATTGCTTCCATCGGTCCGCTTGCATTGTTATTGCTTCCATCGGTCCGCTTGCATTGTCATTTCTTCCATCGGTCCGCATGCATTGTTATTTCCTCCATCAGTCCGTTTGCGTTGTTATTGCTTCCATCGGTCCGCTTGCATTGTTATTGCTTCCATCGGTCCGTATGCATTGTTATTGCTTCCATCGGTCCGTATTGCTTCCATCGGTACGCATTGCTTCCATCGGTCCGTATGCATTGTTATTGCTTCCATCGGTCCGTATTGCTTCCATCGGTCCGTATTGCTTCCATCGGTCTGTATACATTGTTATTGCTTCCATCGGTCCACATGCATTGTTATTGCTTCCATCGGTCCGCATGCATAGTTATTGCTTCCATCAGTCCATATGCATTGTTATTGCTTCCATCGGTCCGCATGCATTGTTATTGCTTCCATCGGTCCACATGCATTGTTGTTGCTTCCATCGGTCCGCATGCATTGTTATTGCTTCCATCGGTCCGTATATACTCTACACAAAAAGTAACTGGCCAGGTACCGTTTTTATTCCAAAAAGTTATTTTTGCCACTGCATGTAACGAAATTTGAGCAGAAGAAATGTCATGCAGTTGGTCGAATACTGAGACAAGTC
>JABMCL010003002.1:17500-22500 GCA_018857735.1 Alviniconcha marisindica
CAAGTCTGCCGACAGTGGGCGCTCCTGGGTGGTGAGAACACAGAATACAGTGGAAAGGGAAATCAGCGTTTAACGCCCAGTCAGCCGTAACGGTTAACCGTACCGTACCGTGTGTATGTGTGTGTGTGTGTGTGTGTGTGTGTGTGTGTGTGTGTGTGTGTGTGTGTGTGTGTGTGTGTGTGTGTGTGTGTGTGTGTGTGTGTGTGTGTGTGTGCACGCGCGCATGTGCTGTGTGTGTGAGGTGTGGTGGGGGGGGGAAGTGTATTCTTATATCTTCATAAGCGCTCTGGGATCTTACGAGAAGGGGCGCGATAAATAGTTTTTTTAAAATTATATTAACGATTATATCAGCGTAAATACAGAAGGCATAATACATACATTGTCTCTAATCTGTCGCATGGCATCCGAGGGCATTAAGAACCAAAGCAAGCAAGCAAAATACAGAATCTTTATCATCTATAAATAACATAGAAGTGTACCTTTCGACATCATATAAAATTACATAAAACGTAAATCTACACCAATAGAAGAACGTTCTACAGAATCTTTATCATCTATGAATAACATAGAAATGTGCCTTTAGACTTCATACAAAATTACATAAAACGTAAATCTGTACATATAGAAAAACAAAAGTTTTACAGAATCTTTATCATCTATGAATAACACCCAAACATACTTTTCGACTTGATATAAAATTACATAAAACTTAAATCTACACACATACAGAAAAACAGTTTGCTTTTGTGTGAGTTTGTAGGCACGCACACCACTGACCAGTCCAGCCTGCCATTTATGCACACAGCACGTGTGCGCACAGTTCCGTCATTGTTACATAAACTGAGAGATGCACATCTCATTGATGTACAGCTCATTGATGCACAGCTCATTGATGTACAGCTCATTGATGCACAGCTCATTGATGCACAGCTCATTGATGTACAGCTCATTGATGCACAGCTCATTGATACACAGCTCATTGATGCTCAGCTCATTGATGTACAGCTCATTGATGCACAGCTCATTGATGTACAGCTCATTGATACACAGCTCATTGATGCTCATGATACAGCTCATTGATGCACAGCTCATTGATGTACAGCTCATTGATGCACAGCTCATTGATGTACAGCTCATTGATACACAGCTCATTGATGCACAGCTCATTGATGCACAGCTCATTGATGCACAGCTCATTGATGCACAGCTCATTGATGTACAGCTCATTGATGCACAGCTCATTGATGCACAGCTCATTGACACACAGCTCATTGATGCACAGCTCATTGATGTACAGCTCATTCGGCCCGACAGGCTCTCACTCTGTCATTCCTGCACACCAGCAGCTCACTATAGGCAACACTGTTAAATGTGTGACGCATTGAGCAAGTCCTTGTTTTAAAGAAAGTTTATTTCATATTTCATGCAAAAATATTTCAAATCTGAAATAAAGTTGACTGCTGGCATTCTAAAGAAAGATCCACACATACAAAAGGTTAAAAATAACGCTGACTTTAACGGGACAACACAAAAAAGGCGCACATTTTCGGGGCAAACACCTTTTTCAAAGCAGCGGACAGACATATAATCCATAATAAATGAGACTGTTTCTATCTCGAGCTGTACAACAAATTGTTTCTATCTCGAGCTGTACAACAAACACAAATGACGTATATAACTACAACCATAACATTAAAACAAACAAAGCAAAACACATAGAGTTTACAAAACAATACCAACAGTGATCAGAACATAACACACACACACACACACACACACACACACACACACACACACACACACACACACACACACACACACACACACACACACAAGCAAAACCACAACAGCAACAAACCAAATAAATAAATAAATGATAAGAATAATGACATATCTATAAAGCATGAACTTCTAACATACAAAATAGAACTCGGCGCCTGTACACCAAATACAAACCACAGACACGTTGAGACACTTTAAGCGGAAAAGACAATAACAACAACTACAAGCAATTCAAATCACAAGAACCTAACAAGAAAGGATCTACACTGTTGATGATCAATCAGCCTATCGCTTTGAGATTTGCTCTTTGCTTCAGAACCTTCCTAGCTTGCATCACAGACACCAGGACCACGTGACGTTGGACGGATATGACGCTGACGGACAGAAGCTGTACGTGCGCGTGACGGACAGGACCTACGTCAGCACCTATCACGTATACAGCGAACACTCGCAGACCTGGACAACGTGAGTCTGCAACCTACATGTCTGTTGCCTTTGATGAACAATGTCTTGAAGTTAGATTTGAATGACTCCGGAGTTTTCTTGGACTGTTTCTTAAAAACATCTTTTGAAAGTCACGAAGACACCACCGTGAGTGCTGCCATTTTGTGCCCAGCAGTCTGTATCAGTGACGTCATGAACAAGGCTGGAATGCGTGGCAAAGTGGCAAATACATCACGTCACAACCGTTTTCTGCTCTTCGTTGGTAAAAAGCTAACGATCACTGCTGCGAGAAGCAAAACAGTACTTCTTTTGTTTAAATGTTGATAGAACAACAAAACGAAGCCATGCAGATGAAAATATTTCCATATTTCGTACGTTTTCAGACCAACTTGCGGCCTCTCTTCGGTTCCTGTTTCACACACACACACACACACACACACACACACACACACACACACACACACACACACACACACACACACACACACACACACACACACATGTACAGAACACGTGTACAGAACGGAGCTGGATGGGAAGCCAAATGGAATGGGGTATTTTACCATTGTGCACGTGTATTTCTTACTGTGACCATTTAGCGTCTGTTGCTGTTGGAATGGGGTGTTTTACCATTGTGCCCATGTAGTTCTTACTGTGACCATTTAGCGTCTGGCCATGTGCGCGCACATACACACACACATAAATACACACACACATAAATACACACACACACACATACACAAACGTACACACACACACACACACACACACACACACACACACATACACACACACACACACACACACACACACACACACACACACACACACACACACACACACACACACACACACACACACACACACACATAAATACACACACACACACATACACAAACGTACACATACACACACTAACTCACACACACACATACACAAACGTATGCACCCGCGCGGGCGCACACACACACACGCGGGGTGCGAGGGGCATGTAACAGTGCCTCAGTTTTCACTGTGCGCATTGATGGCCTGCATCTTTTAACGTGCGCAAATGCACAATGCATCAATGGCAAAAACAATCACAACAACAAGTATGGAGACAGAGGGGTGAATACTAGGCTGCAGTATGAGAATATCAGAATGAACGAATGACTGACTGGAACAGAACTGATCATTGAGGCACGACCACAGGCTTCTGCATGGTGTCGTCACTGGCGGGTCCGCGGGTTATACAGATAACACACACACACACACACAACACACACACACACACACACACACACACACACACACACACACACACACACACACACACACACACATATATATATATATATACATATATACACAAACGTATGCACGCGCGCACCCACACCCACATACACAAACGTATGCGCGCGCGCGCACACACATGCATACACACACACACACACACACACACACACACACACACACACACACACACACACACACACACACACACACACTCACACATACACACACACACACATACGCAAACGTATGCGCCCGCGCGCGCGCACACACACACACACACACACACATACACAAACGTATGCACGCGCGCGCACATACACACACACACACATAAATACACACACACACACATACACAAACGTACACACACACACACACTAACTCACACACACACACACATACACAAACGTATGCACGCGCGCGAGCGCGCGCACACACACACACACACAAACACTCACACACATACACAAACGTATGCATGCGCGCGCGCGCACATACACACTCACACACTCACACACAGACACACAGACACAGACACAGACACAGACACAGACACACACACACACACACACACACACATACACACACACACACACACACACACACACACACACACAACACACACAACACACACACACACACACACACACACACACACACACACACACACACACACACACACACACACACACACACACACACACACACACACACTGTTCACGATCTTTCTATTTTGTTTTGGTTTTTTGGTTCTTTTTCAGTGTGCAGAACTTCCAGTATTTCTCAGAAGAGGTCTCCCCGACTGTCATTCCTCGCTTCCCTGAAGGTGCTAGCCACGGTCTGGACGCCAACCTTCAGTGCTGACAGCTGTCACTGTTCACAGCTGTCGGTGGTTAAGGCCGTCTGGGCTGACAGCTGCCATTGCTATTAGCTGCCGGTGTTGATAGCTGTCAGTGGTGATTGCTGTCGGTGCTGAATTGTTAGCTGAATTGCCCTGTGAGGGATGATTAAAGGATATTGACTTTACCTGACTTGATGTAAATAGCCATCAGATTGGATTCAACTGCCACTGTTGGTAACTATCAGTGTTGACACGTATTAGCGTTAATAACCGTCAGTGTTGGCAAATGCCAGTACCGACAGTTTTGTACATGTACGCGCCACTGTCAAAAGCTGTCAGTGTTTCCACTAATGTAACCGATTTAAAACTGGCAGTATTTACGCAACACATACCTTTTTCGCAGGTGTGTTGACTTTGTTGATTGATGAATAAAGATGATGAACAGAAACCTACTGATATTCTGTTTTCAGTCATAAAGTGTTGCTAACTCTGCACTAATATTCTTTGTGCAGTAAATACTCGTTCTGCATTTAATGTAGGGCATATATACAGTTAGGCGCTGTGCCTTTTGGTGGATTTATGTACATTATATTTACTGACTCGCTTGCCAGGTGGCAGCTATCGTAGGCGATTCAGGTCTAGGTTGTTGTTTCAACCG
>JABMCL010003002.1:27500-50000 GCA_018857735.1 Alviniconcha marisindica
ACGCGTACCATAATTTGTTCACTTAAACTGAAGTAGGACAAATTGGATGCGTAATAAAATCGTTCTTTCTTTCTTTCTTCTTCTTCTTCTCTCTCTCAGTCTCTCTCTCTGTCTGTCTGCTGTCTGTCTGTCTCTGTCTCTCTGTCTGACTCTGTCTCTGTCTCTCTCTGTCTCTCTCTCTCTTAGGTAACATTTCTTTTGTGAACCGATGGTCAAATAAAACAAATTCGGACTTAAATAACTATTTGTTTCTATTTTGACTGCTGTGTCCTTGTTTTACCAAAAGTCATACTGTTATAAATTTTGCTTGAGACGTCTATTGTATTACAATCATTAAAGAGATTAGTTTTTTTCCTTCTTCTTTTGTTGGTATACGTGTCGGAGGAGAGTCTGTGGTGGTGTGGGGGGGGGGGGGGGGGGGGGGGAGCGGGCACTAAGCAAGGCACAGCTACTTTGTTTAAGGCTTGTGATCACGAGTTAGGCCTTCGGATATTACGGTTAGGATTGTGATAATGACCCTGGGATCGTGAGACAGGATTACAGCGTTGGGCCCATGATTTTTACTGTTTTTGTTTATTTGTTTGTTTGTTTTGTTATTTCTTGGCATATCAGCCCATTGTTTGTCGGTGTCCTCGTTGTATATGATTGGCAAGAGTAGTGAGCCTTTGCATGGCAAACTTTCTCTCCAGGGGCGCTGCTGCAAGACACTGAATGATAATCAAGCTAAGTCCATAGTGCGAGAGATCCGTTAGCACCTTGAACACACCCTGCTACATGCGTGCGGCAACAGATCAGTCGCCACAGTCTCTGTCCGTGTGTGCGTGATGTTTTTCTCTGGAATCCTCCATGTAAACCGTTCAAAAATACAGCAGGGGTTTCCCATACATGTGCATTTCACACCTCTGAACCTGCCTGGATTAAAAGGAAGTATATGTCTAGGCTTGGTGTGTTCATTTAAATCATATAACATGGAGCATTTTAATATCAAAGCTGATTAAATACATTTATGATCGATGGGTCTTGGTCGCCTATATTCACTAAGCCCGACACCCCAACCGCAGAAAGTAACCTTGGTTTTCAGAGATGTCACCATACAATGGTATGGAAAAGGGAACACGTTTGCATTGAATCGTGCTTATTTCATCAGATCATACATTTTCAGGGACAGCTCCAAATGCCTGTGGTTTGAACGAAGCATAACGATAAAGATGTCGAATGTACGAAGCCTGCTGCTCTTCCTCAGTGCCATTACAGGTAAGTCTCAGTTTTCCCTCTGTGTTTACCGTCTCACCATTTGCCGGTATGCTTGCATACGTAAGTCTCTGTTTATGTTAGTGCATGCGGAAATTGTCTTTCATTTTCAAACGTATGACCTTCATTGACGTGACGTCATATCTGTTCCTATCTACTCCTGACAACAAGGAGCTAGCTGTACGATGGCGATGATGACTGCGCTGATGTATGTGCGCGCACGCGAGTGTGTGTGAATTTGTATTGCTTCTGACTGCATTCAGATAAACCCATTTGGATAGTACTGAAATGCACAGTTTGGATAGTACTGAAATGCACAATTTGGATAGTACTGAAATGCACAGTTTGGATAGTACTGAAATGCACAGTTTGGATAGTACTGAAATGCACAGTGACATTAATGGCGCTAGTTACGAAGAACATCTGGCCGTACGTAACGGATGCTGATAGTGATCATGCCAGTAAGGTCATGAATAACACCGACCTCTTGCAGGAACCATGGCGCTGGTTATTGACAACGAGAAATTCCCAAGGCACGGGGAGATTATGATATGCGGACAAAATCATGTCGACCTAAACTGGACTTATCAGCTACAAATATTTGAGACGCTTCTAGGGCTGAAATGGACATTTGAAGTAAGTCAACACGTCATTTTGTTTGTCATCTTCGTTGTCCATACCTAGTTCAATATCATTACCGTTAACACCACTGACCATCATTGGTCACTGCATATCGCTTAACATCCCCTTTTCTTTGTTAAGACCGCACTTTGGGTGCTAGTAACCACTTCCGTTGTTAATAAAATACTTTCGTCTTGAAAACCCCACTTCTAATGTGAACATGTGACTTTCAATGTCAATACCAAATCGACTTCCGTTGTTAAGACTTCTACTGTGTACACAATGATGCAATTTCAATTGCATAATTTTAATTGTGAACACCTCCGTATTCAAGTCATTAATATTGTGTACATAATAATAATAGATAACTTTTGTATAGCGCTATTCTCTGGTGTACCCAAACTCACTGCGCTTTACAACATTCTCCAACATTTTCTAAGTTTCACAAACGTAATACATATAATTATGACAACTAACAATGTATAATATACAAGTACATGTGCCATATGAGAAGCAGCAATATATAAAGAAAATGTAATGAATGGCTATAGATATAAATTATTGAACAGCAGGACACATAATGAGCGATAAAACACATAAAGGCTGTCTTGTAAGTGAATAAAAACAAATTTTTATTTTACATTACTTATTACCTCCTGAATATTTCTTCAGCAACCCTGTCTCGGAGGCTCTATGGCTGATGCGGTTCATCATCATCGCTGCTGTCATTATTCCGATCCGATTCCTGCCCTTCTTGTGGAATTTCTCAATACTCTCCTTCCTTCTCTCACTCCCCTCGTCAGCTCTTCCCTGTCCTTTGGCGTCTTCCCTCAAGTTTTCAAAACTGCTTTTGTTACACCACTTCTGAAAAAGCCCTCTCTTGACCCGAACGAACTACAGGACTACTGCCCTGTCTCCACTCTGTCATTTGTCTCCAAGATCATTGATTTTTTCTTCTTCTCACCTCTCTGAACGTCTCTCTGCAAACAACCTCTACCGTCACTTTCAGTCCGCTTGTTAACTCGGACACAGCACCAAAACTGCACTGCTGAAATAGTTAAATACCTTCACCTCTCTTTCGATGATGGACATGTCTCTCTTCTCGCTCTTTTGGACCTGACAACAGCCTTTGATACGACAGACCACAGCATATTACTCCACCGACTTCACCATAATTTTGGAATACAAGGCATTGCTTTAGAATGGTTTTTATCATACCTTACAAACCGCACTCAGTCTGTCAGTATCTACTGCCACACCCTTAAGCCAGCCCCCATCTCGTTCGGTGTTCCACAGCTTCACTTTCCACTGTCATTGAAACGCAGTCTTCCATCACTCATACCCCGATGACTCTCCGCCTCATGAATCTGCGGCCCCACATCAGATGCCAGATCTCATCCTCTCCATGCACAAGTGTTCTGATGACGTCAAAACCTGGGTGATGGTGAAAAAACCTAAACTCACCGACGACAAGACCGAAGCAATGACTGTATCCCCTGGTAGAGAGTCTAGGTCTCTCTCTTCCTCCTTCCCAGACTCTATGACAATAGATAGTGCATCTGCTTCCATGTCTGACTCTGTGCAGAAGCTTGGTGGTACACTTGGTTGTCACTTGCCACTTGCCACTGGTGATGAAACAGCTTGAAGTTCTCACAGGGTTTGGTTCCACGTTTTATTATTGGTAAGGAACCACGTTTGCAGCACTGAAGAGTCAATTTGTAAGCGACTGACGATCCTGGCTGATTTACCGACTGGCTGTAGCAGACAATTATTGTTGCACGAGCAAAACGTTTATCTTTTAATTTAGTTTAAAAACAAAAAGGCAATAAACAAAACACCGACAATCTTATATCTGCAATAATGGAGTTTGTGTTGTTGTTTTTTAAATTGTAGAAAGTATGGTGACACATTCAAGTCCTTACTCCTTGACTGATCTGTTGCAGAAAGGTAGTTCGCATGTTCATGGTAATTTAACCTCGACTTGCCGTTGCAACATCATCAACGATACTTTAGCGCCATTAGCGTACATCGTTCATATCGAACTATTTTAGGATCTACTTACACCAGTTCTTCTGGCAGTCTTCTTCCAAACTCCGCCATAATTGGTTACGCCCTTGAGGATGAGGATCCAACAGAATCTGTCCCAAGTTCAACACTGGGGTCTTTTTATAACACCGAGTGAAAGTAGAAGCCGTCGGCCAACCGTTGCCTGCATGATGACATCAATGGGCAATCCTCTGCAAGCTGTGGCAGACGTACTAGCCGGTCGAGTGTTGTGTTCACTGAACAACAGAGTGTCCACACCAGCTCTCTGGAGAGTGTCTCTTACCCACCGGGAAGTGTCTTTGCTGACAGGATGATGGAGATACTCTCTCAACACCGTCCATACACACAGTTTGATATTGCTAGGTTAAGCCACGATTTCGATGGGGCTAAGTGTCTTCCTTTCCTTGAATGCTTTAAAAGTGAGGTGATGTGAAACACACACTTACTAGCATCCAGTTTCATAAGGTCAAAAACCCCAAATGACGAATATGGTCGACGACAATGTCCTTCTGTTTTTCAGTCAGCAAGTCCTTTGCCATTATCTTTCCAAATGATTTACGAAGGTTCTACTTTCTTCTTTCAACCCATGGAGTATCACGTTCTCGCGCGTAGACTTACTTTTGAGGTCGAGGATTTCTTCGTGCTGGGATTCCAATCGCCGCTCGAGACGAATGATGTAGCTTTTCATTCGTGCTCTCTCTTTCGGTAGTCTTCTGTTCTCCTCCTTAGCATGTGCAATACTTGAATCCTGGTCGTTTGCATGGGCTGTATGTTCTTGTAGCCTTTCCTCTATTCCACCACTCCCGTGCACGTCACCATGTAGACCGTCAAGCTTGTCGAATTTTGTGTGCAGCTCCGCCATTGACCTGAAAAGTGCAGTAAGTGTGTGTGAAAAGCTCACCTCGTCTAATGTCTCTGAAACATCCGCAGTATCTCCTTCCTCTCCTTCCGAGAATTTTAGAATCCATGTTGGAAGGTAGATGTTACAATGTTTAGGTGTCCAGCTCGCCTTCCTTCACCAGGAACTCGACAAATAGTTTACCAGCTAGAGGCACATGCGTGTATCATCCGCCTTTTGTCAACCGGAAGTCCTGTTCATCACTGCTCCTGCTCCATGTTCTTGGCTGTCCTGTCCCAGCCATCGCCCTTTTCCTCGTACATGTGCTCTGTTTACCTGCCTGTTCATCACTGTTTACCTGCTCCATGTCCCTTTCCCTGTCTTTTTCATCACTATTTCCCCGCCCCATGTCCTCCATTTACCTGTCGTTTTCATCATTGTTTCCCTGCTCCATGTCCTCCATTTACCTGTCCTTTTCATCACTGTCTCCCCGCTCCATATCCTCCATTTACCTGTCCTTTTCATCACTGTCTCCCCGCTCCATATCCTCCATTTACCTGCCCCGTTCAGCAGTTTACCTGCTCTATGTCCTCCACTTGCCCGTCCCATTCATCACTTCGGGAGCAGCTTCCATCTGTAACCAGTTTATGCTTTTCCTATTATTATTTCTTTTGCATTGATTAATCCTTTGCGGGTAATCCTGGTGGCCTTAGTTGGGTAACGTTGCAGGAGCCGCAAGGTCGACGATATCCAGTCCTCCTAACGCGTGTGATGTTTGATTGTTTAATGTCTCAATGGGGAATATCTATTCCTTTTTCCAAGTCAGCCGCGAAAATGTCCTCTATGCTTTTGCTCGTCTCTCCACATTCCTGTAGACCTGTTATGTGCGCGGCCAACAGCTTACAGGTCCCATGCATTGCGAGCAGTACGTAAGTCTGCCAAGTCTGGCAGTGCAGCCGTTCTCCCAAGGCAAAAGAAGTCACATTTCCGTGCTAAAACAGCTAATACATTTGCAGTGTATTTTATTTATTGCATGCTTCTTCTTCTTCTTCTTCAGAGCTCGAAAGGCATTAACAAAACGCTGGCTACAATGGACAATAAAGGCAATTTCCAAGCGGTTGATCGGAGGGTGACCTATCTTGGTGGAAACGGCATACGTATTTCCAACCTTACAGTTGACGATGACGGGCTGGTGAGGAGCGAAATCAAGTTCAACTTCCAGGGTGTCTTTGTAACAACGGAGTCTGTGGCCAACGTCACCTCACGTTTATTCGTATTCGGTAAGCCTACAATATGTACTTGCCTCTCTGCCTTTCTCCGTTTGATTTTTACAAACGCAGGAGAGGTACCCTACATTTTGCGTTTCACGATTCTAATGCTGGCTGGCGTGAGCACGCCTCGCATTCTCCTTCGTTAGTCGTGCCAAAACAAGTGCAGTAGACTATACACCCAATTCTGCACCGCGCCAACGTGGTAACCATGGCTGACCTGGGCTTTTCAAGTTCAGGTCCATGAGCCTTTGAAGTGTCGAGCAGCTGTTGCAAAGGTGGGATGTGGCAAATTCGGACCAGTTTTCACATACTTAGTTACTTACCCACTTTGACACGCTACTGACCTCTGACCTTTCTCTCTGTCACTCTTCTGCGCCATTTGAGTTTTACGTCATATAATATTTATTACATCACACCTATTACACGTCGTTGTCATGCCAACATTCTTCCAAGCACTAGACAAAACAAAAACAGTTACGTCACTTTTTCATCGTTTTTCACTGTTTAACTGTTGTTTAAATATTCTGTAGCTTGATAAAGGGGATTACCCCGAAAATTCGCATGTTGTGTTTTGTCTTAATGAATAGTGTTCTTTTGAACCTTTTATGTGTTTGGATGATATTTCACCCCACTTCCCCGATGACATAAGAGAGAGAGAGAGAGAGAGAGAGAGAGAGAGAGAGAGAGAGAGAGAGAGAGAGAGAGAGAGAGAGAGAGAGAGAGAGAGAGAGAAAGTGTTCTACGGTATGACACTGGTAAGCAAGTAGTGATAAGTGATATACCACATGTTGGATATCAGTTTTAGGGACCAATGACTGGAAGAATCGCAGTTAAATACGGCTTTGTTGCTAGGTGATTAGGTGAAGCGTGGGTCGAGGTGAGTTCATAACGCATAATTATGACAGACGCTCAAACAGGCACTCACACAACTCAGTCGTTTAGAAAGTCCGGTAACAACAACAATACAATACAATATAACTTTATTGCCAAGTGTCAATACACTGATTGTACGAGGATTGTTTTGTAGTGCCAAGTACACTCATCACACATTCATTCCAATCATAAAACATTTAATTACAACAACAGTAAATAAACATCCCGGTAAAAAGTCACTCATAGATACTGAAAAACATGAGAAAATCCCACTGGCATCAAGCTGTGCATATCACATAAAATAAAATAATGCTGTCAACATTATACCAACCCACAGTATGCTGCTTTCAAGAGACAGCGCAGAGTTCATTCCATCCGTATCCAAACCATGCCGACTTTACAGCCAACAACACGTTCAAATAACACGCAGACACAACTTCGTCTGCCACCCTCACGTAGGCCTACTGCTCAATCTCATGCGCCTTGTCGTCTGCTGGGATTGTCACGTGACAAGCTTTGCCCGCTCGACTTGAGTCGTCTGTCCCGGAGATAAATTCAACTGTACTGTCAAAATTGAATAGATACGAAAAACAAAGAAGCTTAAGTCGTTTGGAGATTATTTTCATTGTTTGTGGGCTTTTGTCAGTTTTGTTGTTGTTGTTTTTACATCAGTGCGATTAAAACCTCTCCCCTTCCCCTTCCAGAAGAAGGCCGACGCCGAAATATTGGGGACATTTTAATTCTTGTTGTCTTAATTCGTTTTTACTCCTGTGTATATGTTACAGGCAATCCGTGTCAGGCATTTCATGAAGCGGCGAAAAACTATAGGCAATACACGTAATGCCTAAATGTTTGTAGGCAATACGAGTATTGCCTGAAAAATACTGCTCGAGATTTCACAGTTTGCCTGACTACCAATTTCTGTATTCAGGCCAACTGTGTATTGATTCTGTGCCTCTGTGACGATGAGCTTAATAGCTGATCAAGACAGGATCCTTCAGCTTGTGGAAAATGAGAATGACAGTCCTCAAGTACCCAGGAGAGATGTCGAGCGAACACCAGGAAGGCAGAAAAGAACATACTGAGAAATACGCTAGAAAGATTTTAGACATTCGGAAAGGAACAAGGACTCGTCAAGAGAACCAAGCAGAACGAAAGCTGTAAAGAAGGCGATGTGAACTGCAGCCAGGAGAAGTTGGCGACAGTGTGACGTTGCTATTCCCCCTGTTGACAAGGGGCGCGGAGATGCAAGGAACATCATTATTCATTGGTGTCATCACACACAGAGACAAAAAGGACTTCTACAGGGTTGGAGTAAAACAGGGTTTGCTGTGAGGTCGCTTTTCTCGCAATCAGTTTGACGTGCGTCAAGAAAAATGTGTTGACCTGTGTGATATTGATCAATTCAAGATGCTGTTGATCAGAAAGGCTGTTTCAATGGGTTCATTGGTAGGGGGACAGGGGTTCATAAAATGCAACTGTCCTGGCAACAGAAAGAAATGCGGTACAAACAGATGTAACTGTTTCGAAAACCACCTCCAATGCAACAGTCGGTGCCACAACAGCCTGTCTTGTAAAATAAATGAATGAAAAGAACAAATAATCCTGTGTCAATTTGGATCTTGCTTTCTTCAACCTCGCTGTTGGGGTGTCCTAACATTGTTTGTTAGAATGTTTAGTTTTTATTTTCATCTGCTTGCTTTGCAAAATAAACGCATTTTAATCTACCTAGTATGATGATAAAGAAGAGGAGAACTTTGATTACTTTGTGGAACAGAATTGAATATGTAACTCCCACCCAATCAAAAAGGAAAAGAAACCGGAAAGAAAAGGTTAAATAGGGGGAGATGTAACCGAGTGTATTGTATGTGTTTCGGGTCATGACCCTTTAACCTTTTCTTTCCGGTTTCTTTTCCTTTTTGATTGGGTGGGAGTTTTATGGCCCCAATTATCTAAGGTGTTAAAACCTGTGCGCTGAGTCCGCCGCGTCCCTTGTGAGCCGCTTTGGCCCAGCGGTATGGCGTTAGGCTGGTAAGCGGAAGGACCTCGGTTCGATACCGCTTCGGCTCTCCTTTCTCTTCAAAAAGGTTGTGGTTTGTGGACACTGTCTTGTGACTTTGTCCATCACTTCCTACTGAAACATTAAAATGGCTCTCATCGCTGCCCATCTTAATGCAGAAGTCATTCTGGTGGTGACAGTGTAGCGATAGGTATATAATCTCCCTCTCCCCCCACCTACATACCCCTTATCCCCCTTTTCCCCGTCCCTAATAAGCCGTACGGTTTCTGTGGACGTTAAGCACCATGTTTACTTACTTACTTACGCCGCGTCCCTTTCCCCCAGTGTCCCTGCAGAGGCAGGTTGTTTGTTTGCTGCTGCGGCCGGTGTTCATGTGTTCATCTCAGAGGACAGCTTACATTGTTTCCTGGTTGGTGCAAATAAAAGTTATGTTATAGCAACCTCTGACTTGTGACACTTCATTCATGCTTCCAACCTGCTTCCCTCACTCCCCACCCCACCCCTACATATATATATATATATATATATATATATATATATATATATATATATATATATATATATATATATATATATATATATATATATATACATAGGAATCAGTCAAGCCGACAGGGCAGGCCTTGACAAAGCACTCATGGGCGAAAATTTGGAGTAAAAAGTTTCCAATTCAAAACATGCTTGGATTTTGTTATACTCTCTCTCTGTCTCACTGCCTCTGTCTCTCTCTGTCTCTGTCTGTCTGTCTGTCTGTCTCTGTCTGTCTGTCTGTCTGTCTGTCTCTCTATATATATGTGCGTGCGTGCGTGCGTGCGTGCGTGCGTGCGTGCGTGCGTGCGTGTGTGTGCGTGTGTGTGTGTGTGTGTGTGTGTGTGTGTGTGTGTGTGTGTGTGTGTGTGTGTGTGTGTGTGTGTGTGTGTGTGTGTGTGTGTGTGTGTGTGTGTAGCAAAGCACTGAGAATGCGCATGGACCCAGATTTCCCCTTGTTAATTTAAACAATAATTTCCTGTTGTTCATGCCATCAGCGCCCCCTACGATTACCTATGACGAACTGATTATGAAAACCGACAGCGCAGCCACGAAGGATCCTACATCAGGGAAATGGTACTTAACTTTACGCTGCGGACCATTTTCGTTCAAAGGACATCCTCCACTGCCCCCATTGATAACGGTAATTATTCTACGCAGTTCTACATGCAAGTGCTTTCTTGCTCCTGGTCTTCTTGTTCTTTCTTTCGTCTTCTTCTGCTTCTTCTTCTCCTCCTTTTATATTTATTACCTACTACAGCGAGATCTTTCTTGCAACTGCCAGTGATCTAGCGACACTTTTCACGCACACCCTGAATGACTACGATTTCTAGGAGTCATTATCTGAAGAGATAATTCCACATCTGTGTATGCACTATTGTAATGTTATCGTCCTTTAGCTCTGAGAGAGAGAGAGAGAGAGAGAGAGAGAGAGAGAGAGAGAGAGAGAGAGAGAGAGAGAGAGAGAGAGAGAGAGAGAGAGAGACAGACAGACAGACAGACAGACAGACAGACAGACAGACAGACAGACAGACAGACAGACAGAGACTTGATATTTAATGCCAGGGCAAGTCAGCTGTACAGGTTACACCGGAAACAAACAATGTGAAGACATCAAAGACAACTTCAAATACTACAATCAAAACGAACATCCTAGCAAACAGATATTCATCAAAATTTCTGAAATTTCTTGAAGCTATGATTACATCTTCGACTTTCTCAAAGCGTGTCATGAAATCACAATCATTCTGTTTTACTGTCCATAACACATCATATTTGAAGAGACAGTGGGAAAATGAAGTTGAATGAAGTGGGAAGGTAGCCTAGATGGAACGCTGGGTACCACAGCGCATGAGGCAGATAATTCAGAGAGCGCGACCTTTCTAGCATTGTTTCAGTTGATTAATTTCCTCTTGAATGCAGCGGTATGGAAAGTTAACAAAACCCGCAAAGAACAGAACAGTATCATATATATATATACAAGGCACAACCTTAGAATGCTGTTCATCCTATCACATAAACGGCTCTCAGTCTATCAGTCTATCAGCATCCATTACCACGCTTCTGAGTCAGCCCCCATCTCCCTCGGTGTTCCACAAGGATCAGTCACTGGACCTTTTCCTTTTATTCTTTATAAAGTAGTTGAAAAGCACTCTGTCTTTCGCCACTCATATATTAAATAGCCTCAATGACAGGAAATCGACCCGCTCATCAAACCCCAGATCTCCATGTAGAGACGTACTGATGTCGCTGAGTGTTGATGACAGTGAACAACTTAAGCTCTAGGACAAGACTGAAGCAGCGACTGCATCATATTGTAGAGGAAAACAATCAACGTCTCACTCTTCCTCCTTTACAGACTCTATGACTGTAGGCAGTGGTATTTGAGTTTTACGTCACATAATATTCATTACATCACACCTATTACACGTCATTGTCATGCCAACAATCTTCCAAGCACTGGACAAAAACAAAACAGCTCAACCAAAAAACAAACAAAACAACAAAAAAGATATGTTTCTCATCTAATTTTTCATTGTTTTTAACCGTTTAACTGTTGTTTAAGTGTCGTTTTGTAGCTTGGTAAAAGGGGAGTTCCCTGAAAATTTGCAGATTGTGTGTCTGTGTTATAATAAATAAGCGCTCTTTTGAGCCTTTTATATTTTGGGGTCTTACTCGATGACTCTTACTCCAAAGACGTCTTTCGCTCACAAAACGATAAAACAAATCACACAAAAATTCGGCGATTCCATTCCGTGGCCATTGGTCATGTTATGCCTGAAAACCCGTGAGTCGCTAGCAAAAAATGTGGATGGAAGCTCGCTACGGTGAAGCCTTTGGCTACCAGCCCGTTACGGTGAAGCCTCTGGCTACCAGCCCGCTAGGGTGAAGCCTTTGGCTATTAGCCAGCTACGGTGAATCCTGTGGCTATCAGCCCGCAATGATGAAGTCTCGGGCTACCACCACGCTACGGTGAAGCCTTTGGCTATCAGCCAGCTACGATGAAGCCTTTGGCTATCAGCCAGCTACGATGAAGCCTTTGGCTATCAGCCAGCTACGGTGAAGCCTTTGGCTATCAGCCAGCTACGGTGAAGCCTTTGGCTATCAGCCAGCTACGGTGAAGCCTTTGGCTATTAGCCAGCTATGGTGAAGCCTTTGGCTATCAGCCAGCTACGGCGAAGCCTTTGGCTATTAGCCCGCTAGGGTGATTATGGCAATGTTTATGAATTTAAAACAAGTATTTCGACATCAGTTTTATCGCCAAGTCAACCTTGACGGTTTTATCAGGGCCATTATTTTGAGATGACTGGCTGGCGTTTTGTACTGTTACTGGTAGATCTAGATCTATGGCGTCGGCACGCTCCCTTGCAATGACGTCATGTGCGATTATGAATAAAACGATCAGTGAATAAATAAATGCGCGATAAATGAATTGATATTGTCTGAAATTGCCAAGAGGAACAATGAAATAATGGCAAAATCATTTTGACGTCATTACGGTGTTCAAGATTATAGAAAGGAGAAGGGGGAGAAATGGCTCTAGAAATAGTTACTGATGGTGAGAATGATAAAACTAAAAAGAATTACTGGGTACACGACCAGAGAACACGGGACGGGATATGTGTCTTGTTTTGTGTCGCGCCTTCTTTTATAACTGATCACAGATAATACACGCATTCTTTCATGCGCTACTTAGCCTATTGGTGCAAGGAGCCCTTTGAACGAAAGCAACGAATAACTGAGAGAGAGAGAGAGAGAGAGAGAGAGAGAGAGAGAGAGAGAGAGAGAGAGAGAGAGAGAGAGAGAGAGAGAGAGAGAGAGAGAGAGAGAAGTACAAGTGTTTCACTTGTACTTCTCTCTCTCTCTGTCTGTCTCTCTGTCTCTCTGTCTTTGTCTCTGTCTGTCTGTCTCTGTCTCTCGATTATGCAATAAAAGCAGAGACAGATTTGGAGTTACTGCCTACTATTTATCTTCGGAGGACCAAAATAAAAAGAACGCTTAGCTCGATTGGCAATTAAGAGACGGACAACGCAGATACAGGTGGCGGCTGTAAACCTTGGTGACCAGGTGGGGAGGCGGAGAGAGTTGTGCACAAGTTTAGACGTCTGCAATAGGAAACAGGAAAAGCTGTTACTGGACACGTTAAAGGAAAAGTTTCTGATACTTCTTTTTTCTCTAATAGGAGTAGTCTACCGGAACTGTGCGTTTAAATATTCTTACATTACCTGTTTGCGTAAAGTGTATGTTTCTGGCATCCCATCGGCCGGTAGGTTTTTCTTTAATTTTTATTATTATTATTATTATTATTATTATTATTATTGATTAGAAAATGGTTTCTGAAATATTTCATGTAGTAGCATCGGATCAATACGCTGAGAACAAATTCGTCACCCAACACCTTGCAGCTCGGTCCATCGCCGAGCAGTATTAGTATACGGCAGTTACCGGTCTTATTTACTATAGTGAGGTACATATTTCACGATTAGGAGATTTGTTCAAAGAAAGCTATAAAATTATTCACACGATCATTAAGTTAAGTCGCCCGATAAATTGTTGGGCCTGAGCAGATCAGTACGTCGACCCTTCTCTCACGGTCAGCGGGTTGCGGACTTTTTCAGTATTGGACAGATTATTTCTTTATATTTGTTATTTTGCATGCAATTACCGCTATCTCCCCCACCCTCTCTCTCTTTTCTTCCCCCCTCCTCCCCCCACCCTTTCCATTTACCCCCCGTGAGCGAGTTAGTCTATTTTGACCGTGTTTGACTTATTGTTGTTCGCTTTCAAGCTATGGGCTATGTATATTTCAAGTTGGAGAAATAACACATAAGATAAATTTTAGGTCGAAGTGTAGAAGAAAAAACAACAAGCAAGTAGTTACTGGTGAGGCGTTATATTTAGATCTCCCACAATGCCACGCAGAGAGCATAGGGGTTATAAAATAAAATTGTATCGAAAACCTGTAGAGGGACAGGGAGCTTTGAGCTGGGCGCTGAGCCCTGTATTAATTCATAATGCAGTTAGGCTCTGGTGGTGTCGCCGTTGAATGGAGTACTGGAAATGACGTCATTGTTTTCTTTCTCACATACCAGTCACCCTCGGGAAGGCGTATGAAAGTGATGGATGGGGATGAATACACCTACATCGCCAGACTGTCCGAAGACGACGTGGAGGATGGCCAATATGAGTGCGTAATGCCATTTTTAAAGAAATGCAAATTTCGTCGGACGATTCCGGCTTACACCGCCATTGGGAGAAGTCGTGTCAATAATTTCGTTGTAAACGGTCACCTCAAGATCCTCGACGACCGTATTACGAAGGCCCGAAACAATACATGTAATACTGATTTGTTTAACTCGTGTGTGTGTGTGTGTGTGTGTGTGTGTGTGTGTGTGTGTGTGTGTGTGTGTGTGTGTGTGTGTGTGTGTGTGTGTGTGTGTGTGTGTGTGTGTGTGTGTGTGTGTGTGTGTGTGTGTGTGTGTGTGTGTGCGTCTTTGTGTCGTTGTGTGTGTGTGTTGTGTGTGTGTGTGGTGTGTGTGTGTATGTGTGTGTGTTGTGTGGTGTGTGTGTGTGTGTGTGTGTGTGTGTGTGTGTGTGTGTGTGTGTGTGTGTGTGTGTGTGTGTGTGTGTGTGTGTGTGTGTGTGCGTGCGTTTGTGCATATGTGTGTGTCGTAGTGTGTGTGGTGGTGTGTGTGTGTGTGTGTGTGTGTGTGTGTGGGTGTGTGTGTGTGTGTGTGTGTGTGTGTGTGTGTGTGTGTGTGTGTGTGTGTGTGTGTGTGTGTGTGTACGTGGAGATATATATATATCCAGCAAAGGTCCATTCATGAAATCTGTTATCCTTTGTTGCGACCTTCACCTTGAACACAGCAATCCAATCTTGTCACAAAGCAATGATGATGATGATAACGTACTGTCAAACATATTTTGATTGTAAAAGGGTGAACAGTTCAGTAGATATGATATAAACACTCATAACCAGTTTTTATGACCCCTCACTGCGATTAGGACCTTGAAGATAGCAAATCAGTATCTTCAACTGACCCTCCGGTTCATGATGATGCATCACTGTGCACAAGTTTGTTTCAAACGTTTCAGTTGTTCAAAAGACATCTGTGGAAATATTTTTGAACCTCTGTTGTGACCTTGACCCAGCAACCCAGTCTTTTCATTGGACTCTTCAAATGATAGCGATGTACCGCCAGTCAAGGTTTGCTTGCAAAAGGACCAGCAAACATACCAGAAACAATTTATTTTTTATTTTTTATATGAACCCTCACTGTGACCTCACTACCTTTGCGGTAGCTAATCAATCTTGTGCCTGACACTACGGCTCCTGATAAGGCAGCTATATTCCTCTTTTTTTTTCCTTTATTTTTTACAAAAGGCTTAGCAGTTCACAAAAGCATTGATTAAAATGTTGAACCTTTACTCTGACCTTGAACTTGACGACAGCAATCCAATCGTTTCCCTCGCCATTTCAGTTTATGACTGAGTACCATAAACATACGTTTAGCTGCAAAAGGATCAGCAGATTACAATATAGAGTAGAAACAGTCACATTTCGAGCTGACCTTGAAAATAGCAAACCAATTTTCTTTTCTTTCTTTTTTGCACAAGACCCCGGCTCATAATGACGCAACGCCATGCTACGTTTGGTTACAAAGGGTACAGAGGTTCGGAAGATATTGTCTACACAAAATTCGGACAAACAGATTGACACACATATGATGAACACTAAGACACTACTATTCCAGTGCATTACCCCTGAATTCGTTTCCGGGGCCTAATGAACGTACACAAAGCACAGTGATGTTTGAACTAAACCTAAATATCACAGAAAATCCAACAACAACAACAACAACAACAAAATCCCTTCATGCCGTGTGACGCATCGAAACGGATCTTTGATATTTTCTTCTTTAAAATGACACTTCACAAACGTATAGATACAACAAAAACAAAACAAAATAAAACAAAACTTTCTGAACAGTATGACTGTCCACGTTTCTACATCGTCTGTCAAAAATTCACCAAAATGGAAATTTTACATTTCTGTGGACATTTTACCCGTTTCGTTATCGATTCTTGCGTTTTTCTCTCAGTGGTTATATGAGACTCTGGGTCTCTATGAGTTAAACCCAAGATATCATGTCATTATTGTAATGGAAGCACTAGACGTTGATTAAAATAAAAGAAGAAAATAGATGCGTAAAGTGTAGGGAGCAGTGCTGTTCCTTGGGGTTTATAATGACGACGATTTACTGGCCCTATATCTACAATTCACAAAGGCCTTAGGGTCAGGTAAAGGCTATTCGAATATGGGAAGGCTAGTTCCTTTAAGATCCAAGCACACAAAAAAGTTAAAAATAACGCTGATATTAATAGGACAACACAGAACATGCACATCTTTCAGGGTAGTTCCATTAAGGGAGATAATTCACTTTCTTCTTCTTCTGGGTGCAGCTCCACAAGGTTCAAAAGAACGCTGTTTATTAGGACAAAACACAACATGCGAATTTCCGGGGTAATCCCCTTTATCAAACTACAAAACGACACTTAAACAACAATTAAACGGCGAAAAACGATGAAAATTGAGATGGACAGCCAAAACACGTTTTGAGGGTGAGCTATGTCAGACGCTTGGAATTTAAAAAAACGTCTTCTTCTTCTGGTTTGGCAGTTGAATGTGTGTTGTTCTCCACCTGTCCACCGCATTGTTGTTGTTGTCAGCTTTTGTTGTCGGAGTGGTAGTCCTGTCGGAGTTGTTTTGTCGCGGTAATGTTAACGAGGATTATACCGTCAACAACTGTGACAACAATAATGGGGACGATAATGATGACGGTGATAGCAATGGCGATGTCAGTGGTAATAACGAAAGTTTCCTTGCAGATAGTGCCTATCCGAAGATCGGCTGTACGGCGCAACTCCACAAAACAGCGAAGCAATATCAAGCAGGTGAGGCGCTGATTTTCAGCTCTGCCCATTGCAACCACGGCGAGGCCTACGATGCTGCAACCGGCAAGTTCACGGCACCTGGTGGCGGAGAGTATATAGTTTACGCTACCGCCTTGACCATGAACAAAAAGCCCTGTTATCTCAGCATCATGCACGGCGACAAGGTGATTAGCACTGGCATGGCCACCTACAAGGACAAGGCATACTATGCTGCGGCCATTGCGCATGCAATCATCCAGCTCCACGAGGGCGAGACATTATGGGTGGCTAACCAGGATCCCAACACTTTGTGGATGGAAGGCTCATTCAGCGTCGGTATTTTGCAGATGTCAACGCAGATGGAATAAAAGTGGGTTGCTCCCCGCCCCCCTCTCTCCGCTGCCCTTGTTCACCACCGTCACATACGCACGCGTGCGCACTCACGGGCACACACACACACACACACACACACACACACACACACACACACACACACACACACACACACACACACACACACACACACACACACACACACACACACACACACACACACACACACACACACACACACACACACACACACACACACACACACACACACACACACACACAGAGGCAAGCACGCACTCACGCCCGCACGTACATATACAAGCGCGAGCTCACAAATATAGATACGCGGTAGTGCCAACCCCCCCCCCCCCCCCAGACCCCCCCCCCCCACACACACACACACACCCGTGCGCGCGCGCGCGCCACACACACACACACATATTGAATAATCACAAACACGTACGTCTCTCGCACGCACGCACGCACACACACACACACACACACACACACACACACACACACACACACACACACACACACACACACACACACACACACACACACACACACAACACACACACACACACACACCACACACACACACACACACACACGCACGCACCCCCCCCCCCCACACACACACACATATCGCGCACATATGCACGCACTCACGCACGCACGCACGCACACCAACCTCTCCCGCCAACACACGCACGCACATTGATTGACATAATTTTTAATGACCTATCATTTTTAAAATTAATGATGGCTTATTATGACTGAGAAATGTTTCTTTTACGTATTCATTTTGATTTTGTTGCTTTTCTTCTGAGATTTGTAATTCAGTCTATTGTTGGTACTCGCATGGTTAAAACATCGATCACTTTACGTCAGAGTGTGCGATTTAATGGTCTAATTTGCTAAACTGGGGTCTTTTATGCCTCGACAAAAGCACAATAATTAATTATATCGTTTATCGCTTTGACATGCTTAGTAACAGTAACGGAGAGTTTTACAGTGCAAGTGCATTGACAAAGTTAATCACAATAAATGTGTTGTGTGTGAATTTGGCATGTTTAATAGCAGCAGTGGAAATCACGCCAATGACAACCAATTATCTATCATGACAAAATGAGCTTTATTATGCAGTGCATGACATTGGCACGTTAACAACTATAATGGAGATCTTGTCAACTATAATGACAAAATGATGCATACTATTGTATGTATGACTCTGGCATGCTTAATATCAATAATGGGGATTGGGTCAACTATAATGACAAAATGAGCCATACTATTGTATGTACGACTTTGGCATGTTTAATATCAATAATGGGGATTGGGTCAACTATAATGACAAAATGATGCATAATATTGTATGTATGACTTTGGCATGTTTAATATCAATAATGGGGATTAGGTCAACTATAATGACAAAATGATGCATAATATTGTATGTATGACTTTGGCATGTTTAATATCAATAATGGGGATCGGGTCAACTATAATGACAAAATGAGGCATGATATGCTGCGCGTGACTTCGGCATGTTAAAAACAGCAATGGAGATGTCTGTAGCACGTCAACTACAATGACAATGTTAAGTACATATCTTTTACATTGGTATGTTTACTAACAATATTGGAGATCACATTAACTAAAACAAAATTAAGCACAACATAATGTCTGACTTTGGCATGTTTTATAACAATAATGGAGATCGCATTATCTGCAATGACAATGTTAAGTACAATATGTTGTGTATGACTTTGGCATGTATAATAACAATAATGGAGATCTCCTCAACCACAACAAAATCAAACACAATCTGACTTTGGCATGATTTATAACAGTAATGGAGACTGAGACTTCGTCACGTTCAATAACAGTAGTGGAGATTTTTATCGCACGTCAACTGCAAAAGAGCCCAAAAGTGATTCACAGCAGCTATGTACATAGTAAAAATCATAACCACATAATCAAAAAGCAGGAGATACAAAGGACGACATGGATACAAGCAACAGAACAGTAACTGCTGATGTGAGTGATATATCTATAGACTGCTAACTGATATATATATATATATATATATATATATATATATAATATATAATATAATATATAAATATATATATAGAGAGAGAGAGAGAGAGAGAGAGAGAGAGAGAGAGAGAGAGAGAGAGAGAGAGAGAGAGAGAGAGAGAGAGAGAGAGAGTCAACTGCATGCACCAATACATTCTCTTATCTCACAAAAGTGTACACATTCATAATCCACACTCAAGACAATTTTAAGGAATGAGAAAATGAGAGACGTCATTCGAACTTAAATCGTGACAATCTCGATTGAGCGGTGTACATCTACACAGGTTCCAGTAAACTTGACTGAATTTCAGCTCCATCACACACACACACACACCACACACACACACACGCACGCACGCACGCACGCACGCACGCACGCACGCACGCACGCACGCACGCACGCACGCACACACGCACGCACGCACGCACGCACGCACGCACGCACGCACGCACGCTTGTTATCCAAATGAGTTGATACATTGTTTAAACATATAAACAAATTTATGAAAATAATGTTTAAAAAAAAACTTTGTTAATAGTTTTATTCTTTGCCGTTGCCATAGTGGTAGGCTTGGGGTTGTTATAACGTTGTTTTTGCTGTTGTTGCATTGATGTTCGATTGTTAGCATAGCTTTTATATAATATCATTGACAGAGTAATGTTCCATGGTTCATATACTTATTTTTCAATGTTGTTGTGGTTGAATGTTATATTACTATTTGTTAATAATGTTTATTCCTTGGTATTCTCGCAAAGCTACTATTATTTTATTCATATATTAATTTATTAATACTGGTGCGATGTTCGTTTTTATTTTTTATATTATTCCTTTTATTAGCAATATAATCATTCGGTTTTGTAAATTGTTGGTTTGGTAATGTTGATTGTTAATCGTTCAAATGTCTGCCGATGTATTGACTATTTTCTGTGCCTGTAGTTACTGGCGACACGGCGATAACAGGCGACTCACATGTTTCGTTGCATGACCTCATCACTTCTCACCGCAGCAGCCACAAGAGCAGCGCTGCCCAGTCTTGTCTGTGTGCACGGTATTTTGGTGTGTCCAGACAAAGGTATGGCTGCCCGTGTGTTACAAAATGTGAACTTCGGCCTTTTCACCGACACTTTTCAAGCAAGATCTTTTGACTGAAAAATACTATGACTCTACCTGTTTGCTCCAGGTTTGAGCCTTTGGTCTTATTTCATGGTCACAGGCCGTTAGAAAGATATAACTGGCAGTTGTATTTTTTCAGTATGTTCTTGCCTCCGCTAGTTTAAACTTTGTGTGTTTGTTACGTGTCTCGATAAAATAAGCAAGCTATGCGGCTGGTGACCCTGTTATGTATTTAAGCCGGATTTGATTCATGGAGCTAACGAAGAGATAAGGAAGCCAGTCTGTCTTTGCGGAAGTAAGCAAGTAAACATGGTGCTTAACGTACACAGAAACCGTACGGCTTATTAGGGACGGGGAGGGAAAGGGGTATGGAGGTGGGGGGAAGAGGGAGATTATATACCTATCCTACACTGTCACCACCAGAATGATTCCTGCATTAAGATGGGCAGCGATGAGAGCCATTTTAATGTTTCAGTAGGAAGTGATGGACAAAGTCACAGGACAGTGTCCACAAACCACAACCTTTCTGAAGAGAAAGGAGAGCCGAAGCGGTATCGAACCGAGGTCCTTCCGCTTACCAAAACCTAACGCCTTATCGCTAGGCCAAACCGGCTCTTTGCGGAGTATTGCAAACACTTAATGTTGGCTCTTTCCCAGAGATTGTTTGAGGTTGATCTTTCTTACTTTGCTGCATGAAAACCTCCTTTGTGCACTAATTGTTTCATGCCGGTTATAGTAAACGTAAATGAATTTCAACGTTACTTCGGAAAAGCCAAAATAAATGGGAAAGGATAAAGAAATAAGTAACCGGTAAATGAAAATTAATGTTTTTGTGGTTTCTGTGGGCGGAAAGCAGGCTAGTTCCGTGAGGGCCAAACACGAATCATCAGATCGCAAGTAAAACTTGAATCACTGTTTGGAACCAAATTACCTGCTTCTTTTAGAAACTGCTCAGTGACAGAATTACGTGACAGGAAAACATGTTGGTGAGTGGCGACATTCTTCTTCACCCGCTGTATAATACTTGTCTGTCTTCCTGACTTACATGATTACTAACCAACTCGATTGTAAGCAAGACCAACTGACTCCGCACACACACAAAAGAAATATTCTAATGTTTAAATTTCGTTGATGAAAAAATATATACACATTTTCGATTTGTTCTGGTTGCGTCTTTCTTTGGATTGGATTGAGGCACCCACGCAAATGTGTGTGTGTGTGTGTGTGTGTGTGTGTGTGTGTGTGTGTGTGTGGGTGCGTGCGTGCGTGCGTGCGTGCGTGCGTGCGTGCGTGCGTGCGTGCGTGCGTGCGTGCGTGCGTGCGTGCGTGTCGTGCGTGTGTGTGTGTGGGTGGTGTGTTTGTGTGTGTGTATGTGTGTGTGTTGTGTGTGTGTGTGTGTGTGTGTGTGTGTGTGTGTGTGTGTGTGTGTGTGTGTGTGTGGTGTGTGTGTTTTGTGTGTGTGTGTGTGTGTGTGTGTGTTGTGTGGTGTGTGTGTGTGTGTGTGTGTGTGTGTGTGTGTGTGTGTGTGTGTTGTGTGTGTGTGTGTGTGTGTGTGTGTGTGTGTGTGTGTGTGTGTGTGTGTGTGTGTGTGTGTGTGTGTGTGTTGTGGTGTGTGTTGGTGGTGTGTGTGTGTGTGTGTGTGTGTGTGTGTTGTGTGTGTGTGTGTGTGTGTGTGGTGTTGTGTGTGTGTGTGTGTGTGTGTGTGTGTGTGTGTGTGTGTGTGTGTGTGTGTGTGTGTGTGTGTGTGTGTGTGTTGTGTGTGTGTGTGTTGTGTGTGTGTGTGTGTGTGTGTGTGTGTGTGTGTGTGTGTGTGTGTGTGTGGTGTTGTGTGTGTGTGTTGTGCTGTGTGTTGTTGTTGTTGAGGGGTTTGTGTGTTTTTTGGGTGTTTTTTTACCCCCCGCCCCATCCCACCCCAGGGAGGCCGGGGATGTCTGATGCTAGTCCCATGTCAGGAACCTTACGGCTGCCATTTGCTTCGCCTTTTCTATTCTCTGGTGTTTCTGCCTAATTCTCTTGCTTTTGGGGTCTTGTCATTTTTTCTGCTAATGGTCCATTCTCCTGAGTTGTTGTTATGTTTTTTAGGTTGTTT
>JABMCL010003002.1:55000-77500 GCA_018857735.1 Alviniconcha marisindica
TTTTAGGCATTTTTTCTCCTTTTTTGTGACTTAATTTTTCTTTTTTTCCCCTCCTGATTGTATATTTGTCATTTACATTCAGATTTCTTCCTTCTTGCTGTCCAGTTTGGCTAGTCCACCTATCTGCTGTTCCTATTAGCGTCTTACATTATGCAGATGTCTCTGTTTCAAATGTTTCTGTTATGCTTCACCGAGAGAGGCTTCCTACAGAAGATGGTACATAGTATTACATTCACCCTGGCCAGTTTGTTGTTCTCTGTACTTCAGGGTACCATAACTTGAAATGAACTGTGATTTGTGTTTGTATAGAGCCAGGGTAGGTTGCTACCATGTGAAAGCAGTAGCATTAGGCCAGAAATTAGCGTTCTTAAACCATTCTAACCTCGTATCTTTTTTAATTCTAACGTCGGTCAAATCCAAGAATCGGCTGTCGCTTGCTTTGCTTGCTTATATGTTTATTACTGTTTTGCCTCACGGTGTTTTTGAACAAACTCAGGTCGGGGATTCCTTTAAGTGTCACTCTGAAAATGTATTGCCTGCCATCATAGATACAGCGTGTTATACTCTCGTAACCTTGCGTGAGCTACTTTTGCGCGCTGGAGACATCGAGGCAAACCCGGGACCAAGTAGGACTGATACCAGGTCTGATCTATTATTATACCCTTAATGCTAGAAGTATTAAAAACAAAATAGATCTTATAGAGGCGGAAGCAAATCAGTTTGATATTATCACTGTATCCGAAACTTGGTTGTCCCAAATAGATATGAATACCTCGATACACCTGACTAATTTCCATCCACCCATTAGACGCGACCGACCGAACGACCCACATGGTGGTGTTGCCATATATGTAAAAAATAATCTGTTCTGCAAACCGCGTCCGGATTTACAAGTAAATGGTTTGGAAGCAGTAAGGGTTGAAACAAAAATAAACCAAGAAAGTCTGTTAGTTGGTTCCTTTTACCGCCCACCCAATTCTAGTGTCAACTACTGGGAGCTGATAAGCGACAGTATCCGCAAGGCCAACAACTGTGTAGTAACATTTATTATGCTAGGCGACTTTAACACTGATTTTTTTAATAACCCTTCACAACACCTAATGGACATCCTAAATGTGCACCAACTTTTCCAGCTTACAAACTCAGCAACTAGGATTACAGAATTAACAAGTTCGTATTTAGACCTAATCATGACAAAGTCCACACATAGTGAGTCGCACTGAGGTTCTCCCTGCCATATGTAGTGACCACAGCGTCCCTTGCGCATACATTAGAAACTCTGTGATTAAAAACAAACCATTTAAAAGAATAATATTTAACTACAGTAAACTGGACTCTAACAAATTCTGCAATTTACTCACTAATGTTAACTGGAGAAACATTATCGAAAACGATACGATAGATTTAAGCGCCGCCAACTTCACTGACACGTTTTTTGAAATTGCTAAACAATGTATGCCAGCTAAAACGATCTTAGTCCGCCAGAGAGACGCACTATGGATAAATGACGAAATTCGTATATTGACAGAAAAACGCGAAAAAATTCACAAAAAAGCAAAACAAAGTAATCGAGAAGCCGACTGGAGAAAATTCCGCCAATTCAGAAATTACGTGATATTAAAAATTAGACATAGGAAAAGTGAGTTCTTAAATGAACTAGATAGAAAAGCATCTGACCCAAACGTTTTTAGACAGAAAGATTGGTGGCGGTTGGTCCGGGCATTCCTGAAAAAGAAGAGTATAGACAATGATGAAATTCCTCCAATAGACTATAACGGAAAAGTATACTATTCAAATAAAGAAAAGGCAAACATTTTTAATGACTTCTTTATTAAACAGTCAACTCTAGAACACGAAGATGACACACCACCAGACCTCCCTCAACTAGACTGTCAACTTAACGACATTACACTATCAGTTTCTGAAGTAAGCAATATTATCCAAAACTTAGATAAAAGTAAAGCCACCGGTCCTGACCAAGTCCATAACAGATTACTTATTGTCGCCTCTTCTATCATTGCTGAACCTCTTACTATACTATTTAACAAATCTCTCAGAGAAAGCAAGTTCCCTGCTATTTGGACAGTTTCTCACGTTACCCCCTTGCACAAAAAGGGGCCCAAGGAGTTTTGTAACAACTATCGCCCCATTTCTTTGTTAAGTTGCATTGGCAAAGTGCTTGAAACATGTATTCATAAGCATGTGTACAACTTCCTACAATATAATAATATTATTACACAATCACAATCAGGATTTATTCCTGGAGATTCCACAGTAAACCGATTACTTTGCATCTATAATGATTTAGGTTCATCTTTTGATAAAGGAATAACTACGCAAGCGGTTTATCTTGATATATCCAAAGCATTCGACCGTGTGTGGCACACAGACCGGCTATCAAAACTGGAAGCCGTCGGCATCAGAGGAAAATTGCTTAACTGGTTTCGGGACTATTTATCATGTCGCATGCAGGCTACTGTAATTAAAGGGGAGAAGTCCGATTTTAAGAGTGTTTCAGCAGGAGTCCCACAAGGCTCTGTGCTTGAATCACTTCTGTTCTTGATTTATATTAATGACGTTGTTAACAATATTGAGTCTGTGATCAAGTTATTTGCAGACTACACTAGTTTGTCCTTGGCCCTAAACAACCCCGACTCGCGTGCTGAAATACTGAACCATGACTTAGAACAAATTAATGAATGGGCCAAAAAATGGAAAGTTAAATTTAACGAAGAAAAAAACTGAACAATTAAACTTTACTAGAGGTCAGAATCAAAATCAACAACTCACTTTTGGCAGCACAACTCTAAAAGAAACACCATCTCACAAACACTTAGGGATAATCTTATAAAACAACTGCAGATGGGATGAACACATTAGGTCTGTTATAAACAAAACAAGTATGTTAATTTCCTGTCTTCGGTCTTATAAGTACAAAATAAGCAGAAAAGCGTTAGAAACTATGTACAAATCGTTCATCCTCCCACTTTTTGATTATGTTGATATTGTCTGGGATAACTGCACCGACACTCAATCAAAAATGCTAGAAAACCTGCACCTAGAAGCCATAAGAATCATTATAGGAGGTATACGCGGAACTAGCCACCAGAAACTTTACCAAGAATCCGGATTCTGCACATTAAAGGAAAGAAGGAAACGGCATAAACTCTTGATGTTCCACAAAATGATGCTAGGTCTATGTCCCCAATATATAAGTGACCTCTTACCCCCTTTAGTCGCACACATTAATCCGTACCACAGACGCAGACCATTAGAAAGAGACTTGACTATATGCAAAACTGAACTTTATCGAAACTCCTTCATTCCATCTACCACAGCAGAGTGGAATTCTCTCCCCATTAGCGTTCAACAAAGTACATCTTTAAGTGTTTTTAACGATCATTGTCCTTGTTCGACAGTAAAGTTCCAGCTTATTACTACTTTGGAGAAAGAAATACACAAGTCATTCATTGTCGCCTTCGCCTAGAAATGAGTAACCTTAACCTAGTCAACCGCCATTTAAGCACCGACCCAAAATGTTCTTGTGGTTATTCTAGAGAAACGGCCGAGCATTACCTCCTTCATTGTCCTAACTACCTTAACATCCGTGCAAGAACAATACTTACCCTCCCTAGCAACCAAACCAATATTAGAACACTACTGTACGGTAACTTAGACCTGCGACTTCCAGAAAACAAACACATATTCCTAACTGTTCATGAATTCATTAAGCTATCTAAACGACTTTAAAATCAGAACTGTAAGCTAGCAGGTAGCTGGACCTGTAATATGATTTTTTTTGTTTTTTTTTTTACCGTATATACTGACTTGTGCACATGTGATTTGTCCTGTTAACATAGTACAGTTAAGGGACGTTGAAAATCCAAGTATTAACTTCTTCTGTATATGTGATTATATGTTTTAATTATACAAATGACCGACTGCCTGCTCATACCTCTGAACTTTGTCAAAAATTAATAATTATGCTACTGCAGAAAAATGACTTCAAACCATCTTTCCCTTTCCGTCTCCCCACCCCCCTCTGTCTCCTTACGCCATTTCTCTCTCGCTAGTATTTATTTAGGCCACCAGCCAATCTATCTGTCTACCTAACATTGTTTTGTTTTTTTCAACTACAATTTGTTTTGACTGTTTTCTAGTGACTGTTCGTATTTTTGTGTTTTGTTATTGTTGTTTGTTTGTTTGTTTTTTGTTTTTTCTTGTTTTTTGTTTTTATTGTTGTTATTTTTTTGTCACGTCTCATTTATTGATAGCGAAGTGAAATTGTTCGTCCGCCATACATTGTGTTTTTTCCAACTGCATGAGCTCATCGCCTATAAGCTATAGCTTGTTGATGAGCACATAATGATTTTTTGTATGTTTGTTTCTTCTCGAATAAAAAAAAATGTTTAAACCAACAACAACAACAACAACAACGACAAGGTAAGGGTGTGGGGTGGATCAGCGGAGCTATTTGTTACAAGCAAAAGCGAAGAAACAAACGAAATACTCAAAGAAAATGTAGAAGGTAAAACATTAATTTAAATTTAAAACAAATAATATATATAAAAAATAGATTTCTTTTCACAACGTAGGACCTTAGATTCAAGCAGCAAGATCTGTTTTAGATCGAATACTATCAGTCGTCGTGAGTCAGTCAACTGCATGACGTCATTGACATCAGCGTTGCCAAGGACTTAGTGACGTGACAAACTCGAGTTCTTCATTTCTCACCGGCCGGGAAGATCTGGAACACGTATCAGTACAACAACAACAGCAACAAATCCTACTAAAAGTAAACATGGTGCTTAACGTCCACAGAAACCTTACGGCTTATTAGGGACGGGGAGAAGGGGGGGGAAGGGGGTATGGAGGTGGGGGGAGAGGGAGATTATATACTTATCGCTACACTGTCACCACCAGAATGACTTCTGCATTAAGATGGGCAACGATGAGAGCCATTTTAATGTTTCAGTAGGAAGTGATGGACAAAGTCACAAGACAGTGTCCACAAACCACAACCTTTTTGAAGAGAGAGGAGAGCCGAAGCGGTATCGAACCGAGGTCCTTCCGCTTACCGGCCTAACGCCTTACCGCTAGGCCAAACCGGCTCACCAAATCCTACTATTACTGTCGACTTTGTATAGTGTTGCAGAAAAGCGTCCGTGAAATAATGCAGTAGATGTCCCCTAAAACGTGTGATCTCGACACTGTTGCTTGAATGCATTGATGAGACTGCCCCTGTGTTCACGGATATTCTTAATGACTGCCTTTCTACAGATTCTGTGCCGGATTCGTTGAAACCGTCAAGACCTCTCCTAAAGAAAGCATCTCTTGCTCCCAACATCCTCGTAAATTTCAGAGCGCTAGAGAGTAAAGTGATGTGAAAAAAGTAGAAACAGACAATTTAGTACAAGAGAAAGTGTGCCATGCATTAATTAATTTGGAGTGTTTGGCCAGACCAATCCGACTAACTAACGGTCCGCGGGGATTACATTTTTTTAAATTTCTTGCACATCTTATTTTATTTAATGTTACCTTGCTATTTACATGAAACAAAACTCACCCAAAATGGTGTCCTTACTTCAAAGTGCGATGTGTTCTCCAAATTCACAAGCAATCTGGTAACAATGTGTTGGGAAATATACACAGACGACAAACTGTTCTATGTGAAGTCATGATAATAAGAGTTGCTTCCCCTCACGCCCTTCATTTAAGAGAGAGAGAGAGAGAGAGAGAGAGAGAGAGAGAGAGAGAGAGAGAGAGAGAGAGAGAGAGAGAGAGAGAGAGAGAGAGAGAGAGAACAAAAACAAAACAAACAAGAAACAAACAAAACAACAAAAAAGAAGAGGCAAACCAGGGAAAGGGCAGAGAAGCACTTAAATTGGCATGTTTGAAAAGGGCCAATGAGGAAATTAATGCAACTGAAAATTCTTACTTAAAATAATAGAAATTCATGGCCAAAATCATTTTTAGCCAAACCTGCGTGGGCTAGTTCCTTTTATAATTCTTTCTTCATATGACTGAACATTTCATTACCGTCTCTTGTAGAAATAACCATCGAGTTTTGTTGCCGAAATTTACACCCACAAAAGAAGGGAACATATTTCATTCGGGGTATGGATGGAGGTGTGGTGGTGAGGGGGCGGAGGAGGGAGCTAGGTGGATGTGGTTCGCATCTATCAATTAGTCATCAGTCGTGGGATACCTTCCGATCGTAGATACCGACATGTCTTTTCACCACAATAAAAAATGCAACAAATTTGATGCCATTTCTGACATCAAGTTGCAATATTAAAAACATGAAAAGCGTGACTGATATCCATTGTACTAGTTTCTTGTTTGCGTACCATCGAGTTCAGTAGGCAAACTTTACACCCACCAAGGAAGTGAACATATTCCTAAGGGAAGTTTCTGTAAATATTTGCTTGTAAAAACTCTTGTCTGGGTGGTAAATACCTTGTAATTTCGCCTTTATTTCTTTCAGTCCTTTGTCTTTTTTTTGTCTTTTTTTTACTTTATCTAATCTTTTTTTTTTTTTTTATCCTGCTCTGTGTGCTTACCGGGGTTGTCTGATCAGTATAAACCGTTAAAAAAAAAAGATTCAGAACAGAGTGAGAAACCTGAAAGAAGTGCATAAAAAACGCACTAAAAAGCACCTTCATGCGCAAAATAAAAAAATAAAAAAGGGGGGGGGGGGGGGGGGGGGCGAAAACATTTATTTTATTTTATGAAGAAACCCTGAGAACACCCATATAACCCTAACAAAAATGCTTGAGAGCGCATGTCTACGCTTGACTGAACTCATCTTTTTGTCATATGTTTGTTCTTTCAAAAAGTTGCAAACTTCTGTCATCGACTGAACTCACCATTAGAGTTGATGCACCTGAATTAACTCTCAACCAACGAATTTCAATAGATGGCAAAAAGCATACATTCACCACTTTCAATCCTCCATTTTCTTACAATTGACAAACAGTGTGTGTGTGTGTGTGTGTGTGTGTGTGTGTGTGTGTGTGTGTGTGTGTGTGTGTGTGTGTGTGTGTGTGTGTGTGTGTGTGTGTGTGTGTGTGGTGTGTGTGTGTGGTGTGTGTGTGCTGCGTGTGTGTGTGGTGCTGTGTGTGTGTGTGTGTGTGTGTGTGTGTGGTGTGTGTGTGTGTGCGCGCGCGCGCAGGTGTGTGTGTGTGTGTGTGTGTGTGTGTGTGTGTGTGTGTGTGTGTGTGTGTGTGTGTGTGTGTGTGTGTGTGTGTGTGTGTGTGTTGTGTGGGTTTACTAATTATGTTATGTTTTCCGTCCCACAGAAGTTTAAAAACATTTTGTCTAGTTCCCCAAATAAGTCTACAGCTGGGTCAGGAAGTCTGGCAAGCAGGTGTGTCAGTCTAGATAGTGCTAATGTTTTTACAACAGTGATTTTTCCAAGAGGTGTAATCTGACGTGTGCTCCAATTTTTCAAAATCTGCTTTACTTCAGTTAGTTTCCTCTCAAAATGTATTGACGAAATGTATGCAGTGTTGGTTAAGAATTTAATACCAAGAACTTGAAAAATTCCAGTCCCAACAAAAATTTATGTTTCTAAAGCCCGTTCTTAATTGGGCGAATGTTTGTTCGCGAATCTAGTTGGAAGTATTCGGCGAAGCTAGTTGGTTCTTAATTGGGCGAACTTTTCTTCGCGAACCTAGTTGGAAGTATTCGTCGAAGCTATATTCGGGGTCCAAAAAGATTCGCTCAACATATTTGACAAACTACGATAAGAACATCATTTTTGTTTTGTTTACTTTAATACCCTGCTATTTTCGCGGATCATTGTTGACAATGCCCTCCCACATATGAAATAGGGTTATTGTGATGATGGATCCCTTTGCCTAACCCCGCTTTGTATTTTAAACCATCTAGAGTAATAGCCATTAACCTGCACACATGTACTATGATTTTATGTTTTATAAAAGGTTTTACTCCTATTTTTTATGTCTGGACCAAAAATTGAAGAATTCCAAAGTTTTCTAAATAAATGAACAAGAAACGCTGTCAAATGCTTTTTCAAAATCCCCCATGAGCAGGAGTCCCGGTATTTTTTCTGTTTCAGTGTGTAGTAAAATATCAACAGTTATATATATATCCCTTTGATAAAAACATTTTTGGTCGCTGTGAATACTTTCTGGTAACACTTAGTAACATTATCTTAATTCTGTTTGTAATACCTGCTGAAGCAATTTTGTTAGCAGTATTTAGTAATGAAACGGGCACCAGTTTTTCAATGAGTACTTTTGTTTACCCTCTTTTGGAATTCAAGTAATGATCCCTTGTTTTGGGGTTACTGACATCTCTTCATTTTGAAATCCGTCACTAACTGAGCGCACAAGTAATACCCTATGTACCTAAAGAAATGTTGTAAAATTCTGGCATGTAACTACCAGGTCTTAGGCCTTGTTTCAGGTCTTATTCTTCATAGCTTTCACAGCGGCAAGGACCAACAGCTCACATCCTAAATGCCAACAACAAAATCAGTCTATACCTAATTGTTAGTCATAAGCCAGTCACTACATGATGTCACAGGCATAAGGGTTCCGAAGGAGTTAGCCATGTGATAAACTCGAAATAATTTCCCAACAGCCGGGAAAATCAGGAACACGTAGGAAAATCTACGTACAGCCAGCCAGAGAGTTCGAAAATGTGAGACCGTCAGTACAGCTACTGCCTAAAGAAAGGGAGAAAGAAAGAAAAAACGACGAAGAAGAGGGGACAGAGAAAGAGAGTGCACTTAAGGTGCAGGGTATGGCAGGCCCAGATTCTGGATGTGATTCATCGTGTTTTATTTCTGCAACATCGCAGCGATCTCTACGAGGTCATGAGGCATTAAAAAGCTACCTATCGACATCTTCAGTGGTATTCTTCTTGTCGTTTACTACATCGAGTTGCCGTTCGAACTCGTGTTGGAAGGGAGACAAGTCGCACAAGAGCGATTCGAGCCGCGGCAATGCGCACACGTTTTACCAACTGTTCCGCTTATGCGAGCACGTTTTCATGATGTCATATATTTAAAAGCTGTTTGTTTTATTTTACTTTAATTAATTTAGTTGCGCAGCGTATGCTACCAGGCAATTACAGAGGAAACACGTCGTTCTCGCATTAAATGTATTGTCTCCCTTCGACGAGTTCAAAATGGCTGAGGCAAGAGACAATACATACACAATTTAAGTAGTAAAAGACAAGAATACCACTGAAGATTTCAATACGTTAGCATTTTCATGCCTAATGGTCTTGTAGACATCGCCAGGGTGTTCCAGAAGTAAATGACAGCGAATCACAGCCAAAATCTGGGCCTGCCATACCCTGCACCTAAAGTGCATGTTTACCGAAAGCAGGACTCGCATATGAGAATCTTTTTTGAAACAAAAATGAATGATTGACCGTAGAACAAATCAAAACAACACACACACACACGCACACGCACGCACGCACGCACGCACGCACGCACGCACGCACGCACACACGCACACACACACACACACACACACACACACACACACACACACGCAGAAACAAGCCAAAGCTGTTTGATAACGCATAGTATCTAGGATAGAAGCAGAAAAACCCACCCGGATGCAACAAAATTCATTGTTATCAGCCGTGCTGAGCCCGTCATCATGGCGTCACTGAAATCAGCGTTGCCAAGGAGTTCGTCACGTGACAAGCTCACTCGCTTTTTCCCCCCATCAGCCAAGCACATCCGGAACACGTAAGCACAAATATTTGCTACGAACTGGAAACTCAAGACTTCTAAACGGTCAGTAATAATTATTATCTTAAATATTATCAGACAGCATTCTTCAGTCACGGTTCATTGTGAAAGGTTTCAAGAAAACCGACAATTCTGAACAGAATGGGATGTTACTGTTGTTTTTATATACGCTAAATAATCTTAGATATTTGAGCATTTCACCTTGTTGGAGTTTCTGCACCTTGTAATTCAGACGTAGGGCCACTTTTTTTGCTTTCATTTCTTTTTCTTTTTTAAAAATTCTTCATTCAGAAATGAACAGATAACGACTGCTGGGATAAACCTCAATATAAGCTTGAATAATTTAATAAAACGAAAATAGAATAGTAAACAACAATTGTATTTGGATCAGTTTTTGGCACAGATAATGTTTGAAAACACATAATGTAATCCATACCTGGGATAGAATAGATCATGCCTAAAGACTAATTATCGACTGATCATCATAACAAATGAAAAAGATATATATAAAAAATAGACTTATCGTCATAAAAAATATATATAAAGCTATATCAAAATTAGGAAAACACCAGAAAGAAACAAAATTATACTAATACATGTAACTCAGGCTGGAACAGTCAATTAAATCAGTCACTGCAACATAATAATTAAATCTTTCTGGCTTCGATTCATCTTTCTCTTCGTGACCAAAGGTAGCCGTTCCAACCTGTTCCGGGCAAGATTATGAATTTGGCGTTTAGTTAGTAAGTAAACATGGTGCTTAACGTCCACAGAAACCACAAGGCTTATTAGGGACGGGGAGAAGGGGGGGAAGGGGATATGGAGGTGGGGGGAGAGGGAGATTATATACCTATCGCTACACTGTCCCCACCAGAATGATTCCTGCATTAAGATGGGCAGCGATGAGAGCCATTTTAATGTTTCAATAGGAAGTGATGGACAAAGTCACAAGACAGTGTCCACAAACCACAACCTTTTTGAAGAGAAAGGAGAGCCGAAGCGGTATCGAACCGAGGTCCTTCCGCTTACCAGCCTAACGCCTTACCGCTAGGCCAAACCTGCTCACTTGGCGTTTAGATATAAATAATATATTAATAAAATGCTGTTATAACCTAATAGGTGAAAAAAAGCGTTTCGGGGTTTATTTATGCATAATCGTTGCACATAATCCATACCCCATATTATTTTTGTTTGCTAAGTAACAAAAAGTGCCCGTCATCCCAAAATGTACTTTCAGTGCAATTAAAAAATTAAAAATTAAAAAATGAAGGTGGGGCTGACGTTCCACACACTACCACTTTTTATTTACAACAGACGATGACAGACTTCGTGCTTCGTTGATGGACTCGGAAACGGAGACGGGACAAGAAAGGGGAAAAAACACGTTTAATGTGTAAAACTTGTTATGACCCAAGGTGCACTTGTTTGTCTCCCCTTTTTTACTAGCACGTATCGACAAAGCACGATGATGCACGGAGATTTAGCAGCAGCCGTCAGCGCGAGACTGGCGCAACAATTTGAATACTGACACTTTCAGCGCATGCTGGGTTATTTAGGTGTCTCCATAATCAGCCAAACTCTGACATTGCCTACGGGGTCTTTAGCTTTAGCATGTGACCTTTTGATGATGATGATGATGATGAAGTGATGCTTTATGTCCTCAGATGTCAGTTGACATATTAGGGACAAGTTGTGACCAATGCCGAAGCACGGTGCAATAAATCTTTACGTCCACGGAAACCAGAAGGTTCGTTAGGACGGACAGTCCAGGACGTCCACCTCGACTCTCACACACCTCCTGAACCATGTGTGACCTTTTTGCAGGGGACCTCGGTTTATAGTCTCATCCAAAGGACGTTTGTAGAGTCTGCACAGAATTTGACTCCGGAGAAATAACGGAGTTTGCCACGTAATGGTCACCCATCCACGCTCGGTCATGCTTGACTTGATTTTCTAGAGCGAGTGATCTTGCTCTGTGCAAAAGACTCTCCCTCCTTGAGTTCATCTTCTGCAGAGTGACCGCAATCATCAGGTTACACAATACACAGTGTAACTTTATTGCCAAGTGTCAGTACAGTTGCACGAGGATTTTGTGTGTGTGTGTGTGTGTGGTACCAAGTACACTCATCACACATTCACTACATCATAAAACATTAAATTACAACAACAGCAAATAAACATCCTGGTAAAAAGTCATTCATAGATTAAAAACATGAAAAATCCCGATGCCATCAAGCTGTGCGTATCACATAAAATTGCTACTTCCCGAGGACCCCGTCTTAAAAGTTACTCTCCTAATAAAAGCAGTTATAAGAATTATCTACAACAAATTAATTTTGATTATTTAGTCACATGGGGCGGGGCTGCCTACACGAGAGAGAGAGAGAGAGAGAGAGAGAGAGAGAGAGAGAGAGAGAGAGAGAGAGAGAGAGAGAGAGAGAGAGAGAGAGAGAGAAGAAAGAAAACAATAATGAGAGAGAGAGAGAGAGAGAGAGAGAGAGAGAGAGAGAGAGAGAGAGAGAGAGAGAGAGAGAGAGAGAGCTGGTGTTTCTTCTGCAGTCCCTTGACACAGAGGTGTCAGTCAGAGTGTTGGCTACTGCTGCCCCTGGTGGGAAGCTCGTTCCATTCCTTAACCCCTTCACTGCCGCAGCTTGTAAAATGTCCGGGCTGAAAGTGCACGGACATCCGTGCAAACGGTCTATTTCCTGGCCCTATAACACATCTACTGTGAATGCTATGCATTTTACTCAAAACTCTTCTATGTGCTAGTGCGAAAAACGAGAAGAAAACGGCTGAAGGGTTTCGAATTTCGCACTTTTACTGGTTGTTTTCAAGTGTCATCATGGCAGTGAATGGGTTAAAGGTTCTTGGAAGGAAGGAAAACCGTACTGCGTGCGGCACTGTGGTTGTTGGAGATGATTTAAAAAAAAAAAAAAAATCTATGACGATCAGTCTATAATTCGTCTTTAGTGGCCTCGACTGTAGTTTGCCGGTATGTGCTGCAGAGTTTTGTTGGGCCAGAGGCCCGCGTATCGAGTTATCAGTCCCGAAACTCGCGATCCGGCCTCCCTCACACTAAACCACGGTGGTAGCGATTCGCATGTGAGATGCTGCAGTAGTAGAATGTATGTCTCAGGAGTGCTATCAGTCGTGCTGAACTTGAGATCAAGACGTCACCGAAATCTTGGTTTCCATGGAGTTCGTCACGCGACAAACTGAAACCCTTCATTTCTCGTCAGTTTGGGACCTTTTCTTTTTCTTTCTTTTTTCAATCATGATTTTTTTATGCCTTTTATATATAGCGCTATTCATTGCTCTCGAGCAGTCTTACTGTGCTCTCTTCTCATGTCATTGATCATGATGATGATGATGATGATGATGAAGTGATGCTTAATGTCCTCAGATGTCAGTTGACATATTAGGGACAAGCTGTGACCAATGCTGAAGCATGGTCCAGTATATCTTTACGTCCACGTTAGTCGTTAGTCGTTAGGACGGACAGCCCAGGACGGCCACCTCGACTCTTACACAGCTCTTGAACTATGATTCTCATGTCATTCCGAATGAGCGACTTTCTATAGCACGTTTTGAATATCCACCTGAGTGGTGTACTTACTTACAGAGCGGTTTGGTTGCTACGTGGTTGATGCCTCATGAAACTGCTGCCGGCTCGGCGTACGTTCTGTGTACGCCATACGGCCATGCACCAGTTTACAGTGTTACTTCATTCCAAGCCACATGCGTAGTGTGCATGTGTGTTTAGCTGTAACCTGCCGGCTGCACTTTCGGCAGAATGACCGGGACCTTTTTCGTGCTGCTGCAGTAGCACGGGGGTGGACGATTACTGAAATGAAAGTCAGCACAAAAAGTTGATCCTAGAGAAGAAATTTCTTCTGCCGCTGCTGCAGGGACTCGAACCCGCGACCTTTCGCTCACGAGTCCGGTGCTCCGTGCCGCTGAGCGAATAAAGTTAAAGGCGGATAGCCCCTAATCCCTTTTTGCTAATATGCACGAGTCGTCGAACGCGCGTGACGTCGAAATCACGAAACGGGACTGGACACAGCATGATAACAGCCTTGTCAGTTTCAAGTTCGAAGCTCAATCAAAGTTCACTTCCATTGCAGCAGACGTCAGTGACCCAATGACCCGTTCCCAATCGAGAATGTCCCGTATCCTCTTCGCCGCCACAGTCTCAGCCCTTGTGTGCGTGGCGTTTACTTCTGGAATCCTCCATATAAATGGTCATATATACATTACTTCCATCCCCCTTCCCCCCCCCCCCCCAATCAGTGCACTGATCATTCAAGTTAATGGAATCATACGCTATAAAAAGTGGACATCATCATCATCATCATCAAAAATACGGAAGGGTTTCCCATGTGCATTTCACTGGCCTGAACCTTCCCTGATTAGAAGGAAGTATCTGTCTCGGGTTGGTGTGTTCATTTAAATCATATAACATGGAGCATTTTAATATCAAAGCTGATTAAATACATTTATGATCGATGGGTCTTGGTCGCCTATATTCACTAAGCCCGACACCCCAACCGCAGATAGTAACCTTGGTTTTCAGAGAAGTCTTCATACAATGCTACGGAAAAGAACACACATTTGCATTGAATCGTGCTTATTTCATCAGATCATACATTTTCAGGGACAACTCCAAATACCTGTGGTTTGAACGAAGCATAACGATAAAGATGTCGAATGTACGAAGCCTGCTGCTCTTCCTCAGTGCCATTACAGGTAAGTCTCAGTTTTCCATCTGTGTTTACCGTCTCACCATTTGCCGGTTAGTGCATGCGGAAATTGTCTTTCATTTTCAAACGTATAACCTTCATTGACGTGACGTCATATCTGTTCCTATCTACTCCTGACAACAAGGAGCTAGCTGTACGATGGCGATGATGATTGCGCTGATGTATGTGCGCGCACGCGAGTGTGTGTGAATTTGTATTGCTTCTGACTGCATTCAGATAAACCCATTTGGATAGTACTGAAATGCACAGTTTGGATAGTACTGAAATGCACAGTTTGGATAGAACTGAAGTGCACAGTTTGGATAGTACTGAAATGCACAGTGACATTAATGGCGCTAGTTACGAAGAACACCTGGCCGTACGTAACGGATGCTGATAGTGATCATGCCAGTAAGGTAATGAGTAACACCGACCTCTTGCAGGAACCATGGCGATAGACCTTCACCGCGATAACTTCCCAATGCACGGGATCAAGACAGTATGCGGACATGACACTGTTGTCCTAAACTGGACGTATACCTTCCACTTCGCGGAGGAACTTGATAAGATAGAATGGATATTTGAGGTAAGTCAACACGTCATTTTGTTTGTCAACATCCGACCCTGTCTGTCAACGCGCCATCTTCGTTGTGCAAATTGTCTTTAAGAAAATCCGTTCGACCGATATGGAACAAAAGGCACCCGAAAAGTACGATGTACACTATACTGTATTTTTGTTGTTGTTTGATTTGTTAAAAACTCTTTAGCCGTGCTTCGGTAGTTTTGGGTTGTGGCAAATTATTATGAAAGTTTCAGAAGAGGGAGGGAAAGGTTTTTAAAAAGGTACACGAAAGAAAAGAAAAGAAATTATTCTTGTGTTTTCACTTTTATATGTTGTGTTTTTAATACACTTTGTCATTAGTGTCTTTTGCTTTATCAAGCCCGTTTCTGTTAGTACTTCTTTCTTCTTCCTTTTTATTTAAAATCTTTTCACATAAATCAAATTAGACTGATCTTACAACTATCAAAATAACAAAATATGTCAACACACACACACACACACACACACACACACACACACACACACACACACACACACACACACACACACACACACACACACACACACACACACACACACACACACACACACACACTTCTTTCTTCTTCTTCTTTTTATAAAGCAACAAGAAAACATTTCTATCTTTATTGTACCATTCTATGCAGAGTATAGTATACATGTGACATTAAAGTGTGGTGTTCCATTTTGGCAGAATTGAACTAATTTTCCGAGATACCGTTTTTACTTCACCGTTAACATGTGATTTGCATAAGTACCGCTAGACGTCTCCATGGTGTGTGACTCCACATAATGTTTTCAGCACAGTATGACCGGCAATACGGTGTCACGGCATTAACCGGCCTATGGATATTTGATTATGAGTAAAATTCACGAAGAACCTCAAGAAACAAATTGACAACAAAATGTTTTTGCAATAACAGAGTGATAAACTTGCATGCAACTGGCTGGCTGTAGTGTATGTGGCGTCACAGTGTAATGCAGGTCACACGGAAGATTAAACCATCTTTATCAAATTCAGATTAGGGCAAAACATAAACCATCGCGTTTTCCATTCAGAATTCAGACACTACAGGACCGCATTCCAAAGCGCTTCATTTCGTTTGTTTGTTTGTTGTTGTTGTAGTTGTTTGTTTCTTTGTTTGTTTGTTGTTGTTGTTGTTGTTTGTTTCTTTGTTTCTTTGTTGTTGTTGTTGTTGTTGTTGTTTGTTTGTTTTTTGGGGGTACGTTTCCTCCACTCACACACTGACATGTTCGTCAGAGCGGAATGGGCGTTAAAAGCCAATTCCATTCCATTTCAGTTTCAACTCTGAGTACAGTCATCAACTGTTTTGTTTTTTAATCAGTTGGTCATAATCTGTGTGCTGTCAGATGCTATTACCTAGATCCTATTTTTAATGCATGTATTTCTTAGCTATGTATTATGAATCTGCTATGTGAACCTGTACTTAGAGCTCATTTTTTAGAACCGGGACAGGCACATTATAAATAAAATTTATTATTATTATTATTATTATTATTATTATTATTATTATTATTATTATTATTATTAGTAGTAGTAGTAGTAGTAGTAATTTACACAAATTACAGTCACCATCTGGCAGAGGCAGTCTCAACAAACATTACAGATTGAAAAAGAAAATCGCACTTTAACAGAACAGTCGCTCAGTAATAGGAGTACTGATGATGCTGTTTTATATGCCGTAGAAAATATATACTAACAGTTACAAAAAACAAAGAAAGAAAAAAAGGGCTATAAGACTGATGTTCCTTGTTTTTTTCAGTGCTTTTAATACAATACAATCGCATTTCTGAAAACGTTTAGACATGATATCACATCATCTGTCATTTCATGGATCTTGGATCGCCTTACTGACAGACTTACATATGTAAGCTGAATGGAGCATTGTCATCTGGTGCACATCAAGGCACAGTTTCAGCACCCTTTCTGTTCTTGCTGTATGCAGTTGACTGTAGATGCACTGGTGAATCGTGTCCTTTAGTGAAATTGGCTGATGACACAGAACTGGTTGGAAAAATCAGTTCTGATGAGGACGCACTATACCACAGTCATACTGAAACTTTGTGAATTGATGTGATAAGAATTACTTGGATTTAAATCTTTCCAAATCTAAGGAGATGTGTATTGACTTTAGGAAAAATCTAAAATGTCCTAGACTAATCTACGTTAAAGGAGAAGCAGCGGAGAGGGTAGAAACATACAAGTGCTTGGGTGTGAAAAGAGAACACCAACTGTTGCTGAAAAACGTGAGCTTGAGAATGTATTTATTGCTTGAGTCGATTCAGATATGTTAGTAACTTTTTATAATGCTCTAACATGTAGCCTTATTATGTTGGGTTCTGTTTGCTGGAGTTAGAATATTTCGAAATGTGATAGAGGAAGGTTGGAAAAGAGTGTAAAAAAGCAGAACGTGGTGGGAAAGCCATTGAACAGTTTTAAGACTCTCCGTGGAAGAAAAAAAAGAAAGAAAAAGAAGAAGATTGAAACCAATCTTTTTCAGTCTTCATGATCCAAACACATAAAAGTTTCAAAATAACGTTATTTACTAGGACAAAATACAACGTGCGAATTTATTTATTTTAAATTGGGGGGGGGGGGGGGGGGAGAGGGGTAATCCCTTTATCAAGCTACAAACGACACTTAAACAACAGTTAAACGGTAAAAAAAAAAAAAAAAAAAAAAAAAAAAATAGAGAGAGAGATCATTATCTCTTTGGGGGGGGGGGGGGGGGGGGGGGAGGGGGGGGGAAGGGGGGGGGGAGCTATGTCCGGTCTTCTTGTTTCGGATTTATTTATTTTTAGTCTTAAGTCATCATCATTTGTGACATTGTAGTACTGCAAAACGGGTTTCAAAATCGAACTGTAATCGGTAAAGGAAATCGGTACGATTGCCGATTTCCTTTACCGATTACAGTTCGATTTTGAAGCCCATTTTGCAGTACTACAATGTCAAAAATTTACTTTACAGCTCCATGTCCTCCATTTACCTGCCCTTTCCGCTCCATGTCCTCCATTTACCTGTCCTTTTCAGCACTGTTTCCCCGCTCCATGTCCTCCATTTAGCTGTTCTTTCCGCTCCATGTCCTCCATTTAGCTGTTCTTTCCGCTCCATGTCTTCCATATACCTGTCCTTTCCGCTCCATGTCCTCCATTTACCTGTCCTTTTCAGCACTGTTTCCCCTCTCCATGTCCTCCATTTACCTGCCCTTTCCGCTCCATGTCCTCCATTTAGCTGTTCTTTCCGCTCCATGTCCTCCATTTACCTGTCCTTTTCGCTCCTTGTTCTCCGTTGACTTGCCCTTTTTATTACTTTTTTCCCCGCTCCATGTTTTCCATTTACCTGCCCCGTTCAGCGGTTTACCTGTTCGATGTCCTCCATCTACCTGTCGCGATCACCACTTTGGGGCAGCTGCCATCCGTAACAACTTTATACTTTTCCTGCTATTATTTCTTTCACAATGATTAATCCTTTGCGGGTAATCCGGGTGGCCTTAGTTGGGTAACGTCGCAGGAGCCGCAAGGTCGACGATATCCAGTCCTCCTAACGCGTGTGATGTTTGATTGTTTAATGTCTCAGTGAGGAATATCTATTCCTTTTTCCAAGTCAGCCGCGGATACAGTTATGTCCTCTATGCTTCTGCTCGTCTCTCCACATTCCTGTAGACTGTTATGTGCGCGGTCAGCAGCATACAGGTCCCACGCATTGCGAGCAGTTAGACTGGTAGTTCACATGCAGGGACTGGGGTGTCTTCATCTGAGATGCGCACCATGTGCTGTGACTAGACTGCCTTAAGTTAGACAGTTATTGATTGGATTTTAACGTCCTGTCAGCCGCACAGGGTCACCTCAGGACGAGTCCCCTACGTAAATCTGCCCTCTCTGGCAGTGCAGCCGTTCCCCCAGTTCAAAAGAAGCCACATTTCAGTGCTAAGTAAGTAAGTAAATTGGTGTTTTACGCCGTCAACCAGTGCGGTTATATCAGGGCGATTTTTCCGTGCTTAAACAGCTAATAATTGGCATTGTATTGTATTTATTGCATGCTTCTTCTTCTTCTTCAGAGCGACAATGGCACTAACAGAACGATGGCTACACTGGACAACAAAGGCAATTTCAAAGCGATTGATCCGAGGGTGAGCTTTCTTGGTGGAAGCGGCATACGTATTGTCGACCTTACAGATGAGTATGACGGGATGGTGAGGAGCAAAATCAGGTTCATCTACGGCAAAAGGATCTCTACAGTCAACGTCACCTCACGTTTATACGTAATCGGTAAGCCATGCAATAGGTACTTGTCTCTCGGCTTTTCTCCGTTTCACTTAAAAACGCAGGAGAGGTAGCCTACATTTTTGCGTGTCACGATTCTAATGCTGGCTGGCGTGAGCACGCCTCACGTTTTCCTTCGTTAGTCGTGCCGAAGCAAGTGCAGTAGACTATACACCCAATTCTGCACCGCGCCAATGTGGTAACCATGGCTGACCTGGGCTTTTCAAGTTCAGGTCCATGAGCCTTTGGAAGAAGAAGAAGAAGGAGAAAAAGAAGGAGGAGGGGGAGGATCGGAGGAAGCAAGACTACAGTACATTTTTACGATTTTAAAGCTGCTTACATTGCCGAAGAGTGTATAACCTCTATAACATAAAGCACACTCTCAATATTATTATAAATTGCCTTTGTTGTATTAACCGATTAATGCTGTTCATTTTTAAGCTAGCTTCGTCAGTTATGATGAAGTCCGAATGATGTTCGCCCTAATGCCATGTCCACACTTGTTCGAAGCCTCGTTTTCTCTCAGGAAATTCGTTCACCTTCAAGGGTTCCATATTTGTGTATGCTAACGTTTGTGTTGTGGGAAAGAGATTATAGGGCAGAGCGGGGTATCACTGGTAATTTTGTTGTTGATTTTCATCCTTTTTGGTTTTGCTCGCAATTATAAAGGGAAAAAAATCGACACACAAGGGAGTTAATTAGCGCTAGAAGTTAATTAGCGCTAGAGTTAATTAAGTCGTCACACAAGCACAATATCAAAGACCTGAGTCGCTTACGGTAAATGTCACCTGGCCTCCGTGTAAATACAAGGTACATAAACTCCACCAGAGGTACATCCTCAAAAACAAAAACAAAAAGGATGCCACCCAGTGGCATATATTCCTTACATTTCAGGCACACTCGGCGACACAGCTGTGCACAGGCTTAAGACAGAACCAGTTTTTATTTCTTCTTCTTCTTTTTTAGTTTTTAGTTTTTTTGTTTTTTGTAACCAATTTTTATTAGTTTTATTACACGCATGCCAGGTGAGAGTTACCGTAGGTGACTCGGGTCTTTGTTATTGTGCTTGTGTGACGTCTTTCGAGAGCTAATTAACTCCCTTGTGTGTTGATTCTGAACGAGCGCTCTGGGCCTCGTTCTGTTTCAGATTTGTGGCAATTCACTCTGAAGTTAATATGTAAATGTATATTGGTGTGTTCATATGTTCAGCCAGTTTTGAGATCAAATGACTATGTCCGGTCTGGAATAAAAACTGCGCGCGCACACACGCACACACTCACACACACACACACACACACACACACACACACACACACACACACACACACACACACACACACACACACACACACACACACACACACACACACACACACACACACACACACACACACACACACACACACACAAGCGCGGAGCGCGCTCGCGCACACACACATACAGACACGCACGCGCACACTCCAGCAAAAGAAGAAGCATCACACTCAGGTAATATATATATATACACACACGCATTCACATACATCTCTGACGGGACATATATCTGTCAGGGTAAAATCAAAATCTGGTAGTATATTTATGTACGCATCAATTTGTGTGCATGTTTTGTGTTGTTCTATTAAAATCAGTGTTCTTTTATGGGTTTCGATCTGATGATTTACGACCGAAGTACATTGTTCAACAGGGAGAGTAAACAGTGCTTCATACTGACCACAAACATGATGGGCAAATTGAACATTACTATAAATATATGAAGTAATTTCATTTGCCGCCCAGACTCTCTCTAGACGTTGTCTAAGATTAACCATACCCGCTTTTATTCACTTTTGCTCCTTCGCTCCTCCTGTCTGCACTTCTGTGCCTCGTAAAATTGGACAGTCACTCAACCGCTTCATTCAAGACCGCTCTAAGGACCCATCTGTATAAAGCCCTATTCCTGCTAGCAAACTCTCTTGGTGAGCCGGTTTGGCCTTGTGGTATGGCGTAGGGCTTGTAAGCGAAGGACCTCGGTTGGATACCGCTTCGGCTCTCGTTTCTCTTCAAAAAGGTTGTGGTTTGTGGACACTGTCTTGTGACTTTGTCCATCACTTCCTACTGAAACATTAAAATGGCTCTCATCGCTGCCCATCTTAATGCAGGAGTCATTCTGGTGGTGACAGTGTAGCGATAGGTATATAATCTCCCTCAATCTCCATATCCCCTTCCCCCCCTTCTCCCCGTCCCTAATAAGCCTTGTGGTTTCTGTGGACGTTAAGCACCGTGTTTACTTACTTACTTACTGCAAACTCTCCACCCTTCCTACTTGTTTTTAAAGTATTACAGTTGACTGATGTAACCTGCGGTGTCGGGGGGGGGGGGGGGGGGGGGGGGGGGGGGGCGTAGGTTGTGTGCGCGTGTGTGTAATGTAGGTTTTATTGTTTAGCGGCTTGTGGTTTGAACACTTGTAGTTATTGTTATTGTCGTTTTCTGCTTCGGGTGTCTCAACGTGGGTGTAGTTTAAATTTGAATTTTGTACAGCGCGCTGAGCTCTGTTTTTATGTTACAGCTTCGCGCTTTACAAATATTTCATTATTGTTAGGAGCAGTATGTTAAAATGGTAGGGTTATACGGAGAAAGCATTTCTTGTTATCTGATTTTCAGAACTACACTACGGCCTCTCTGTGTATACTCTGCAATGCTTTTTTTCGGAATGGTTGTTCTACGGTTTGACACTGGTCAACAAGTAGTGATAAAGAACAAGTGATATAGCACATGTTGGATATCAGTTTTAGGAACGAATGAATCGGAAGAATCGCAGTCAGATACTGCTTTGTTGACAGGTGGTTGGCTGAAGCGTGGGTCGAGCTGAGTTCTTAACGCATAATTATGACAGACGAGCAGTTCAAGAATACAATGACCACTGCATTGGCAGCGACAGGGGTCGATACTCTTTAGTTGGAACGCTCAACCTGTTGTAAAATTACACAGCAGAAGCAAGCGAGGAATACCTACTACAGACAAGGCCAAGAAGTACTAAAAGTTCGTTTTGATGAGGTATCATTGACGGCGCGAACACTGTGAAAGACAAAGACAGCTAGAACAGACAGAGTAAGACTGTTGGGAAATTACACTGTTTGTTTGCGAGCTTTCGTCAGCAGGTCGTGGATTGTTCCCGTCCC